>OX336883.1:11871077-12193577 GCA_946959425.1 Argyrosomus regius
GTTGGGTGTAATCTCTCTGACTGTTACACACCCCACAGCCTGACTTCAAAGCCCTTCAAAAAGAGAAAAAAATAGGATTTGCCATTTCCTCATTGTGAGCCCCTTTGACTGGGTACCCCTTCTCTTTTGATCTGTCACACCCCTTAATTTCCCCTAATTTCAGATTGTCCACGACAACATGCATGACTACCTCTGTATAATCCTGTCCTATGTTGTTTTTGTTGCTCTTGTAGCCCCATGGCCATCACCACCCGCGGCCTTCTCCCCCTGGGAGATAACCTTCAAAGCTTCTGCTCGGCACAATGGATGACCAGCTGAGTGATGGAGATGGACAGAATCAAAGGACATGCTCCCTTCATTGTGACTAGATGAAGGGACGTCTACCTTCTTCCAGCAGTGAGGGGACGTACACTGCAGAGTTTTGATGTTCTTCAGAGCGAAAGAAGACAAATTAGCTCTTTGGAAATTATTTTGAAATCAGATATATTCAGTTTGAGGACCATACTCTCTCAGCATAGAGCTCATATGCTGACTGTTTATCCCTGTGATGCTTGTTATGAGTTGTCCATCCTCAACCAATGAGCCAGAGAGCTGCAGCAGCGAGGGAAGCAGCTGCACCACTTCCTCCATCACCACCTCCGACCCATCCTCTATGTCTGGACACACTCACGCCACCCTACCTTCCCTCAGCGATGCCCCCGACACCTCTAAGCACAGAGCTCCCCCACCTCCTCCCCTGCCGCCCCCACCTCCAGGAGCACCCCCGCCGCCTCCGCCCCCATTTACCAACCACAACACGAGGAAGAAGCGCCGCGTGCGCAGCTTCTTCTGGAAGCCGATACCGGAGGAGAAGGTACGGGGAAAGCCCAACATCTGGACGCTGGCGGTGCGGCAGCAGCAGTACCAGATCGACGTTCGCTCGGTGGAGGAGCTGTTCGGGCAGCAGGAGGAGGCTGTGACAGGGATACGTGGGTCGACGCCGGCTAGTGGAAACTCAGCCCGTGTTTCCAGATCCCGCTCGTTCAAGGAGAGCAGCAAGGATGAGGTGAGTCTGTTACTGACACAAGCAACACTGTAAAACATTTAACAAAGAAGATGATGGAGTTTAGTCTGCTGACACGATGATTATACATCAATCCTCTTAAGATTAAAGTGGCCTTTTGTTTGGGAAGTCATTATATTCAACACACAGGACTTGCCAATATGAATATTTTTTAATCTACAGTATTATGTAACCATTATTTAATCCGGTAATCTCATTGACACACGACAAACAAAGCCAGTCACACAAAAGCACTTACAAAACAGCATCAGGAACAATCAGAGGAAAGTTTAAACAGTTTAAATTCAACCAATCGGATGAGAGGAAGTTTTAAAGTCCTTTGTTGTTTGATTCATGTGGTGCAAAGCTGTGGACAGCAGCCTTCCCACGTTCAGTGTTTCCTAGTGGGCTATCAAGATTCATCCAGATCTGATCTAGCCCTGTGATGACCTGGCAACTTGTCCAGGGTGTACCCCGCCTCTCACCCTCAGTCAGCTGTGATAGGCTCCAGCCCCCGGCGATTACAGAAAATGGACGGATGGAGATCTGATCTGATGAACAGTCATTTTAAATCTGAGAGGACATGAGATATACTGAAGCAGCTTTTATGACATTAAGACATTTATGAACAAAACTTAGAAGAACTTATTTCCAGTCTACAGTTCTCTTCTTGTTGTTCGTGTGGACCAGATTACTTTTTCATCATTACACAGTGATGAGTGCAATAATATATAATATTTATCTCCTGTAATGACACACAGGGCACAAAAACAAACTGCACCAAGTTGTTTTAAAGCAGAAGTGCAGGACATCTCTGTGCTCAAACACAGACATGCCATAGACTCTAAAGATAGAGATAATTCAGATTCAGAAGTGCCCTCATTTGTGTTTGATGCTGACATTTTCACAGATTTGTAATTGCTGAACCTGAGGAGTCTTAATGATGGGCATTAGACAAGAAACCAGAAATCTTGCAGACTGTCAGTGACAATCAAGGTTCAGGCCTGAATAGAATTCTGATGAGGATCTAAAAACTGAAACTCTCTTAGATGGTGACTATATTCTGTTTGTTGTCATTACATGCTCAGGTTCAGAAAGCCTGATTGGTGGAAATATTGAGTCCTGATGCCTGCAAACTCTTACTGCCACTGTCATTGTTTTGCAAATATGTTACCTCAAATCCTGAACACACCACAGACGGGATTAGAAAGCCCCAGATTTATAACCAATTTACCGTACATAAACTCTGCCCTGCTCCTACTGTATTAAGATATCCCTGCAGGGACATGCCAGGTAGCGGTGCTCAGTTACAGCTTTTCTTTGAGTGTAAAAAAATATTTGTGTTCATAAACAGAACAGAAGCATTCTTGCGTCATTACAGACTCCTGTAAAGTAACATGTAAAGCAATACCTATGTGAGGTGCAGGGGACTCATATCGCAGAATATCTCACCTATGTGTCCCCACAGTGAACTGACTGCAGCTGCTCAAACCTGGTCAGTGTGAGCAGGTAACAGTTGTCATTAAACACTCCTTTGAGAAATTATGCCACCATTTGTGCTCACAGGAACATACTGTATTATATATCCAGAGAAAATCAGAAGATTTTCACACCGGAGAGGTCGGAGCCAGAAAATATTGGACTTAAACAATTAATTTTTTATCAATATTTTTACTGATTCATTTTCTGTCAATCAACTAATCATTCAAGCTCTATATGTGTATATCTGTGGGTTTCTTTACTCGTGCTCCTCCACCTCATCTGTACTCATCGTCTTTGATTCAAACCACAGAAGTGTCTAATTGCTATTTAAAAGCTGTAATTAGGTCTTGTGAGGGAGGAACATGTACGCACTGTACCTGTCACCTGTTCAAGGAAGGAGGTACAAGCCAATGTTAATGAGGGAGACGTAAACCACGTATGAGGCCCAGTGGAATTTCAGTGTCCCATAGGGTGACGGTGGTGGGTTGAGCAGGTAACCCAAGCAACAACAACAACCAGGAGTGGTTAGAAGAAGGGAGGAGTGTGGGTACATGTGTGTGTTTTCATTGCACTACAGCACAGTTGTGTGTCACTCATGATGTCTTGTCTCTTCATTGTTTTTTTTCAGATCAGCATTCTTGACTCCAAGAGGGGGATGAATGTGGGTATTTTCCTGAAGCAGTTCAAGAAGTAAGTCTTCCGCCTGCTTCACTACATGCTTACATAAAGCTCAGTGGAGTCTGTGACAAATAAAAGTTACAAAAACCAACATAAAATGTTTAAGAGAGCCTCCAGAACAGCTTTGGATGCATCTCGGTTCAGGTTATCCAAGTCCCTAGAGTCGAATAAGACTTTTGTTTGGTGTTTGATGATGGTGATGGAGAGTGCTTTCTATAGACATAGGATTTGTGTCACTAGCTGCATGTAAGTTGATGACCGTAGCACACAGAAGACGCGTCATACAAACAGAGAAAGCAGTCAAGGTACTGCTGCTGTGCTGAGTCAAGGAGCAAATGTGATACAAGTTGAGTTGACTCATGTCGATGATGGGAAATGGCACAGACAGGTGTGTCAGATCCTAAAAATCCCAAAAAAATCCAGCACCCTCTGTCCTTCACTTGTCCTTACTTTATTTGTGAATGAAGAATAAGTGACAGCACTGAAATGTTGCTGATAAAGTGAGTGAACAATCAATCTGTCTGGATGCACCGGTGTTCTGTTTCCCACTTAAGCTGCTTACCCTGCTGGCGTGTGGCCTTGCATAGAAAACAATGAGTCCAGGTGTTTTGATGTGTGTCACCATGCTGCCAGTGTCTGCTTCTATTTATTGAGATGAGATCTGGTGGTTCACATCATTTTCATAATCATCATATAATTTTCTGTTTGCTTTTCTACTCATTTATTTGTTTATCACCCGGCTGCATATACAGTATATTTATGATGCTTCTGTGGGAAGCTGCAATGAAGCAGTTTTGGAGATGTTACAGTCTTACAGTCTAAATTACGAGGCCACAACAGTGAGGAATAAGCTGTGTGCACCACTGAGGAGAGATTTGGCCTTTATGAGGAGAGCAGTGAGCTATCTAACACTGTGTCTCTTCATCACACAGTTTTCTCGATAGCTCTAAGTGATCCCAAGATACTTTTAAAGCTCAGAAGAGATGGAATAACAGAAACAAATAGAAGAGGTTTTTTCTTATCCTACTTCATGTGCCAAATTTGATTATAGTGTGTTTTAGCTGTCCACACTGCTCTCCCAGAGATAGAGGCCCACACTGTTTGAGTGCCTGACTGAGGAAATATCCATTTAAAACTTTTATAACTGAGCGAGATTATTAAGAAATCTGTGTCAGTTACTCTAAAAGGCCTCTGCAGCTCATCATTCTTTATAGTTAATTATTTTTAGGAAATCTAAACGAGGTGTGTTCGACCGGACTCAGCATTGTGTTAGTCACCTGGAGCAGAGTACAAAAAGTGTGTTAGGTGTCTGTTTTGCATGACGGTGTATTTGCATGGCTCCCCACTGTATTTCAATGACATTTGACTGTCAGGCCTTACAGTCAGGACCGAGTATGAGCATTGACCTCATCACAGATAGTCATTATTTTTGTGTGTGTGTGCCTTTTCACGTCAACGCCAATATGTATTCATCCTCTGTCCTGTATATATTATTTATATATTATTGTTTACAGATGATTTGAGCTTTTTTACAATAGAGTAGCTCTAAATGCATCATGCAGTAAGCAATGGATTTAGGCTCAATTTTGATTAATTAATTATAGAAAAAATAACGCGATAAAAAAAATAAAATAATGCAGATTAATCAGGCTGCGTCCACTAGTGGAATTAGGAAACTTCAGGCCACTCTCCAGCACAGTAGGTGGTTTAAACGCTCGTTGCCATCCGCCATTAAATAAAAGAAGAAGAATCAGGCTGCGTGGTACCTGCTGGTGCCACCTTTGAATCGGGAAAACGCTCCGCCTACACCTGCTCTGTAAACATGATGGAGGCAACACCTGATGCTAGTGTTAACAGCCAGCCTCGATCTCGAACAGACATTCAGATGCAAACTGATGAAGTCTACTAACGACTGATTAATGAACTGCCTCACTAAATGGACTGCAGGTCAATGTCAGTGTTAGAGGACAGGCAGAGGTTTTACAGAGAGCATCCTCTGAGCCAACTTAACTTTATTTTGACACATAAGATGTTGGAAAAAAAAGTCCTGATGTCAAAGAGACTGTTGGTTGTGCTGTCAGGTTGAGGTTAGAGGTTTGTCCTGAGATGCTCATATTGAATATGAACAGTGAAAACATATTGAACTTTCATGTTTAAAATGTCTATTTTTCATTGATTTATTCAGCTACTAAATTCAGTTTGATCTGAAACATGTTTGAATATGTTTGGATGCACAGAAAAAAAATATGTGCGATTAATTTAGATTAATTAATCACAGAGCCTATCAGTTTTAATTATTTCCACCTTGTTTCTGAGAATCCACTTTTTTGTCCATTTGGTGAGCTGAATGGCTCTAAATACTACAATACCCATGAGCCTGCTGTTGCTACGGACAACATGCCAGAACACCACACCATATTTGAATACATGCCACATGGACGCAGAACCCAAAATGTAAGTAATTAAGTCAGGAAGGAAAGGTTTATTTTGAGGGTAAAGAAGAAAAAGAAGAAATACAGAAAGATAATAAGAGATAAAGATAATAACAATGCAAAATATACAAAAACAAACTTCAAATAATGATCTGAACTGCTGATCAGGTTTCAACAAAGTGAACTCTTTAGCTTCAGTTAGCTGTTAGCAACACAGAGAACACAAGTGTAAGCTTTGTAACTGGATGTTTCTCACTGAAATTATGCTTCAAAAACATACTTGACTTCTCTCATTACATTTGTATAAACAAAGGTTTGAACCTTTTTACCTTATTAAAAAGTAACAAATATTTTTTAACACAGATGCTCGTCGTCTGTGCTAAAGGTTCAGCTGAGCTAGTTTCACGTCTGTCCAAGCCTTGGAAGTGTACTATAAACTGTGAACCGTAAACTGTGAGTCACCTGAGATTGTCTATGCAGAAAATGAACAGGAGTAAAAGACCCGTTCACTTTCTTCATTAACAATGACGGTGACTGACAGTTGGAGCTCTTCCAAGGCTGTGATGGGCCTGAAACCGTCTCAGTTTTATTCCACTTGAACACTAAATTACACTAAAGTACAGAATTAATTATACAGCAGTCATTAAATGTAAACATACATGAAACTTTTATATAGTGACAAACATATTTTCATGCCGTACTACCTCTCAACTCTACAGTGTCCAAAAGTATTGCTTTACTGTTACAATGACCATGATCTCAGCCTGCAGTGATACAGACAGAATTTGATCCAATTCAACAAACTGTGGCCTCAAGAGTTGAATAAACATGTATCTGATACAGTCAGTTAGTAATATAAGCCTCGTAATGGTGGTATTTATTACAGGACCACTGTGCTGGGTTGCATCATATTGTAAGGTGTCAGTTTACTGGATATTGTCCACAAAGGTTTTCTAATAGTCGTCTTTTATAGTAGTGATGTAATTGGGAATTGTGTTGCACTACAGACACTAGAGGTGATGAGACATGATTGAGAATATATGCTGAGCTGAGGTCAGCTGGAGATTATGTTTTTGATTTAACTTATGTTGTCTTTGTCTTTATTTTTGGTTTGTTTTATTTTTGTTTGTCGTTAAGCCCGACCGGTACATCTGACTCTGCAAGAAAACAGCTGGATTAAGCGCCTTTGTAATCTCAGGGGAGCAAGTATTAAAAGGAGAGCACCTGTGCCATTCATCATCGAACCTAATTGAAATAAACTGTTTATCTTCCAGGTCCAACCGCTCTATTGTTGAAGACATACGACGTGGGGAAGGAAAGATTTACGGAGCGGAGCTGCTCAAAGACCTGCTGAAACTCCTGCCTGACGCAGAGGAGGTTTGTGTTTATGAACGTCTTGTGTGGCTTTCACCAAAACTCAATGATAAAAGACGGTGAATGTAGATAGTAAACAATAGAGCTTCCTCTTTCTCTATTTTCACAACAGATCAAGAAACTTCGGGCCTTTAAAGGAGACCCAGACAAGCTGACACTGGTAGATTCCTTTATGTACCTCCTGATCCAGGTGCCCCAGTAAGTTGATTTCAATGCCGTGAACATAATGTTGTTTTAGTCAGGGAAATGTTTGACAGTCATTGAACTAAGAAATAATTTGCTCTGTCCATGGTTTTATAACTTTGTGTGGACAAATTTGCATTTTGTGGGAGTTTTCCAACGACCTTATCCTGCTCTCCTCATTCTCACGTATTCCTATAAAAGTGTTGTGTTCATATGTATTTATTTTTTGTGACAGTGCCCTTTAATTGACGATTTAATGTACCAAAGTTTGCATAGATTGAGTAATTGACCTCTGCAGTCTCTTTCCGAAGAGTTAACATGACCCTAAAGTAGTATTTGTGTAATAGAGATGATACAATCTCCACTGGAGGTATGATGGAGAAGTAATACAATGATTTGTCTAAAAAATACTACTCTCTGAGAGTATTCAATTAAAATACTTTTTAAATGAGTCAAAGATATGTCACATGTTATGCATGTGTCTGTGCATGTTGTTTCTCCGTCTGTCATTCAGAACATTTAACAGTATAATATTTAGACTTCTCTGCAGAGTCTTAACCAGTTCTTTAAAATAAGTCAGAGATTCATGATTCATGTGATCACAGATTTAACTACTCTTCTTCTTCTTCTTCTTCTTCTTCTTCTTCTTCTTCTTCTTCTTCTTCTTCTTCTTCTTCTTCTTCTTCTTCTTCTTCTTCTTCTTCTTCTTCTTCGTCTCTGACAGGTTTGAGATTCGGATCGAGGCCATAGTCCTCCGCGAAGAGTTCTTCCCTTCCTGTGCTGTAATGAGCCACGAGATCGATGTCGTCCGAGTCGCCACTAAAGGTAATAACACACGGGCTCGGCTACCTTCGCATACGCACACACATACACACACATACACACACATGGTCACACGTGCTCAGACAGGTGACCCAGATATTTGAGCTGTCAGCGGCACTGAACAAAAAGTAGGAATGTGTCACCTGAGATACAGTGATGTGGGGACAGAATGGAAAGACAAGGCTGCGTCATCTTTGTATATGTGTATGTATGTAAGTGATACATTATTCAACTTACTATAAAAGTTTCAAATTATGGCTAATTTTGTTTAATTTCAGTGCTGCGTATTACCTCAGCTTCTATATCTATATCTATCATGCTGCTTCAGAAAGTTTTTAATCTGTATCCTGTACAGCTACAGCGCTAACGTGGCTAAATATGTGCATGTGTCACTTACAGTAAAATAACACACAGAGCACACGTGCCTGTATCCACATCCACAAACTTATTCTGGATGTTCTCTCTGTGCTGACCC
Source organism: Argyrosomus regius (assembly GCA_946959425.1). Classification (NCBI taxonomy): domain Eukaryota; kingdom Metazoa; phylum Chordata; class Actinopteri; family Sciaenidae; genus Argyrosomus; species Argyrosomus regius. The sequence goes on from OX336883.1 coordinate 11,879,566, forward strand.
GTGAAACTGTGAAAAATATGAAAGTGTTTTTGTCACTTGAACTTGTGTCATTTTAGCTGAGTCACACCGTCTCGCCTCTCTGTGCCTTATTGGATTTTTCTTTGAACCCTCTCCTACAGTACTGTGACCTTTTCACTGCATTGCAGAGGTGTCAGTTAAACACCGCATTGGACAAATTAAGTCGAACCTTTAATGACACCATTCAATGAAAACTTTCAACAGTATGTAACATTTATCATGACTGTTTTTAATTAAAAAAAGACACATGGTCAAAATGCAGAAAGAGATAATAGTTCTGTGTAGTGGTGGTAACTGGAAGTGAAGTATCGTTCTGATGGTATCTGCTGTATTCTTTAATTGAGTTCATATTGATCCTACAGAGCTGATGGGCTGCGAGGAGCTTCATGCCATTCTGCATTTGGTGCTGCAGGCCGGAAATATCATGAACGCTGTAAGTCCAACGCTTATGTTCACTTAATACATTAACATCACTCTCTGTGATGTCTGAGTTGAAGGATTAGGCTGTCTGTACTTTACATATTTAAGAAAAATACCATGAAAGGACCAGAGCTAACAATGTTTGTCTCTGGCACCCGAGCCATTTCGTTCCTATGACAAAAATCTTTAAAAAACAAACATATTGTTATCGAAGTAATTTCCTTAACATGCTGGGCTCTGTAGTTTTTGAACTATTATTTCTCAAACGGGAGTAAATGCTGCGTTTGGTTGAAACATTTAGCTTAGATGTGTGCAAAGCCGGGAAACAATTAGCTTGGCTCTGTCCCAAGAAAATATAATAACCTGAACCCTAACCTGCTTTTTCTAACTTTACCCAGAGGCAGGCTAGCTGTTTCCCCCATCCTCCAGTCTCCGTGCTAAATTAAGCTAACTGGCTACTTGCTCTTGTTTCATACTTAAGCAGCAAATACGCATATTTATTAAAGGTTGGTCTATTACTTTAAACGCACAGAAGAATACTCAGGCTTTGAAAGCTTTACTTGTTAGTAAATGAAATAATTGTTGATTTCAGTCTTTTCATGGGATTTGTTGTCAATAAAAATATATAGATACATCTATATTCACTTATTTCTATGCGGTTCTCAGGGTGGCTACGCAGGCAACGCTGTGGGCTTCAAGCTCTCATCCCTCCTCTCATTGGCTGACACTAAGGCCAACAAACCTGGGATGAACCTGCTGCACTTTGTCGCTATGGTGAGTGAATGCTTCAGTTATACAATATGATGCACACAATACCCCGAAGACCTGTACTGTCACATGTAATCCAATACAACGCAGCAAAGTGGGGCGTTACAAGAGAGTTAGATCAACATTTTTCTGACACAGTGTCAGCATAAAATTGAGTTGTTGTTGTTGAAAGCTTCACACGGCTGTTTGTTGTTTGTTGGGTTACTTATTTTGGTTGCATAAAGTCAAACATCTCATGCATATACTTTTATATAAGAACAATAATAATAATAATAATAATATAAGGTTCTCTGGTGTTTTTGAATACATGACATGAAGAAATTAACTAACTAAATGCATGCTATGTCTATGAGATGCACTGAATTGAAGTAATTTACTGTGCTTGGAGACATTGTTGAGGTATTACTAGCATAACTAGACAGTGATTTACTCCTATTAATATTTCATTTTAGAAGGTCTGTAGTCTTCCCTGTTTACTACAGTTAAATCAAGACTTAAAACGTGTGAAATAAAGTGGAGCAATAAAAGTCAGCCATTCGTCAGCCACAAAGAGTTTTATATAAATCTTTCACAGCAGTGGTGCTTGAGTAAACTGCGTCCAGATACTAAGACCGCAGGAGGGCAGGTGGACAGCAGATGGTGACAGGAAACCGAAAAGAGAGGCTGGCCAAGCACTTACATAACCAAACAAAGAGTAGTCCTTCACAGTGCAACGATGCCACTTTACTGTGCACAGTAACAAACGTTTGGATTTGTCTCTCCACACAGGAGGCAAAGAAAAAAGACGAGAAGCTGCTCAAGTTTCCAGAGAAACTTCACGATGTCCAGAGGGCATCCAGGTAAACTGTTCATGACATTTTTAGACACGGTTGTAAATATAGTGATGCCAAATTCCCTCAAAGAGAATGATCAGTTGCATGTTTATGATGCAAATTTGGTACTTTTTGCACCAAAAAGTGGACAAAAAGAACCGGTCAGCTCGCCATTAAGAGCACTAAACAGTGTAACAGCGCTACATATAAGAATAATAATAAGCTAAGACAGGCTAAAGTGACTGGTGTTTTTATAAAAGTATTGCACAAGTAATATCAAGTCTGGTTGTAGCAGTGGTCATACTATGCAGAGTTTAACAGTCTGATGGCCTGATGGTATGTTTCACCAAACCAGCTTTACCACACACCTACCAAAACATAATTTTGTTTTCCATAATACCTTCCTTTCGTGCAGTGACCAATGACAAACTAGTTATTCATACATTTTAAGTGTGTAGTTCTTTTATGTTTTACTTCAGTGTTCTGTAAACAACCATTTGAGCTTTTAACATTTTTATTAATTGCTGAATTGACAACCACATCCAGCCTCATTACTCAAGCTGACGTCTAACTTCAGTGCAGTACTTTAAGGGGTCATTTTCAGAACGCAGTGTGATGCTGGTAGCTGTCAGGATCTGTCAGCTTCACAAGGTCATCTCTGTGTGGAGTCAGTACAGCTCGTGCACCAGAGAGAGCCAAGATTACTCCTCCCTCCCTCCCTCCCTCCCTCCCTCAGGATATGTGAATGCATTTTCTCACAGTTGTCCTATCTCCACCTTTTAACGGATGACAGTCTGACACTGCATTCAGCAAAATACTGTCAAATCTCGTCATGCTCTGCAGTATTAGGAGGACAGTTTGCAGTCAGTAATGTGATAATTACGGATGTAATCACCAAAATTGTCTCTAAGCACATTTTCCTCCTGCTGTAATGTTTTTATGTAGAATCTCAGTGGAAAACATCGAGCTGGAGTTTTCCTCCTTATACGTTCGCATTAAAACCCTGGAGGAGAAGGTTCAAGGAGACCAGGAGCTCCTGCGGCAGCTGGAGCCCTTTCTGCAGGTGAAGCAGCAGTAGTTATGTAACACATTATACACACACACACACACACACACAGAAAGTTGGATCCAAGCCACTGTACATTTCTGCTGACTCTAGTGCTATAGATAATGACGTCCATAAAAGTGTATACTGTCTTATGGATAAGAAATGTGTTCGTCTGATGTCTCAGAGTTCAGCAGAGACGCTTCAGGACCTGAAGAGACGCAGGCTGGATCTGCGTAAAGAAGGAAACGCCCTCATCGATTTCTTCTGTGAAGACAAGGACACTTTTAAGCTGGACGAGTGCTTCCGAATCTTTCAGGACTTCTGCATCAAGTTCAAGAAAGCTGTCAAGGTCAGTTTTAGTGAAAGGATAATTCTGGTTTATTACGACTTTTTTGAGTTTCGGGCCTCTTTGTACTCACCAAGTTGATGCTGAGATCTTGGAACTCATCACTAAAAAGAAGTCATGCTGGGCAGGAAACACACGACAGTTACACAGGATTTAAAGAAAGGTCCAAGTTTATTTGGAAAGAAAATATTAGTTGTAAAATGATTATCCAAACTCTTCACCACAGAATGACTTCCTGATCTAATTTTGACCTGTAGTTTTATTGGGCATTGAGGAATTTTGAAATTTTTAAAACATTTTGTGTGCGGTCACTTAGTGGTTTAAACACTGACTAAAGTGTTTGCTTATTTACAACCTGCTCATGTTTCTCAGCCAGTCAGACATGGGTGGAGTGATGTCGTACCCAGATCACCCACACATACAAAGGACAGTGTCGGTGTAGTGCTCCTTTGTAGCTGCTGGATTCTCCGTCCGTTGGATCAAAGCCGTTGAAACCGGACTGTTCACAACTAGAAGTTTGAAATAAGACAACAGGAATCCCAGCTGTAAAAAATATAAACACTGTATATATATTGGATTTGTTCCATCGAAATAAAACCAACATCTCCACAGCACAAGTTTAATTATGGTTAACACTTGTGATGAATATAATATATCATGTCATTTCTTTCCACCCATTTCCAAATTACTGGGAGAAGCTCCACTTGTTGTTGCACCACCTCACTGATCCCGAGAACCAAGCTACACAAGCCAAGCTTTGCAGTCTGGTTATGATAACTGATCTAGGCTTTCCTCCATTTTATTTTGGCGGGTTCGGTCCATTTCTGTCAAAACACTGTGTTGTTCCAGGATTTGAGGATTACATCCACAAAAACAGACGACTAAGATAGGAAAGCCAGTTTTGCATGCTCCATTACTTTGGTGAATACAATGACAATAAAAGTATGCTACAAAAACAAAACTACAAAAGTAAGACACATTTTGAAATATCCATTGTGATATTAGTGAATTCAGAGATAAATAACGATGCTTGAAATGAAATCATCTCATCTGATTTGATATTACCATCATTTATTTGTGTCCCCGTCTCTGAACATTTCTCCACCTTCCTCTTTTTCTCAGGACAACGTGGATCGCGAGTTAAAGGAAGCAGCAAGGCAGCGTCGTCTCAGAGAGTTGGAGGAAAAGCGTTTTGCTTGGTCAGGTGCAGATCAGAGTGGCGTATTTGGTCGGAGCAGCAGCGAGAACGACGTGGAGATGCTCACCAAGGAAGGCCTGCTTGACTTCTTCCAGCAGAGGGCTCAGAGTCCACACAGCCCGCTGGGACGCTCTGCCAGCGCCCGCCGCCACCGTCACACCATGACCTCCATAGCGGATCGAGAGCTCCAAGGATATCTCGAGCTATTTGGAGGCACCGGGAATCCCACTGACTATTCCAAGTTTAACAGCCTACCTCGGTCAGGCCGCGCCATCCAGCGGAAGACGACGCCCTGGATCTCAGCCCAGGACGACAACCGTGAGCTGGGCTGCGACAGAAAGGTGACATCTCCATGTGCAGAAACTGAGCCAATCAGCCCGCTGGCCAGGTTTTCCTCCTCCGCGCTAAATGATAATGATCCATACAACAACAACAATATTTACTCATCTGTGTCAGAGAGCAGCACTCTGCCTCGCTCCTTTTGTGTCTTTCAGAAGCCCGCCCATCTTCCCAACCCAACAATTACCGGCCACATGAATGTTAGTGTGGAGAAGCACACTTTAGTTCGAGGTCCTCAAGCTTTTGACCTACCGAGTCCAAACAATAACAGTAATCATATGCACTTTGTCAACCAGGGGGATGTTGTGGTGACTGATTTGGACAGAGAGAGACGGTCACCTCCCATAAGTCTGGACAACCTCCTACATGGTAAAGCTTTAGAAAGAGGAGGAAATCCTAAGGCAGCCTGGGAAGGGAAATTAGATCCTCCCACACAGGGTGGAGTCTCTCCTGAGAGAGAGAAAGAGGAAGAGGACAACAGTACAATTTCATCAACAACCTGTGACACACCCCTACCACTAGACACCTCTGTATCCAATAAGAAACCAGTGTTTTATATACTAGATTGCACAGAAACAGACTGCTCTGTCACCTTGGATTACTCTGAGGTGGAAAGCTCGTCTCTAACCAAAGAGGGACATTTCAGAATGACTGACTCCAGCAAAGATCAGGAGAGCCAGCAAGATCCAAGCTCTCTGTCCTCTAATTTGGAATCCATGTCTCCCAACGACCAGTCTGTTTCAACCAATGAGCTTTCAGCGCCAAAATCCGTAGACGCGACATCCATGACTCGGTCTGTCACAGAGGAGTGGGACACAGAGAGCTGTGACACCGCTGAGGGAAAACAAGTTGTGGAGACAGATGCACAGAGAACCAGCAGAAAACCAGTGCACGCAAAGAGCAAAGCTAACAAAGCGCCCAAGTCCACCACAGGTCGTGGCGTGCGAATGCTGACCAGCAGCGAGAGCCAAGGCATGCGGAAAGTTGTGCCCATTAGTAAGCTTACAAGGACGGGTAGCAGCAAGAGAACAGAGGCGCATGACAGCGGGGAGTCACGCCGGCCTCTCCGAGACCAGAGCACCCCAGCGAGAGGAAGGAGCGAGAAGACCACAAGACCTCTTCGGCACTCCAGTCTGCCTCCTGATGACTCAAAAGCTCAGAAGGGAGGCCTCCCGGGCGGCATTTCTAGATGGGCACGTGATTCAACGCCGAGAAAGGCTTCCATCCACAAGCCAAGCGCCAAACCCCTGAGGAACATCCCCAAAGCTGCACCCGAGGAGAAGATGTGCCGCTCTACCATGAGAGCTCTGGCCCAGGCCCAAGCTCAGGCCCAGGCCCAAGCTCAGGACCAGGCTCAAGCTCAGGCCCAAGTTCAGGCCGCAACTTCCTCTGAGAACAGCAGCACTCACACACTCACCGGAAAAAGCACCTCTGGTGTCCCCAGCTTTGCTCGCAACACTGTAGCTTCAACTTCCAGGACTTCCAAGAAGGAGCTGGCCACCCCGTCTGTCCCCTCCACCCCTTCTCGTAGCCCTTTGCTTCTAGCTCGACAAACCCCGGCAAAGCAGAACAGGTTGTCACCCACAGTTCAAACTAGCGAGGAGCGGCCACAAGGAACAAACCTGCGTCGGGTGCAAAGTGTGAAAGCAGCCAGTCGCAGCGCCTACCGCAGCGAGACTCCCCCGCCACCTTCAACACGTGAAAATATTCGTAAGACTAGTAGCTTTTCTGAAAGGTCTGTCCCGTCTAGAGACTCTGTGACGCCCAGCAGAGGTGCTAAACCGGGCTGGAAATGAAACAAACCTAGTGTAGAAACAAAGACTTCCTCCCTGAGTTTGATGTAAATTGATATTTGCTCTTCTTACCCATCTACAGTGCAGACTTTTCCTCTCATATCATGCAAAAGACAGGAAAAAAACTTCAAGCTATCTCACCTTGTAAGGTTCCTCCAGTAGCTGACTCTGTATCAGGTTTATGATTTGCAAAGAGCAAGATGCAATGAACTGCTCCACGTGTTCTTGTTTTGTTTATACAAAAAGCTTTTTTCTTTAACTAAACTGACAAATGGCAAATTTGTGTTTTTTACACAGGAGCCTCTTTGCCTGCTTAGCTGTCTATGTATTGTAAATGCTAGTGTCTGTGATGATGTTGACGTTGAACACTACTGACTATATGATGCTGCTAATTAGCTCTGACAATTTGAGACCGAGTTTCAGTGTCTTTTTCATTCAGGGTTACAGGTTTTGTTGTACCTTAACTTGCTGCTGTTACGGTGTCTTGTAGTTTTGTTGCATCGCTCTGTTTGCTTTTTTGGTTCTTTTGCTTGGTACCTCAGAGAGATCGCAGTGGCCTTGAACCAGCAGAAAAAATAGAATATGTTCATTTGGCTCTGCATGAAGAAGATGTAGACGAAATCAGACAAATTAGTTTAAACTGCAATGTCACTTTTTACAAATTCCCGATATATTAATATTACTACAATATATAAAGTCACAGATTATATGCCAGTGTATACCAACCGTGGTACTTGTTGTACCTTGTGTATGTGTCAGTAGTTTGTAGATGTGTTAGAACTCCTCCATAACCTCGTGGAGTAGACGTGCACGTAGGAAACGTTTCCTGTATACTGTAGGCTAATGCACGATCAATGCTAATGCTTTGAGAGAAAAGCATTGAACGCATCTGAAACAACACTGAAATAATCATCAGTCATGTGATTATTTTGACAGTCTGGTCTAATTTTTCTACTGTGAATGTAGTCATCTCATATTTTCTCTAGGCCTGCACCTTTCTTGACAAGGTTAAATTGCAACAATTGCTCTAACTGGTCATAATTCAGTGCCAGATTGTGCCTCTCATATATTGTCTTAACAACACTCAGTGCTGTTTTTAAGGTATTTCCAGAATCCTCAAAGACTTTCTAAAAATATTCACTCTGCTGTGTGATAAAAAAGACGAGTTGAGACTATATTTCCTATGCAGATAGCTAGAAATTACATATGTCTTTGCTCTTTTTGCATGGCACAAGAACAAACACTCGATTTTGTATGGGAATATAAAATAAAACACCAATATGGACAAAAATAAAATAATAATATACTGTTTATAATATAATAAACAAAGTAATTACAGTAGGCTGACGCTGTTCAGCTACTGACAGTTTATGCAGGAGGCAGGTTTATACCTAATGAGAAGATTATTTACTGTTGACTGTTGTTGAATCCTGAATGGTTCAAGATCCAGAGCTAATTTGGTGGAAAAGTGGTAATCCTGATCCACACGTCTCTTCCTAATTATTCTCGTTTGGGCCCATAATTGCTGTGTTTTTGAACCATTCATTTTACCTCTGCTCACTTATCTTTCTGTCACAACTAGTCACTGATGTACGTGCACATCACGTGCATGAATGTGACTACGTAGCAGGCTGATATTAAATATCTCATTCTCCCATTCATACACTAACGGCAGTGGCTGCCGTTTACAGAAACTGATTATAAATTACATTACAGCATTCTCATAGTTTGTTTTTAATCAATCCAGGTGGTTTGAAGAGTCTTTGAGGATCCTTGAAACACCTTCAAAACACCTTTAAACAACCTGAGTCTTTCAAAAATCACTGATTTATCATGATCATATCATATATTTGTATATGAAAAGTGATGCGTATCTACGTGACTTGAATATAACAGGGATACATGAGAGGCACAGACTGCGGCTAAATTGAGTCCTGTTGACCATTTCACACCACTTGCCTTCCAAACTGCATTGTGCCATTGCCTTGATGGCAACAACACTCACGACAGTGCATTGCCTTAAAGCTTAATGTAGCCGATCCATCACCAGTAGAAACTCCTTGATTGTAAAAGGAAAGTAGAAGTTTTCCTACATTCCATCACACTGAACTGAAACAGTGACTCCGCTGGTTAGTGATTCACTTTGTACATAATGTAAAGACATAGTATTTTTCTGACTATCAATATGTTTACATAGCATTAAAGAAAATGAAGGGTAAGAGAGTGAAGTATGTGAGCGCACAGATATTTTAAAATGGTCCATATGGTCTAACGTTGAGAGCTCTGACGGTGTGTTGACATGCTGTGGGCGTCTTCCTGTTCCTTGTAATGCAAATGAAGGTGATGAACAGATGACACAAAAGGCCCAGTGTGTGACATGCAACCGTGTGTGTGGCCTGCACCAAGCCTAAATTTAGATTTTCACAGAGTATCAAGCAAAGTAATGGAGGGCTGCAACTAAACATGAATATTTTCTTAGTTAGTCCGTTTTAAAGTCAAAATTCAGTTTTTAAAAAAGTTCATCACAGAGCCCAAAATGTTTGTTTTATCCAACTTTCTGTCCAAACCCAAAGATTTTCACTTAACAATCAAAAATGTGTTTTTAACACAATTACTTACGTGAGAACTTTTGTCAAAATCAGATTGATAACTTAATTTATCATCTAATTCACCTAGAAAGTAAAGACGTTAGGACTGGCAGTGCTACAGCTCATGAAATCTCACTCCCACACAGCCTAAAATAAAGATATATTTAACTTTAACGTGAAAATTCACCTTTGAAACAGTCCTTTTAATGTGATTGGAAGCTCTGGATGAAGCTAGTAAGTGGACCCTGAGTTAAAATCATCAAACCTGTTTGAGATCTTTTAAAATTTACCTTCCTGTAAACTTAAAACTACAGACAAAAAATGTTTAGTTGTTGGATCAGCTGTTGTTTATTTACATTTGGATTTTTAAAAAAGGACACACCATCTTATTTTGAAACTTCAACAGCTGTAGAGATGCTGTTCTCGCAGCCTGAACACAATTTATACATGAAGTCTCAGTCTCCTGCTCTCCTGTCTGTCCTCCTTTGTGTATCCCACAATGCCCCCTGCTGCCATCTTTTTAACAACCCCCTAGCATCACAATGGCTGGCCTTTACATTACATCTGACTAGCTTACAGCAGAAGAGCTGCTGTGGAATTTGAATACTTCACTCGCCCTTTTCACCACAACTTCCTTGTTGCTGGGTGGTTACCGTAGTAACAGTCCAAACATCAATTACTATTACTTACTAAAAAAGCCCCGTAAGCTTAAAAGGTCAATGCCGTCTGTAAACTTTTGTCGCATTACAAGCCTTAGAAAAGCCTAAACTGGTATTGTTTCATGTCACTCTACCAAAACCTGCTCACAATATGTGACTTTATGTTATTTAGAGTGAATCTTGTGGCTTTTTTTAATCATTACCTGCTGATTCTCTAGTCGTACTATATGTATTGCATCAATTGATCTTTCACCAAATGATTAAATGAGTCTGGCATTAATTTTCCCAACGATGTCTTTTGTACACTGGAAATGAATCATCAGTTTGTGCTTTTTCTTTTTTACTTTGTGATGAAAATCTTGACGTGTCTGCTGTAGTTTTCACACTTGAGGTAAATAGGTGCTCCACTGCTGTGCTTGGTCTTTTACAATCTGAAGTATCACAATGAAAAAGAAAAGACCGATCACCACGTCGAGCAAACGATCACCTCTGATCACTAGACCACAGGGCTGCAAATTGTGACGATAACCCTACTGCAGTTTATATTTCTGATGATGACATCTAAGAAATAAAATAAATCACATGTTGCTGTGTAAACTGAAAACTTGTTCTTGGTGTTTCATTAAACTGAGTGACTGAATGGATGCTGTTGTGTGAAGTAGCTGGTTTTTTGCAGTCTTGAGGCCACAATGTGGAAACTGACTGCTACCTTGACGCTTTGCATTCAAACTATAATGCTCACAGATCATACGTAGTCTGTAGTGTTTAAACACAAATTAATTATGTTAAAATTATGTTTTTGGTTTTGGTTTTTTTGAACAAATTTTTATTATTTTTCAACAAAAACACAAAACATACAATTTGCCATCATGTCAGTTACAGAAATAGATAAAATAAAGTAAAATACAATATTGCCATCCATCTGCTCTTCCAGTCAACTGCCCCCTATACACCCTCACAGCACATATAGGGGCCCCATATTGCTCCGCGTACACACATTTCACCCATTAATGTAGTCACAGTCATATCAGTATCCTACACAGTAAGCAATGATACATCAGGCAGATTAAAAACAAAAAAATATGGTAGTGTGTAAATGCCACACTGCAAATAAGGACACTTATGGATTCATCTCAGGTGGGCGTGACCATTGTAAGGAAGACTGGCCCCTCATCACTAACTGAGTCAATTCGTCAGGTAGGTAGTTAAGCAGAGGAGCCCACATTTCATTAAAGGACCTTTCATTACCCTTCACGACTGCACTAAGTCTTTCATGGGGGAAATTATGTTTTTTTTAGGGGTAGTGATGACAATTTATCATTCAGATTGCCATCAACTGTGTATATGATCTGAGTTTAAACAGGCACATTTTATATTTTGCAGAAAATATTAAAAGAAAGGGAACAAGGAGTATTTGACCTGAAACAAATGTACAGTTATTTATAACGAAACACTCCTGGCAAATCAAAAGCTCTTTTACTGGTGAACCTGCAGACTGTAAGTGTTCCACCTCAGCCTGTAAACCACTAGAGTGCAGCAGAGTATCTCGTCCATCCTCAGCCTGTCCTCTGACTAGGTTTAATATTCGTATTATGCTGTATGTCGGTCAAGCCAGGTTTCTATGTAACTAAAATAAGCATGATGGGATTAGCAGAGAGTCCTGTGAGTGGCTGCGTGATTAAACATTACATTACATTCACATTTAGTCATTTAGTTGACACTTTTATCCAAAGAGACTTCCAAAGAAGGGAAATAATCAAGCTACAGTGTGACGAGGACATGTTAGTGCAGCAGTAAGTACTACTGGCATAGAATCAAGTGACAGATCCAGAAGTGGGAACACATGTTGAAGGCCAAATTGCAATAAAAGTTTGATGTGGAAATTATAACTAGAGGGCTTTTCCAGAGTGAAACAGTTATTAGGAAGACTGCTGTTAAATGTGTAGTGTCTTGTTTGTACAGTAACCAGGAGATTCACAGATGCTGACAGACAGATATTTACTGTGAGACACATTTGTGGTCGTAAAACAGCAAATATGCCTCAGACTTTTTCTTAGAGTAGCTCTTATTGTACAGAAATGTTGGATTTGAACCTTTTGTGTATCACAATGTGGGTGCTGTATACAGTGGTAGAATGTAGGTAAGTATATTAACTCAAGTACTGTACTTAAGTACTTTACTTGATTATTTCCATGTTACGATAAGGTAGACTTTAATGATCCCACACCGGGGAAAAGGCCTCGGTTTTTTCTTTGCAGGTGCAAAAAACTAAAGTTGCCAGAGAGAAACAGACAATAGGTTCCTGGAGAAAAAAATGTCACATAATATAAACAGTGGTTTTATGCTCAGATTTTATAGATGTGTAATCATTTGAGTCAACAACAATGAACATTTGCCCAGTCAGTAATTTTCATCAGACAGAAAGCTGAGCTCAGTTTACTCTGTTTGTCTGCTGACGACCTCCCAAGAGAAACAAAAGTGAACCTGAAGGAACATTTTCTGTCTTACTCAGAACACTGCTCTTATTTTATCATAACTGCTGCATACACTTGGACCCACTGTTACCATAAAAGCCAGGTTTAATAGGAGAAAGATTCTTTGGAAATCACGCATACTGGAGTAAGACATGTCCAGCATGGCTAAATTCTGGATACTCTGTCTGGCATGAGATGTCAAACCGCTCGTGACTTGGCACGTTTATTTCTAGTTCAAAGTTGCTGTAGCCATGTGCAAGGGATTATGCTCCTCCTCAATCCCTCCTTATCCTGCAGCTCAACCTAACACCTGAGGAGTAGGATCTCTACTTTCACTCTGTTACTGCTGCAGGAGGTAGTGACGCCGGGTCTTCTTATTTTTAGATGTCATTCATGGTTAGTGAGAAAAGGTTTCATGTGTGCTCGTTTGGGATTTTGTTTTTTGATGGATCAAAGAGGAGTTTAAGGATGTTCTCCTGCTCAAATACGTCATGAAGCAAACAAGTGGGATCAGACAACAAAGTGGACAGGAAGGTGGTCTCTGCAACATCCCTAGAAAGAGTGAGTCACAAGTTTTGTCTTTTTATGAGCCATTTTCAGTGCATGTTTGCTACAGCAATGGTTTGGAGCACATTGACAACAAAAAAATGAAACTGTAAGACGAAAATATGCCCCAAAAATGAAGCTGTGACCTTTGAATCACATGTCTTTGTCATGCAATCTTGAGTTCATGTGAGTTCATTCTTCAGAGATGGTTTACTCTTACTCCTCGTCACTTTAAAGGACACAACGTCACTACTGATTGCTCTCACTGAATCTCTCTGACCTTTAACGAACGCAGTATATGCACACACATGTGTGCTACAGCCTCTGCAGCACATTAGCTAGGATTTCATTCTACTACATCTACAGGAGATTATCAGTGTGACATAAACAGAGGGCCACTGAGATTAGCAGCCAATCCAAACACAACTGCCTCTTTGTGTCCAGACTGTACAGCAAAAATCCAACACAAACACACACAGTGTCTTTTTTATGAGAACTTGAGGGTAAAACAAATAATCATTATTTGTCAGTGTGTAGAAGAGAACGGCTTTTCCAACGTGGCTGCTGCTGACGTCCACTTCTTCCTCCTGTCTTCAGCTCTACATGACATGAACACATGGTGAAAGTCAAACCACTGAAGTGACCTGACAGACGCAGGGAGACAAGACCGGAGAGAAAACTGGAGGAAACAGACATGGGGTGAGACACACTCTGGATTAATGTGATAAACTGCTTCCTTTTCCTGTTTGGACGTTACTTTTTATATATTAGGTCACACTACTATGCTGAACTCTTTCTTTATGTAGCTTGCTAATATCAGAGCTGGAACAATTCATATTTTAACAGATTAGATGGTCAACAAAAGATTAATCTGCAACTGTTTGATAACTGAGTAATCATTTTTCTGATTCCAGCTGGACAAATGTAATAATTTGATGCTTTTTGGTGTCAGATCTTTGGGTTTTATATTGACGGAGGGATGAAACAAATTATTTGAAGACTGTTTTTGCTATTTCTTTACATCATATAGACAAAACAGTCATGAAAATAATCAAAAGATTAGACAATAATTGAAATAATTGCTAGTTGCAGCATTAATATTCAGATTTACAATCACATTCTGGTTGATTTAGTCCACACATCATCACTGCTGCTATTAAAGCAACACTTACTGCATCAAAATGGTTTCTGAAGGCACAAAGCTACGTTCAAGCTCGACTGCTAAGTGCCAGTATTCAGCCTGAAGACTCGGTGCTAAATTTATTCAGCCGTTTATTGGATTTTTAAAAGGTTCTGAGACACAGAAGTTATTTTTAAAATTTAAAAAGCCAAGGACCATAGACACAAGCCGGGGGTGGAAGAAGTATTCAGATATTTTACTAAAGGCAATACTACACTGCAGAAATACTTAGATACAAGTAAGTCCTGCATTCAAAGTCTAACTTAAGTAGAAGTACCATTAAGCAGAGGGGCCCATTTCAGAATTATATATATTATTTCACTGGATTACAAATAGAGGTGCATTAATATCTAAGTATCGTTTTAATGTCACAGCTGGTAAAGGTGGAGCTAATTTTAACTACTTTATATACTAATGGAAAGCATGCCATGAAGATATAATTTATTTATATTTTGTATTAATATTTTAAATCAAATAAATGTGGAGTGGAGTTCAATGATAAAGTTGCATAACATGGAAATACTCAAGTAAAGTACAAGTATCTCAAAATTGTATTTAAGTACAGTACCTGAGTAAAATGTACTTATAGCTACATTCCACCTCTCTGATGCATATTTGCAAATGTGTCCCACGGCAAATATCTGTCCGTCATCATCAGCGAATCTCCTGGTTACTGTACAAACAAGACACTAAACATTTAACAGCAGCCGTCCTAATAACTGTTTCCCTCTGGAAAAGCCCTCTAATTATCATTTCCACATCAAACTTTTATTGCAATTTAGCCTTCCAACATATGTTCAATCAAAACAGCAGCATGAATGAGACAAAAGAAGTTGGTCAATTATTCAAGCAGCCATCCACAGGCCTCTCTGCTAATCCCATCATGCTCTACTGGACTAATGACAGCAGCAGGTGCAGGCAGCTGTGACCAGTGCAGGATGAAATTATGGTAAAACTGACTAAACTAAATATTCAGGGTTTTTTTGTAAAGAATTAGCTCAGCGTAAGATTTAAATATGAAACACTGTGGTGGAGATTTATTGACTGTGCTTACATGTTTCTTCATCTAAATCACTCAAAAATGTTGTTTTTTTCCCCCTTGACAGGAAGTTTGATAATGAATATTGATCATGACGTTTGTGTTTAATTCTCAAAACTACTTGTGCACTTTCTTCTTAGGGCTTTTTCGACGTGAAGTTTGAGTTTTTAAGCCGTTACCTGTTTAGTTGTTTTAAAAAAAACAGAGGTGGGATGCTGAAACAAACGGAAATCTTTGCACCGAGTTTGTGATTGTGCACTGCATGCTAAGCAGGTGCCCTTTGACTGTGGCACACACACACAGTGCATTGCTTTTCTAAAATACTTGTGAGGCCTTCAGATGCATCAAGATCAACCCTGACCCTCCCCCCACATCCAATACACAGCAGACAATAAACCTCATACCGCCTTTTTTCTATCACACAAAATCTTTAATGGAAAAGGAATGCAAATAACTTGTTTCTGTCTCTCTTTTCTTCTTTTTTCTTTTTTCTTTTTTTAATCTGAAAAGAGTCTTTCATCGGCTTCTGCATAATGTAGGGTTGTCATGGCAACATCCTCCCTCATAAGAAGGGAGGGGCCTGACTGGAAACCAGTTAATGCTCTTGCTGGGATGTCCCATCAGGAGCGGAGCTGGTGTTACTTAAAAACTTTACAGTTTTTATCCTTTTAAAGAAGTTTTTATTTTTCTTGTTTATAGTAAAAACTCTTTAATGTCATTTATATATGCTAAACATCAAGATGCATTTACTTAAAGCAAAAGTTGGAGTGTAATTCTCCAACTTTTAATTAGATAAAATTATTAGATAAAATAAATTAGATAAAATTAAATCAGCCTGTTAAATATGAGGCCAGATTAGCTTAGCATAAAGACTGGAAATGGGGGGAGACAGCTAACCTGACTAAAGAGGTAAGAGGTAAAGATCAACAGACGGAGGTCAGAGATGCACACAAGGCGAAACATCCAACTTCAGTGGTGAAAATGGGCAAAAGAAACCTTATATCAGTATGCTGACTTTCAAAACAGCACAAGTAGGCAAAAGGAAAAATCATGAATGCACTCAAAGTCACATAAAAATAAACCTTAGACTGTAAATATGATTACAATATATAAACATGACATGAATATTAAATAAAATCAAAGTGAGTCACTGAATTTGATCTGTACAGTAAAGAAAAGTCACCAAAATGTACCAGAATAACAATAATGAACAAACATTTAGTGGTCGTATCTGACTACAACTCTCAACCATCACCACTCATTACACTTCAGTGTCCCTTATTTAATCTTATCTTATATTCATAAACAAATCCCTGCATCCAAAGTTTATTTAAAAACCATTAAATTATTAAACATGGCTTCCAACATAGTTCAAGTCTTTCTTCAGTACATCACACATGACAGGACACAAAACAGCTCGTATAACCACTGTAGGGAAAAATAGAAATAATGCATGGATACCACGGCTATTTTTACACGTGGATGTAATATTGATGATTTATTTTTTTATTTATTTTTCGGACTGGATTAACTCTAACTGCATCCGGCTGCCGTTGCCTTTCCCTTTTATTGTCGGCGGATCCCTTTAAATGAGGTGGAAGTGAGCTGTAGCGGCTCTCGGTTCAGCTTTTAGTGCTACTTTATGCAGAGCAGCAAACAGGACGCTGCATGAAGAGAAGAAACGATCAAACAGGGAATAAGTCCTGCAAACATCAGCGCTCATCTGATACATCCGCATGCGTCATTGTAGTTTCCCCACCGGCAGATAAAAATCACATTTTAGGTGAGTGAATCGGAACTTCCTGCATGTCTTTGGCTGAGATTGAATGATTGTTCACACTTTGATTCTGTGTGAGACTTTTAGATTAATGCATTAAACCAGAAGAAGCATTAAACATGCATCCAATCATATAAAGTGCATGAGTCCAGACGTGGCTGTGTGTTGATTTATGAGTGAGCTGTGGAAAACTTCAGTAATCCATTTATACATAACAGCAGGTTTATTCCCAAGACAAATCTGCAGCAGGGTCATGTTAGTGTCAGCATCTTGAATCTGTAAAAACTTGAATGGACCTCTGTTCCCACGGATGAGTTATGAGTCACTGCTTCATAGTTTCATGTTTATAATAAATATTCGGGCTTGCTTGTCAGAGTGCTTCAGCTTCCAGATTATATGTGGAAAGAGTGAATTTAGAGCTGCCGCTGTATGTTTTCTTGCACTTTATGAAGAGATATTTAGTTCTCGGTGAATATTTTATTATTTGTAGTTGAATTTATGAGTGTGTGCAGTTAGACTTCTTCACAGCACAGGTTTGACGTGTCAAACAAATGAAATAACATAATTACTTAATGCACTGCAGCTGAAATAACTGATGGAATGGAGTCGTAATTAATGTTGTGTCCCACCAGTGCTTTCTCTGATATGACAGGTCAAAATATCTGTTATGAAAAAAGTCTGTGGATCTGATTTATTTGGGAACAATTAAGAAAGAAAACTAACACATAAAATACAAGCAATACGTGCATTTATAATTTGCACAGCAGAAACTAAGGAGAAATATTCCATTCATGATCTTGATAATTCAGTAAATTCAGCTAGTCTTGTTGTTGTGGTGTGTAGGATTTAGTGGCGTCTAGGGGTGTAGTTGCTGATTGCAACCCCTCGCCTCGCCCTCTCCTTCCTAGCATGAAGAAGAAACTACAGTCACCAAAAAAACACACAAGAAACTCAAAAGGCCCTATCGAACCGAGTTTAGTTTGTCCATCCTGGGCTATGATAGAAACACAGCGGTTCAACGTGGAATGGAAGATGACACAAATATTGTTTTCCTATGGAAAGGATGGCGGCTGTCTGATTGGCCTCTAATTGGCTAGCAGTCATTGTGTTCGTTGGTTGGGTTGGTCAGGTTTAGGCATGAGGAGTGTGATTGGTTAGGGGTCAAGAAATAATTAGAAATTTGGGTAAATACATTTTCAACATACACATTTGTTCATTCGTTTTTGCTAAACAATGATGTAACATGCTGTTTAGTGAAGTATATAAAGCTCACCAATTAACGCGTTGTATTTCATTGTTTAAAGGACCAGTGCGTAGGATTTAGCAGCATCGAGCAGTGTAGTTCCTGATTGCAACCCTGTTGCCTTGCCCTCTTTTTCCTAGCATAAAGGAGAAACTACAGTGGCTGCAAATTTGCATGAAAAGCACAAGATTCCCTATCTAGAGCCAGTGTTTAGTTTGTCCATCCTGGGCAACTGTAGAAACATGGCGGACTGTGTGGAAGTGGACCCACATCGTCGATATAAAAGGCTCATTTTAAGGTAACACAAAAATTCTAATTTTCAGGAGATTATACACTAATGAAAAACTACAGCAATTGTATCAGCCCCCCCTTGGAAGCGTCCCTGCTACATGGTCATGGCTCCATTTTTCCTCATAGATAAACTAAGTGGATTAAAGTCTCATTACATTTGCGTCCTCTCTGTCCACCTCTTTTGATGTCTGATCTGTAGTTTTTCTGTGGCAGCTGTTTTTTTTCAGTCATTGTGACATTAGCGGTGTTTGAATGCAGTAAGTGATTCTGGGAACATGAAGTAGAGAGTGATGCAGTAAAGGCTGCATAACTCTCCCACCACTGCAGTGCACTGTGCTGCAGCGCTGCAACTGTGGAGTATTCTCATGCTAATCACAAAATAAACCAGCCTGTGAGATGACTCAGTGCACATGTAGATTAGATTAAATTGGAGATACAGTCTTCTGATGTTTTTTCAGAATACTAGAAACATCTTTTAGTTAATATTCCAGTCCAATATAACAGTAACGCCAACTGTGGTCTCAGAAATGACCTTAGAGTTAAATCAAGACTTCTCTGACATTTGCCCACCTTCCTGATGAAGGTTTGATTACAGATTAACCCTCAGTGCTTTTATGGCACAGATGGAAATGTATTTGCAGCATTGAATATCTGTAACTGTTGAGTACTGACCAAGCGGCAACCTCCGTGTCCATGAAGTGAAGCCAATGTGGAAGTGCCTAAAACTGCAGCTCCTAAAAGGCTGGCTACAGAATGAGTCAATCTCCATAAGCCTCAATATTAAAATGTCCAACTTCACAGCAGAAATAAACATGTTTACAGCCTGGTGCAAAAAACAGTTTTGGTCTCTATAGCTAATTTCCCCGTTCATGACAACTGTACTGAGTCTGATTTATTTTTTAACTCACCTGTTCAAATTATATTAAGGCTTAAAGTTATGCATAATTAACAGCGTGGCTGCTTTGATCGACAGGTGGGTGCCATTACAGATGGCTTGTTTGAACACCCAGGTGTCATTCGGCAAAAGAGGCAGGACTTCCAACATGGCAGCGAGTCACAGATTTTGAGTTTCAAAACGGCTCTTCAGAAGCCACAGACACGGCGTCCATTTTATATACTGTCAGTGTCACAGATTCAGAGCTCAGATTCATTATTCTTTGAACAGATCATTTCTGATTAAATTTGTCTGTTTTTGTCCAGTCAACATTAAACTTTTGAGAACTTTGCCTTCTTAGAATGACGTTCCTGAAGAAACACTTTCCCGAGACCAAAAATCTTTTTAGAGTTTTAGGATAAACTGAATCAAACAGGGTACAAGTGAGCTTAAGAGGTGTTGATAACTTTACTTTCTAATGTTGTAGAAAGCCTTGTACACACTGCTGTACTTTTCCAACTAACCATCTCCTGGCTTCAGTTCTGCATTTAACACAAAGGCATGAGAATCGCATTGATCTTATCATCTTAACTCTTGGCAAGAAGTGTAGTGGCCAAAATGTTGAGCTATTACTTTAATCTGTGAAATGTAAAAACTTGCGCGTCACATATCGACACAGCCCACGGTAACACCTTCCAGCAGTCCAAAACAAATACTTACATTAGGTTCTTAATGAAGGATTATGGCTAGTATTAACCCTCAGTGCTTTTCTGGCACAGAATCACAGATGTGATAGTCCTAGGTAGTATTTATTCCAGGACTGTCATATTAGATTGCTTTAGATTGTACAGATATATCAAATAAACTTCTAACTCAGTGTATAAAGTTACTGAATATTTGTGACACATAGATCTGTATTTCAATGTTACTGTATCTCCTGTAATCCAGTCGATGTTGTTTATGTTTGTATTCTAAGTTGAGCATGATTATTTAATTACCCAGATAAAAAACGGATATCTTTTCCCATTGCAAATGTCGACCTGTGGTGGCATTGATGTTTTTCACCAGCTTGTACAGTAACTGAAGGCCCTGCAGGCTGAACTGTTGCCCTGTGACACTTTAACCTCCCAGGATCAATGAGCTCGGTGCTGTGAGCTCTGCTGAGGCTCTACAGCGATGTCTGTCTGGTTAAAGCTAATTGATTAGCGTTGGACATCAGCCAGCTCAGTGACTCTTAACCGCGTAGTGGCTCTGAATGTCTGAGTGGATTTGGAGAAGTCACGGTGTGTTTGTGTGTTAAGGGTCATTTACTACAAAATGACAGTAACAAGAGGCACTTCTATCACTAAGACAGCTATTTAATCAGTAGATGCTGCACAAGCAAAGCAAAGCTCACAGTGCATGTGGCATTGATACAATTTTAGGGTTTGTTTTCTTATTTTACTTTTTGTCTTTATTGATATTATTCAGCTGTTACCTTGTATGGCATTACTGCTGCGACTAACAACTGTTTTCATTCTTTAAACTATCAGTTGTCTTTTGATTAATCCACTGAATAAATTTAGAGTTCTTTTATCTATACACAAACCAAGGGGGAGTTACGTGTTGGAACTATTTCTTGGCAAATAATTGCCGGACGCAGTGACTTCCTGGTGTACTCGCAATGAGGTTGCCAGGCAATGAGATGAGACGCTGCACAGAACATACAAAGCATTTAACCCCCCCCCCCAAAAAACCAACATTTTTAGGGTTTTAGGATAGATTAAATAAAACAAGGTACAACTTGTTCATAGTGAGCTTTAGCTAGATATTTCCCCTGTTTCCAGTCTTCATGCTAAGCTAAGCTAACCATTTCCTGGCTCCAGTTCTGTATTTAATGTAAAGAATAAAAAATGTTCATTTATAAAAATGTTCCTGCAGCCCATGGTTGCAGCCCCAAACCCCTGAATTCAATTATATAAACAGAGAAAAGCAGCAAATCCTCACATTTAAGAAGGTAGAAGCAGCGGATATTTAGCATTTCTGCTTGATGACTTAAAGGTCCTGCACACCTCCACAGGTGTTTTCATTTATTCTGGCTGGTCAGACTTTCTGCTTAGGATGATGTCAGGCATTGCTGTTATGGGAATTTCAGAAGGTCACTAAACATTATGTAGAGATACAACAAACAGGAGAGTCTGGAAGCTGTCAATCGATCAGTCTTTACCTCCAGAGGAGGGAGGAGGAGTGTGAATTAAGTTGATTAAGTGACAACACTTGGACATGACTTTGAGGCGGCTTTTCAACTAATTGATTAACTGACCATTTATTTCAACACTACTAAGCACACTCCAGCTTCATGAAGTTGTGAACTGAGGCCGGGATTATGTTTTTAAGTTGACACACACAGTGTTCACAGTCACAGCTCTGTCTGTTTGAACTACAGTATCTGCACTCAAGACATAATGTGCATATCATGCTGCAGCCAGCAGGGGATATCAGCGTTGCACAAAAGGAACACTCAAATAATCACCATAAGCATAAAAATGGACTCGTGCTTCTTAAAATGTACACAGTCAGTTGCCTGCCTAAACTAGTCCAATCTGCTCTATGCTCATGAAAGTAAAAGAGTAGTATTATATATCAGTGGTTCATAAATCTTTCCCTTCTTGTTTCAACTAATTGATCTTAAAAATCTGGTAGTTCACAGTGACCAGTCATTGTTGTCCACACTGTGCGTCCACACTCACCTCTCTTTGTCATTCAGAGTGTTTGCATTTCAGATTATTCTGTGCTCTCTGGCTGGCTGTTTTTGCATGTAGGTCATACAAGCTGACTTTGTTTTCTTCACTTAAGGTAACAAGAGAAGCAATGGTCAAAATAACAAACAATCCAGCATTCTTATTTTTACCTTCTTTTTTTTTGTGGTCTAATGTCTAATTTTCTGCACAGTGGGCTGTAGTTAATCACTGGACTCCCTTTAATTATCTTTTGACACAGACAGTCAAACTGGTAATTAGTCAGCCTAGAAGGAATACAGTTCTTCTGTTAGTCTCCTGTACTTGTTTCATGTTTTTCTGCATTTTTGACCACCGGTTCATACCTATATACATGCTCACAGGGATCAAAGTGGCTTTAGTAGTTAAGTTGATAGTTGTGGATTCAAATTCTGGATTTTTTAAAGAGATATATTAAGCTGGTTTCCATTTCGTTGGTTTGGCACAGTCATGTCATATAAAGATAAGCTGAAAATGAACTGAATCATAGTATTCCTGTGTCTGTGCAGAGCCATTTTCTATAAGTAATCCAGTTAAGTGGGAGTGGATGTACAGGGGGAAAACAGATGCATTTGGATAATTACTGCAAACATTGTTTGTGGCCTGCCAATAAGATTAAAGCTTTCAAGAAATGGGGGAACTCTCTAGAGGCATACATGTCTGTGTTATGTGACGTTTGTGTGTTCCTGTGTGTGGGTGTGTGGGTGTGGGTGTGTGCATCTTAAAAAAGACAGCATGAGTGATTTTGTTGTTGTGGAACCGCCAATGTTTATCTGCCAAGATGGAAGTATAAAAACTGTGGTAACAATGACGGGAAGGGTGCCCTCTTGATGTCAGAACAGGATACTCGTATTGCTATCATGTTTTGGGATAGTGGAACTGACGACTACAAAGATTTAGTAACAAAATGCATGTTATGTGTAATATAAACGCTACATACTGCAAAAGGAGAATGCCAAAAGTCAGTACTCCACTTTGTGGTGAGATTGTTTGCTCAGCTGCTGTTTCCAAGCTTAAGAATTAACTTTGAAATTCATCATTTTGCCAGTTTTATTTAGAAAACCTTGTACATGGCTGCTTTACAGACTACAATGAACACTGGACAAATTTGGCTAGGAGTCTGCAGCTGGAGAGGCTGTACTTTATGCTAACACCAGCAAGCTAACATGCTCATGTTGGTAGCCCTGCCGATGATCCACCTCTTTGCCAATCTAAAAATCGGCAAAGATGTGGATCATCGGTGGTCTGAATGATGCCTGGGTGCTCAAACAAGCCATCTGTAACAGTACTCACCTGTCAATCAAAGCAGCTACACCCTTAATTATGCATAACTTTAAGCCTTAATATAATTTGAACAGGTGAGTTCTATATAAATTTAGCCTCAGTACAGTTGTCATGAACATGGATATTAGCTATAGAGACCAAAACTGTTTTTTGTACCAGGCTGTAAACATGTTTATTTCTGCTGTGAAGTTGGACATTTTAACATGGAGCCTTATGGAGATTGACTTGTTATATAGCCAGCCTCAAGTGGACATTCAACATTCATTTCAAGATATGTCACTAAAAAAAGCAGAAATATCAACATCATGGAGACACTAGATGAAAAGTCAGTGCATCAAAGTTATCTGGATCATCTAAGGGACACTGAATGTTTTCCTGGCAATCCATCAAATAGAGACATTTCAGTCTGGACCACAGCAGTGGACTGACTGACAGACACTGAAATCCATAGAGCTATGCTTTTAGCATGGCTAAAAAGGCTAATGTAGTAAACATATCTAAATGATCACGATAAAGCAGTTCTCGTCCTCTTGTCTTGTAGTCTTTGGTTCTGTTGCATCATCACTGTCTTGTTTACCAGCTCGGCTTCAGTGCACTGAGTCCCCCGAGGCAAATGAGGCAGATAGTGACATGCTTGTTCAGCTGGTGAATAACTGCAGTTTCACTCTTTGAAACTATCATGTTCAGTGTATGACTGCACTGTGATCATTATTCAGAGGATGTTTTAATGGTTATTGTGGCTTTCTGTGACCATTTCTGAACCATCTTGTTTCAATTACTGCGACTCTCGCCAGCTTGAGCTCTTACGTCAGGGATGGCAATGGTAACGTTAGGATTGTTTTACAGTCTGCAGTCGATAATTTGGATTTATGTCCTTAAAGAATGATGTCATTCCAGCTTGCTAAAGAGAAAAGTAGAGCACATGCACACTTGGGACCTTTCTTTTAAAAAAGGAGATAAAATTGTGCTCATGGAAACAAGATCCAACTTCATCTCCCAAAAAGAGACACAAAGACATACAGTGCTGTGCCTAAATCTTTAAATGATTAAATAATTTACTTCTTGTTGGAATGTTCAGTTTCCCTTTCTCTTCTCTTTCTGTCAGATGTCCCATCCTACGTCATCCCTTAACCGTCTCTCTAGTCATGCCTCTGGGACTCTTGCCCTCACCGAGGTTAAAGAGCAACACAAGCTTAAAGCCCAACCTCCCACAGTGCCTGTAAACTCTCTGATTGGTCTCTGCTTTCCCTCTACACCACCGACTTGCCTTGCCCCCCCACCCCTCCCCACCTCTGTCTGCGCTCACCCTGTCAGTCTGTTTGGATTATTGTAACAGCTCAGGCCTTTTACATGCGCTCCCCTCTCTGCCCACTGCACATACTACAGCATATCAGAGATGAGACGGATTAGGTGACAGAGAGCAGCGTTTGTTTTCACCCCCAGAGAAGAGAGTGGACAAGAGAGCAGCCATGGAGTTGAAGTAAGTGGGATGTTTTGGATTTAAAGCTGAGGAGGAGGAGGGGGATTGGAAAGAGTGAGTAAATGATGGAAAATTACATGAAGAAGAAGAATTATGTTTAAAGGAAGGAGGAAACAGTACCAGCGATGTTTTTAGAGAGTCGTTAGACAGATTGATTTAACTGTCTGTGTGTGTCTGTAACAGGAAAAGAATATTATTAAAAGATGACTGTATAATTCCTGGTTATTACCCCGGAAGTCTTGTGAGCGAATACTAGAAATACAGGTTCCAGGAACAGTTTACATGTTCTCAAGTGTTCACATAGCAAAATGCACATTGTTTACTTGTATGTATGTACAGTATATGTACTGCAAGAAAATATTTGCTTGACTCTCATTTCCTTTTCCTGTTCATGTTTGTGTTCAGAGGCCTCAGTTCAACTGTCTCGAAACCAAGCAGGTGCACATAACATGTCTGTAATAATTTATATAACCCAAATGTGTCTGTCTCCAAGGGTTTTACAATCTGAACATGACCTCATCCTTTCTCTTGTTTTGGTTAAAAAGCACTTATTTGTTTCGTTACATATAATCAAAAGTATTTGTTGGTCTGTTATTGATCGATGTGGGGAAGCTGCAGGATGAAATCAACAATGCAAAAGCAGGCCGCGTATCTGCTGCTGATGTGATGAAATATGACATCGAACAACATCAAACTGTCTCAGCAATAAGAATTTAATGTTGGAACGCAGGTTACTCATTTACTGTAAATTACTTATTGCATTACAGCTATTAAAAAGCACACAGACAGATTTTTCATGATGACAATGACGGGGAGGCTTGGCTCTGTTCAACAATTGTAGCAAAATTTGCCTACGAGTACACCGAAAGCAAATTAATTACCTGGTTATATCTCATTTGTTTATTCCTGGAGCCTCTCCTGGTTGTCTGGAAACGCAAGATCACTAAATCAGGCAGGAATCCATCTTTATCTTTAAAGTCTGTTCAAGCTATGGGCCTGTGACTGGGTGGTGAGTGGACCAGTCAGTGTCCTATAAGGAACTACTGGCAGCTATGGATTGAACTACAGGTGCAGTTTAATGCTACGTGTGTGTGACGATGTGTGTGAGAAGAGACTGTTCGACAAATGGTATCTGCTAAAGACGTTAGTGTAGCAGTTGCTAGCATCAGTTATCAGCATTTCTTCATTGAAACAAGAGCAAAGAGCAGCCTCTGACAGCTCCTCTTGATGGATAAGATGTTCTCGCTCTTCTTCTGATTGGCTTCGGTCAGAGTTTGGTACATTATATGATCTGTTGATCTAATTAATTGAAGTTTGCTGCTGCTCAACGGTGATCCAATCACCTGGCATGTATTTTCCTATTTCTTTAATTTTCAGAACAAGGGAGGTTAAATATGCAAAATCAACGTTTATCGTACACTACACAACATTATATGATAGACTGCATTATACTTACAACATAAACTCTAAATGGATTTTATACATATGGTTATTTTTATTTGCTAGTATGGCTACAGGAAGTGTACATCTACTAAACCGTTTTCTTTTGGTGCATTTTGTCTGGACATTGAGCCACAGTGCTTCAGCCTCATTGAATTCTGGTTGACAGATGTGCAGCTTGGACAGTTTCCAATGGCCTTACGCTAGCACATCTGCAGGCCTCAATTTGAGGTCAGTAACACACACGACATTGTCTTATCTTGCGCCACCAGAATGCATGGTTGGACAGATATATAACCCAGTGACGCATTGATATGGGGTTTCCTCATTCACTCAGCGTACAGCCCATTTCTATGAAACATGTAAATTATGACCTGACAAACCCTGAAAGGTAGAGAATTCAGGTTTTCAACAGGAGTATGACACAACTCTCAGAAGAAATCAAAGGTTTTATTGTTTAGTAGTCACAAAAATGTCTTGAAGCTGCCTGAAGAAAACCTCTAAAATTGTGCGAGCACACTTTCATCTGTGGTTTTCAAAGATGCTTCTGGTCGTTGAGACTTTTCAAAAGAAGTAGGGTGGCTGAGGAGCTGATTAAACAAGGGGATGTTCAGGCTGAAGGCGTGCTCTGCCGCTTTAATCTCTCATCAGTCTGTCCCCAGTGGATGCTTTAGATTAGCATGAGAGTCTTCTTATAATTCAGGGTTTGGGCTCAGGTCACCCTTTCCACCATTAAAGGCCTGATTCCACTTAAACTGAAATGGCGCAATATAAAGATGTGGCAACATCCTGGAAATGCTGCATCTTGAGTATGGTGTTCTCAGAACTTAAGTATTTTGTTATAAAAACGGTTGCAGCGTTAAGTGAAATGGTGCCATGGACATAAGCCTAATAATCAGATTATCTGTCTTTAGGTGATGAAAGGATTTAAAATACAACAACTGCTGAAAACAAACTGCAGCATCAGCTACGATGATATATTGTGTTTTATAGTCTTTAGAGTCAACACAGTAAGGGTAGCGTTCAGTCCACGTTGTCCTCTTCTGATTACGGTGATTTTAGGTGTAATTAACGCATGAAAGCTGATGACTGACTGGAAACGTAACCGTTACTCTTATCTTGTGTCCCCAGCTAAGTGACGCGTTGGCATATGCAGTACAGCCTTTTTCTCTGAAGCATGTAAAATGTGATGAGACAATCGAGCAGTTTGATGATTGATTGCGCTGAACTATTGAGCTAGAGCGAGGATGGAATCAGCCTAACAGCAGAAAACTTCCCCTAAAACCAAATATTTAGTTGTTAATCATGCTTAACGGCATGGTCTGAGGAATGGCGTCAGTCTGTGGGTCTGAAATGTTGGTCCAGACCACTGATAGTATAAAGAATGGACACCGTATCCGTGATGTCACCCACATGTTTCTGAAGAGCTGTTTTGAAGCTCAGAGTGTGGTGGCTCTGGCTGCTGCCATGTTGGTAGAACTGCCTCTTCCACCTTACTGGTTAATCTAAAAATCAAAAAAAAGCTCAAACAAGCCATCTGTAACAGCACCTAAAAATTCAGACTCAGTACAGTTGTCATGAACGTGGAAATTAGCTGTAGAGAAATGTTTTTTGTACTGGAGATATTTTGAAAAGACTGCCTCAAGCGTCATTATATTGGTTTAGGTAATAATCAGTGGAACACAACAAGTATAATATTTTATATTATTATTTTAATTGTGGTGAAAGCTGGAACTATTTAGTGTTTTATCCAGCTCCACCGGGACAATCCCAGACAAACTGGAATATCTGGTTACTTCAAGCACAGACATGAGAGTGGTATGGATTTTCTCATCTAACTTTGTTGTGGAGAATATTATTCATCAATGATCAGTTTAGTCAATGGGGAAAAATGCACAGGAGTCCGAGATGTCTTATGCTGAAAGATTTATTGAAGCTCGGTCAAAGAGTATGGAGGATAATGATCAGCATGGCGCCTGCTTTCCTGAACACAAACAGATGAGATACAGCTGCTCTGTATCTCAAGGAGAGAAGTCACTGTCCCCTAACCTAAGATAACACCTTACACTCTCAAGACATATGCTTGACCCTGTGTAACCCCTCACAAACTCGAATATGCATATCGCATCTTACGCCTTGCGTCTTATTGTGGTTACTGACTGCAGTTAACATGACAAACATATTATCCTGCTCTGGCTTCGCACAAGCTCTTTAATAAGAAAACGTTCCTATATTTTTAGAGGAGATTTTGAGATTTTACCTCCATTAAATAAACACTTGTGAAAAGGAGAGCAAACTGTTATTCACTCTGGTAAGATGTGCAGAGCATAACAGTATTTGTAACAGCGTTAACACCAAGTTTAACCCTGTCAAAAAACAATTACAAGACAATAAAATCTGACATCAAATTGCTGGCTCTGCTTCAAAACAGAAGCGATAAAAAGGTCCCGTGATCCAACTCTCAGCTGACACCGACATGGTAGCATAACACTCAACCTGCATATGACTGCACTTTTGGACTTCTGACCTTTATAAACGAATTAGTCTTGCATCATCAAACATTATAAAATGTTTAATAATGTGCAAGTGAAGTGAGACTTCATCAGTACGCCTGTCCCTGTACAAATCCACCTGTTTGTTTTCACCCCGGCTGTTTGGCTTTGGAAAGCGGCCGTTCTGACTGAGCAGTGTCATTATTGTGCAGGGTGACATGGCATTTTGTGTGTTTAGAAAGGCAGGCAGATGATGAAAACAGCTGACGTCAGTGCTCTAGAAAGAGCTGTGGGATAGACAGCAGAGGGAGACCCAGAGTAACATACAAGCCACTGTAGCCACGATGAAAACCAAAACCTAAAATATACCTAAAAGAAACGTTTTGAAAAAGTTTTCTCTTCATACCGGTGAGTGGAAAGTTGCAGCTTACAGCTAGGTTCTACACATAAAGCAGTTAAAGTTTAACGTTAGTTAGAGTTGTGTTTTCTTTATTGGAGGATGGGTTGACAGAGCAGCAGATGTTATTTTTCTATTACAGCTAAGTCAGTTTGAAATGCTGTTTATTGCTTTACGGTGTCTTAATGTATCAGAAGAAGAAGCAACAAAACAGGTTAAGTGACATGTTTACTCCTCAATGTGTGTGTGTTAATGTGTTTGTGCCCCTGAGCTATTAGTGTCTCGACTTTATGTTGCTTTCATACCAGCCTTCCAGCGATGTAATGGTCCTGCTGGCTTCTCTGAAAGGGGCTGAGTGCCCTAATCTTTCATTTTTAGCCGTACTTGTGGCTTGAGGAGCAGTAATGTCAGTCTGCGAGTTGGTCTGTTGACCACTTGAGATCGGACTGAAATATCTCAACAACTACTGGATGGATTGCCATGACAGTTTGTACAAACATTCATGAACCCCAGAGGATGAATCCCAATGATTTTGGTGAACCCCAGACTTCTAGTGTCACAATCAGGGTGATGTTTTTGTAGTTTTGAGTGAAAGTATTGGATGGATTTCCATTCATGTCTCCATAATAATAAATTGTTCTTACTTTGGTGATCCATTTACTTTTCATTAGGCACGATCAGGTTATGATTTTAATTTGTACAATAGTTTGTTTTCTTTAAAATGATCTACAAATGACTTTCCCATCAGTGAATTAGAAAAATTGGCTCAAAGCACCACTTTACAGAGGCATTAGCATGGTTGAAAGCTCTTAGTCTTGGGTATATTTACATACACAAGAGAAGAGTTTGACTGGCTGTCAAACTCTTGTGTTGTGATGTGTGTGATCATAACTGAAAATAAATGACATACATTGTTCATGTAATAAAACCTTAAAAGCATCAGAAAACACTTAAAACTTTGATTTAGCTGCTTTAAATCCCTGTCGGTCCATCTGAAGTCATAGCAGCTTCAAGTTTAGTCTAGTTTATATTCAGATTGCCTTTTAACAAATCAGTATCAAAGAGGTGTGTTTATTTTGTCATGGAAACTGCTGGCTGCAAAGATGTGACAAACAAAGTTTGCATATCCAAATTGAAGGCAGCTTCTACAACCATACATTAAAGGTATCCTGTGGAGTTTTGACCACTAGGTGGGGCTATGGAGCAATGTTTTTTTGGTTTGTGTATAAAGGTACCTTAAACGCATAAGGCTCGTAATATATTATATATTTCTGATTGTTCATATACCACAAAAAGGCCAAAACCAGACAGTATCTGTCTGTACTTTCAGCCTTATTCTTTAGAATATTGAATCTAGGTTGTTGGTTTGGAAACGTCCTGATTCATCTACATGTTAATGCTGCACACATACACACACTTGCCTATTCAGCCGTTATGTTTTCATCTTTCCACCGGAGTTGCATTAGTTTCTCTTGTTGTTGTCCCACTCCTCTGGCTGACTCAGAGCTCACTGACTTTGGCAGAGGCTGAGATGAGATCACTGGAACAGCCAGGCAAACTGCCAGGCATAATGAAATGTGTGAAAGCTGTGTCAGGATCAGCTCATGTTAGTGAAATGGAAAGGTAGAAAAGCTACAAACGAATTTGTAGCTTTGTATGTTGTTTTGTTAGTCGCTGGTAGATGGAGAGCAGCAATTTCTCAGTATATGAAAGGAAAAGGATCAAATCAAATCAAGCAATAGTCTTGGGAAATATGTTCAAAATTCCTATTTACTGCTCTTATATTAAAATGTCAAGATTAAGGTGTATGTCAACATGACGAAGGAAATGAAGAACAGCGGAAATCGCCCCTCAATTGTTGGTGTCTTTCCTCAAGAAAACCAGTTTTGATCTTGAACTGACTTCAAATGTTATTATTTGAAAACGGGATTTCCCTTCACAGTTAAAGTCATTCATGTGACTTAAATACACTCATTCTCCCATTCCTCCCATAAATGTTTCCATTCAGTGTTCTTTCATGATGTGTTTGCGCATGCAAACAAGATACTTAATGCAAATAATCTTATTATCTGTCTTTGTTTCCCTTCATTCACTGAAGCCGACATTGTGTTAATGTTGATGTCACTGACAATGACACAGATGCTGTGGCACAGAGTTTGAGAGTTGTTATTTCTCTATGCGCACTAACAGCAACTTCTACACCTGTGCGATCTCAGACATTATCGCTAGTTAACACTGATAACTACGTGGGCAGCAATTCAGAGGTCAGGAACCACGCTAAAAACAATTATGTCTAATGTGCAAACAGAATAAAGACCTCTCTTCTCTCTCTCTCTGTGGCACTTCCACACTACTCTGCTTATGTGGACACAGTACTTAGTGTGCTGGCATGATGCAAAACAGTATTAGCTCCATTCAGTAGGTCAGTTTCCTCCTCTCACACAGACAGCAGTGCAGTGATTGAGATCCTTGCCTCTGAAAGCACATGTGCCCTCAGTGGCTTTCATATTTTCTCAAAACAAAAGAGTTTCACCCCTGAGTCATCCTTGATGTACTCTTTCACATTTTGCCTCTCTTACCAGTTTTCTTGCTCTGCCTCTGCATGTACAGTGAGTCAGCAGCATGCACACACCCACACACATATGCAATCAGAAAAAGATCCCTTTGGCTTTAAGTCTACTGGCTGTGGAGGGGACCTATAACTGCTGCCCCCCCCCCTCCAACCCCACCCCGTCTTATTTGCTAGATCACAAGCTGCCGGCCAGTAGTCGCTCACATACTCCTGATGCTGCACATGCTCGCTGCACTGCAGTGAGCCAGCATTTACTTCAGAGAGAGAGAGAGAGAGAGATGAATGGACGAGACCGTCTGAGCCAAGAATGCCTGTGATGGGAGGAGAGGAAGTGATGAGGGAGAGTAAAGTTGGGAGGGGAGGGGAGGGGAAGAGATGAGGTAAAAACTGAAATACAATCTGGCTGAATCGCCCCTCCTCAACTTCAGCTCACGTGTGTGTGCACACCCATAAACACACGGAGGAGCTGTCTCTCTCACACACACACACATCCTGTCGTCTTCTGTTTGGCTCGTCGCTGTTACCTGGAGGGACGCATCATTTCATGTGAGGGCTGACATGACGTGAAGGCAGGCATAGAGGGATTTTAAGTGCACAGATTCTGCCTGTTTCGCTCACATGGAGCTTGTGTTTCGGTCTGTGTGCTGGAGTGGATGACGCCTGTTGATCGGCCCATAGATGCAGCACTGTAAGTCTTCCTGTTAATAGTGTTATGAGGCTTTTGGAATAGCTGGTGTTGTTTCAAGCTCATATATTTGCATGATTATCACTCTGTTCTCTTGGAGTCACTACATGTGGGGATGAAAAGAAAGGTCAAATTCCTCTGAGTGTAATATTTCCCCCTTTTTTTTTCATGTGTACTCTCTGCTGCGTATTGGATGACGGCTCAGTCCAGCAGGAATTATTCCGCTTAGCTGGTGCGGATCTGATTATGTAAGAGTGGAGTGTTTGTGTGGCTGCTGCGACCTTGTGCACTGTCAGCACAGGGCTGCTTCTGTTGTCCTTCTGTGGCCGTCTGCAGGATTTAGGAAATTTTAGTTTTATAGCCAGTGCCATATTTGATGCTCTGTTAAATCGGCTTAATCTGGTCTGTGGAGCTGATGGTAAGTTATTAACACACAGTCTGAGACCTGAGCTTCTGTGTCTGTGCATGCATATACTGTTTATATTGTCATTCATATCTCACAGATGCAAATAATTCCTTTATTTTTGTATATATGAATGAAAAATATGGCCTCTGAAGCTGGTTTTATCATCCATGAACAGCTTGTTATGTCATTATTCTGTTTCTACAGTAACTTACCGCTTCTTTGCGTTATGAATCTGAACTGTGCCGCTCAACACGTAACTCCTGTATTACAGCACATTACACACCAGCCATGTAACATATTGGAAACGTTGGCAATAACCCACTAACAGCATGGCAGCTTCATTATGACAGTAATTTTATCCACCGCTCTCCATTTTCAGGCTTACCAAATCACCACATTGTAGTTACAGGATCTGCTTTCAGGGAAAGGAAAGAGAGGAGGAGGAGGAGGAGGAGGAGGAGGAGGAGAAAATAGACGAGCAAAGAGGAGAAAGAGAGCATGCACTGTAGAAAGAAGTACAGTCCCTCAGGGTTTCCTCTCAGCAGCAGAGGTGGCCTGTTTCTGTGCCTGTCTTGAATGTGAAGAGACAATAAAAGCGCTGACACACTTTCTGTGTCTAAGTTAACTGCCGGATAACGTTACAGAAAAGTGAGACATTAAAATGACGGATGCAGTGAAAGGGTAAAACTTACGGAGAGTCAGTGTAAATATTGTGTTAATGTGTTTTTTATAGGGTCAGTGTTCTTTCTCGCTGATGAGCGCTGAACACAGAGTTCCTTGCTTTCACTTTATAATCAAATATTTATCACTCAAAGTGCCTTTCATAACAAACACAGAGGCAGCAGAACAGATTCAAGCTCCGCTCTGAAAATCTGCTACTGCGGTGGTTTCTGACATGGAGGTCAGCAGCCCCAGAAGAGGCACAGCTTAATTCTGTAATGTTTATTTTGTCAGACGTTTCTCTAATCATGTGTCATAGTTTTAGTTCTTTAGGAATTTAACAACTAGAAAAGGACTGGCAAGACTTTTTTCTCACCAAAAATCAATTCTGGTATCTCAACACAGAATATCTGCTGACATCAAGTACAAGTAGAGTAGAGACAATTTTTATGTGAGTCTCTCAATGCTGTAGCATCAGGCCATGACTGAATGAATGTACAGTATGTGAGAGCCGAAACTCTGAATTTTATAATGACACAAAGAAACTGTGTGCATGATCCACTTAGTAAAGTCAGTACAGGTGCTGATACGTATAGGGTGGATCATATCAGTGAATACATGAAAGCTATTCAAATGAAACAATCTGAGAAGGTAACATCAGTCTTTGTTCACGACCTGTGTGAAGAGAGCTGGAATCATGATTTCCCTGAAGCCCAGAGGACACCTGTCAGCTTTGCCTGGTTGGTAATCCATCCATCCATTTTCTTCCGCTTATACTTGGTCGGGTCGCGTTAGCAGCAGGTTTAGCAGGGCATTACAGAGGCTGACCCTCTCCCCAACAACGCATTCCAGCTCCTCCTGGGGGATCCTGAGGCATTCCCAGGCGTTCCTCCCAGTTGGACGTGCAGGGAACACCTCCAAAGGAAGGCACCCAGGGGGCATCCTAATCAGATGACCAAACCACCTCAGCTTGCTCCTTTCGAGGCGAAGGAGCAGCGGCTCTAATCCAGGCTTGGATTTGGTCAAATTGTTCACAACTCGTGGACATAGGCAGCCTGTGGCATGCATGAAAGTACTATAGGGACTGGATGTCAGACTCAAAGATGGCAACCACTCACACTGGTTTGTAAGCCAGAAGATTTTCTAACTTCTGCGTTATGCGGCCTACTGAACCTTTGCATTAGTGTGTTTCCTGCTGAAGGACAGCAGCTTTACAGTGGAATGACTTTAAGCAAATACCTTTTATACGCTCCAGGAAAGTTTTACAAATATTAAACCTCCATGGTCTCATCATAAAAAGAGTAATAACTGACCTACTTCAGTTGAAAGTGTCCTCTCAGTTTTACAGATGTCTCGTTTTATATTTGTGGTCAATGGGGAAAATACTTTTTGGGCTTCAGGGAAATCGTGTATCCAGCTCTCTTCGTACATCCATGATGACAAGTAGAGGTCACAAGTAGACATTGCTTTGGGTCATGAGCTCAAAAAGATTGTGAACAACTGTTGTACTGCTTTTGTTGTCAAAAGAGCTCCCATCTCTGGACACAATGGACAAAGACATAGTTTCAGTCTGAATTCTTAAGCCAAGATTGACTAAAAGTCCTTAAAGATCTCAGAAGAAGAAATTTGAACACCTACATTTCAATGACAATTGGTCAACCTCCATCTGCTGTGTGTGATTTGATTTAAAAGCTCCCGAACAGCTACTAAAAAGAGAGATATGGTGACACTGCTGTCTCCAAAGGTTATCTAATTAGAGCTAGAG
Source organism: Argyrosomus regius (assembly GCA_946959425.1). NCBI lineage: Eukaryota > Metazoa > Chordata > Actinopteri > Sciaenidae > Argyrosomus > Argyrosomus regius. Next base: position 11,914,916 of record OX336883.1, read on the forward strand.
GTTTTGAACATCCATGATACTGCAAATGTTTTGTTCCTCTGTTAGTTGGCAATCATTTGATGTTTGACCACTCGCCCTCTTCACAACCTCCTCAGATGTTCTCTCTGTCCTCAGATTTTTGGGTCCATAAAAATAATTATTCCACTGAACAAAAGGTCAAAAAGACATCTAACAGTTGTTTTTATCTTGGTGACCTGCTGACTGAGGCGATGTTTTCAGTCAGCGCTTCTAATCTTAATACTGCCTTTATTTAGTTAAAGCCTGCAGCCACAGGGTGCAGATTGGTGTGTCTATTTGTGCATTTGCCATTTCCTGTCTCGGCGAGGAGGATGGAAGGAAGAAGGCATTTTGGCTTTAAACTTTGATCTTTACAACCCACAGATTTCCACCTACCTCTGCGGGTCATCACTGTGTGTTTGATCACATGTGGCATCTTTTTCTCTGTGTTCTCACTTGTCTCATCCTCCCTCTGTTTCACTCTGCAGGGTGCAGGGTAAGAGGAAGGGGGACTCCTATGTCAGAGTTTTAGGATGGCCAGTGAAGGCTCCACTATTCCCAGCCCTGTGGTCCGCCAGATTGACAAACAGTTCTTGATCTGCAGCATATGTCTGGACCGCTACGAAAACCCCAAAGTACTGCCCTGCCTGCACACCTTCTGTGAGAGGTGAGTTACTGTGTTGTTTTTTTATGTAGTACATGTGTTAAACCTGTGAATTATGTATATTATACATATTTCTGTGAGAAAGTGATGCTGCATGCACTCTCACATGGGATGCTGCATCTCTGCTGCCGACTTTGGTGTGTTGATGTCAACGTCTCTGACAGCTAGCCTTTGTTTCTGACACAAAAGAGGAACTGTGGACTGTGCCTGTCTCTCCCTTTGCTCCGGTTGCTTCTGTAGAGTCATTAGGACAATGTAGTTGTTTTCTCTTTTTAATATATTAATTTATGTGTGTGGTAGAAGAAAATGTACTTGTAGTTGTAGGAAAGCAGTTGAATACTTTACATTTTTCTTTGATTTGATGGATCAAGTTACAGTATTTTACACATTTTTATCTGCCAGATAGCACATACTTAAAACTGTATTTGATCATCTTTCATGACTGTGAAACCTAATCACAGTCATGAATGATGTTTAAAGCATGATGTCACTCCAAAAACTCAATAGTAGAAAGACATTATTGGACAGTCCTCTATGCATGTTAAAAGCCTCCATTTACACTAATGTATTTCTGACCAAATCCAACATGATAAGTGTAGTCGAAGGAGTGACCACACTCAACAGTGACGTAATTTTGCTCGACACTGAGTTACTACTTTATCCAATACACATGTACAATACAAGAGCCCTGTGAAAGATTTGTGAAGCTTACCTTTACAAGGACAATATAAAGCATGAACCACTGCCACACACTGCAGCATTTATAGCCTAAATAACCTTATATTTCTCTACAGACACACCCGCTGCTACTGAGCAAGAAAACCTGAACCACCAGGTCATTAAAGCACCTGAGGAGCCTGTTTATTTAGGCATTTATGTGTGCTTTTAACATTAGCAGTTAGTTAGCAAATTATTAAAACCACAAGCAGAATTTTTTTTTGTTTTAGTTTTAGTAAAGATTATAATAATTAGCTTGGTGGTGGTGTTGCATTGATTGAAAGTTCATATTGAATTATTTTTAATGTTTTCTCTATTACTGTACATGCACTGTACAGTCGTGGAAAGTAACTAAGAACATTTACTCAAGTACTTAAATCCAATTTATGTGACTTTATACTTCTGCTCCACTACATTTCAGGAGGGAAATATAAAACATATGATCAACTTATGAAATTTGATGCATTATTAAAAGATTAAAGGCCCCATGTACCATCACAGGTGGGGTTTTTTTTTTTAGTTATGTGGCTGATTTAGATGTGCTCAGATTGGGATTTACGTGAGCTCATCATGCACTTATAAGAATGATAAAGCTGTAAGAAAACTAACAAGGAGAGTCCCTGAGGTCGTGGAAAACTCTTATCTTGTTATTATCTTGATAGTACTAGAGTGTACAAATTATTATCTTGTGATAATAATAATTAAAATCTTTCAGGACCTTGAAGGCTCTGTAATTTAACACTCCGAAAGGAGCCATTTTGCAAAGGTTACCACACACACGCCTTCTCTGACATGGTGTCAACAAAGCTGAACATTATAGGCTTCACAGTGACAGTGGATTTATGGGATTATGGCAGAGCTATTGTATTTGATAGCACTAAGAAAGCACCTCAGTTTGTACTGCTGTTGTAAATCACTTTTGGGCTGTAAATAATATAACCACTAGATGTCATCAAAGGATTTTCACCTCTGTTCACCAAGCTTAAAGGTCAAATAACTGACTATGAACGGGTAACTTATATTCTTTGAATTTCTTTTTTAATTTATAGGTCTTTTATAGGCAGAATTAAGACTGAATCTTAAGAGTCTTCACAGAAAGATTTTGCTGTTTTTACAGTAATACCTACCCACCTACACTATTTCTCCAGTTGCTCTTTGATACAACTTTTTGCAGAATACTCCCACTCACAATCAATAGTCTCTCTACTCTCCTCCTCCTCCAGGTGCCTGCAGAATTACATCCCGGCCCACAGCCTCACACTGTCTTGCCCCGTGTGCCGCCAGACCTCGATCCTGCCGGAGAAGGGTGTGGCGGCATTGCAGAATAATTTCTTCATCACCAACCTGATGGACGTTTTGCAGCGGGCGCCGGACAGCTGCAGCCAGGAGGCCGCCGCTCTCAACAACATCACCACAGTGGCTACAGGCCAACTGCTCTCCTGCCCCAACCATGGAGGCAACGTAAGACTCATACACAGTGCCAGTTTGTCTGCTTGTTTCTGTCTTTTCATTTCACCTCCTCTCTCACTTCCACACACAAAAAAATATTTTTCTACTGACAAATAATGCATGAAACATTTGTAGACATTATTAGACCTTAACATGACGGTTAAACAGCCCACCATCTGAACATTCAGCTGTTCTTTTAAAGGGATTTCAACTGAACATTAATTATTACTCATCTTCTATGATTACTTTAAACATAGTAGCACAGCATGTACTTGTGTGCAGTGTTAATAATTAATAATTACTGTCTAACAAATCTGATAAAGACTTGATAATGAACTGCTCAGATGTGGTGGTGGTTCAGGTTTTGATCATTCTTTTGAAGGTTCACTGTCCGCCTAACATGAATGTTTTGGAAGATATTCTATCAATCAAAAACACTGTTCAATAATTTATTATAAAAAAGTATAAAATAATAAGGCTAGCTAAAGTGAGGCTGCGTCTAGGCCCAGTGGTGCTTTGAGCTAAATGCTAAAGTTATGCTAATACGTTCACAATGACAGCATGCAGTTCAGAAGGTATAATGGTCACCATCTAAGTTTAGTGAGTTAGCATGCTATTTTCCAGTTAGTACTAAAGGCAAAGTGCTACTGAGGCTAATGGGAATGTCATTAGTTTTGCAGGTATTTAGTCATAATCACCAAAGTTATTTGAATTAATCGTGAGGGATACATAAATCCATCCTGTCTGTGTTGAGACATTTCACTAGTGGCACTAGAGGAAAGGTCAGGAGATCATCAAAGTTAAGAGGCTTCATCCACTGGGGACCATGAATGTCTGTACAAGACCTCATAGTAATCCATCCAATAGTTATTGTACATTCAGTCTGCCATTGGCCATGCTGCAAATGTGGCTAAAACATTTTGTACTAAACCCCATATTTAAGTCTAATCTCTCCTTTTTCCTGTTGCTTAGGTCATGGAGTTTTACTGTCCACCTTGTGAGACAGCCATGTGTCAGGAGTGTACAAGTGGAGAACACGGAGAACACCCCACGGTGCCTCTTAAAGACGTAGTGGAGCAACACAAGGCCTCATTACAGGACCAGCTTGACTCTGTCAAGAAGAGGTACAACAGCAGCATTATTCTGCACTACACACTTTATGCATATTACTCACAGTAACAGCCATGATGGCACGAATGAAGCGAACACAATCCTCCTTTATGGGCTCGCTCTGTCATATGACTGTTTACTCGCTATATGAAAACCTTCTTCCGGTCCCTCTGTTGCACACAGGTTGCCGGAGATTGACTCAGCCCTGCAGACGCTGTCAGAAATCCTACAGCAGCTGACCAATCAAAAGAGCTCCATTGAGGATGACATCCATACTACCTTTGATGAGCTGCAGAAAACTCTGAATGTCCGCAAGAGCGTTTTACTTATGGAGCTGGAGGTCAACTATGGCCTCAAGCAGAAGGTGACGTAATAAAGTACTGTCTTTTATGGCTGTGGTCACAATAATGGTTGTATTGTTTGAGTTTTATAATCAGCATAAAACACTTTGCAGTCTCTATCTACCGGGAGATTATCACAAAAGAATATAATACAGAAAGAAACTGTTAAAATTAACACAACATTGACCTAATTACACTCTATTTTTGGAAAGTGTTTAACCTATCACAGGCTACTCATGAGGCTTTTTGCTGATCTATGTGTCCGGGGCTCAGCTGGTCTGATAGGCGATTAACAGACAGAAAGAGGGGAGAGGCAGGAGGCAGGAGAGCTGGTGCACCACCCCAATCCAGACAACCAATCACTCAGTCAGCTTAGGCGCCTGACGCCACCCCCTCAGGGAGCTCCATCACATGGGTTGTTAATGATTTGCAATTCACTGGCTGGTGTCTAGCGAAAACGCTGGAGCCAAGGGGAACGTCAGATATGTAACTCTGAGCTGTGTTGTTGCCTGTAGCTAGATGGAGCCAGTGTACTCTCTGCACACTTGGGCTGGTTTGGGTGTGTCATGTGCAGTGAGGGAGCACAGTAGAGCTTTGCTCTTCACGCTGCAAACACTTCAGCCTCTTACTCTGCAGCTTGGTCTCTATTCTGACAGTATGTGTGGACAGTGCCTTTAGTTTTCAGAGCTTTAAAGTGTGAATTAGTAGAAAGAGAAAGGAGAGTAGGTGTTTGGATAAAATATTTGACTCCAGTCTGAGATAAATGGCTTAATGGCCTCTCTTGTTGAAGAAGAAGAGTGTGATGATCAGATGAGGGTGAGTCTGTTTTGGTTCTTTCATCAGGGTGCAGTGATGGCCTCCCAATCTAAGTACATTAGCAACAAAGAATGTCTCTTTTCTAACACATTAAGTGAAGCATACTGAGGGACTTGATGATGATATAAATGTAACTTGTTGGCTTATTATTAGCTACATACAACAGATACAACAAACACCTTTAAAAGGAGGATGTATTGGAAGAAATGGAGTAATATTCATACATTAGCGTGTAATCGCATAAAAATAAGAATCATTGTGTTATCATTACCTTAGAATGAGTCCTTTTTATCTAGTGTGTTGCACTGCCATGTTTCTACAGTAGCCCAGAACAGACAAACCAAAGAGTGGCTCTAGAGAGGGGCGTTTTTTTGCAAGTTTTGCAGCCACTGTAAGTTTCGCCCACATGCTAGGAAGGAAAGGGTGAGGTGAGAGGTACTCAGCTGGCTGCAATCTGCAATCTCACCACTAGATACCACTAAATCCTACACACCGGCCCTTTTAAATAATGCATAACTAATGCATGACTCATGAAAATTTAATGCATGACTCGCAGCAGGATGTATCGTGAATTCCTGTTGTTCATTATAAATCATGTTCAGCCTGGAGTTTGTGTTGTTAGTTACCACTTAATGGATCATCAGTTGTACATTCATTTATATGTGACCAAAATCTATTCCAATATAAATATAAAGCTGCTTTCTCAAACATCTACATAATGAACATTGCTGCATGACTCAGCAATGTTTGTTTATGTCACATTTATAAGCTAAGGGGTGGCACATGTGCTTTTTTTATTTATTATCTAATGATTTTTTTGGGTGGGGGTTGATTGTGACTTGCATGTAGGCAAATGGTGACCAAAAACCAGAAACATCTAACACATGTGAGTTGTCCACACAGACAAGTCAAGTTAAGCATATCTTAATGGTTTAGTGAAGTAAAAAGAACAACTGAATACTAATGTTGTGTCAGGAATCTGATTCTGACATGTCAACATCACTAGAAGTTGTTTGGTTTTGTCAGTAACTGTAAAAGTAAGTTCACAGACAGATGTGTGTCACCACAGGATCATATCTGACAGAAATCCATCTATTTACATAAACGGTCATTGCAGCAAACCTGCAGCCGTGTTTGAGGACTATTGTTGGTTTGCATATTAGGAATCACAAGAATAACAATGTTTTTGCCAACATGCACTTAATGAGCTAAGCTCCCATCCCCCAATGCTGGCAAAGCCATAGCTGATGTTTTATTTTCACACCAATCTTAACGCTCATTGATGTTTCACTTGCCTTGCTGCACACAGTTTTGATGGATGGGTTTTATGTGCGGGCTTTAATGCTGAAAAACAGTCTCTCTCTCAGTGGTCCCCAACCTGGGGCTTGGGAACCCCAAAGAGATCACAATAAATCTGTGGTTTTGTGAGATCAATGAAGGAATAAGAAAGAAGCCGACACATTTTTGCTATTCACTGGGGGGTTAATATCTTCATATCTTTTCTCCAATCCAATTTTTCTTGTAAGATACTGAATAATTTACCTCTCCTGGCGTCTGGAACGTCTCAAAATGAATAACTATAAGAAAGGAAAGTCAATTTTTAGATGACCTGCTCATAACTTGTAGATGTGCAAACTGTGACGGGCCCCAAAGGCTATAAAGTTTGGGAACCACTCTTCTAACTAACCACAAAGTAACCCTGCTGCCCCCTTGTGTATCTATGTGTAGGTGCTTCAAGCTCAGCTGGACACCCTGCTGCAGGGCCAGGAAGGCATCAACAGCAGCTGTAACTTCACAGAGCAGGCGCTGAGCCACGGCACCGAGGCCGAGGTGCTGCTGGTGAAGAAACAGATGAGCGAGCGTCTCATTGAACTCGCCAGCCAGGAGCTTCCTCTGCAGCCCGGGGAAAACGACCAGCTGGACTTTCTTGTGGAGACAGACGGACTAAAGAAGTCCATCCACAACCTGGGGACTATTGTGACCACTAACGCTGTGGCCTCTGAGACTGTGGCTACTGGTGAAGGGCTACGGCATTGTGTGGTGGGTGTGCCCACTTCCATCACCATAACCACAAAGGACAAAGACAGAGAGCTGTGCAAGATGGGTAACGCAGTCATCACTGCTGAAATCTCCTCACCTGATGGCAGCAAAGGTGAAGGAGATATACTGGACAACAAGAATGGCACTTATGAGTATCTATTCACAGCTCCTAAAGAGGGGACTTTTAATTTATCGCTGCGTTTATATGACCAACATATCAAAGGAAGCCCCTTTAAGATAAAGGCCACCAAGTCTATAGATGTGTCGCTAACTTCAGACGGCATGAAGAAGAGACTCAAGTCTCCAGGCAGCAGTCACATCAAGCAGAAAGCCATCAAGAGGCCGGCCAGTATGTACAGCACAGGGAGGAGGAAAGAGAACCCCATCGAGGACGACCTCATCTTCAGAATCGGTAAGAAAGCATATATTTTGCCTGGAATAAGTTCTTGTGCAGCTGCTTAACTTCAGATGAATGTAACAATGTGGATTCATTAAATACCAGGTGTTGTACTGACATAGCATATATACATTTTGAACAATACTCACCCTCAGCCTGTAGACCAGCATCTTGTTTCTTCAGCATCTTGCTCAAAACATTTGCTTGTATGGTAAAAGTCTTTTTTAAACATGACCTAGAACATGTTTTGCAAAACTTCACTATGGATTTATGATATCAAATAATAAGAATAAAGAAACTAGTGTATTTCATGTTTCCCAGGCACAAAAGGAAGAAACAAAGGGGAGTTCACCAATCTGCAGGGTGTGGCTGCCTCCTCTTTGGGCAAGGTGCTGATAGCAGACAGCAACAACCAGTGTGTCCAGGTAAAAATAACTTCCTGCGCTCTCAGCCTACAGAAATAGCAAATGTTAAGGGGTGTGATAAGAAGTCATTGGTGGAGCACTGTAACTTTTCACAGTTCAGTTACCTGGAACAATGCTGCCTCTGCAATCTGCCATCTCCTTTGAACTTTGCAGTGTGTATTTATGGACATTTTGTTGATGAAAGTTTTTTTTTTTTTTATGTGTTATGCGCTGCAGATTTTCTCAAATGATGGTCAGTTCAAAAGTCGTTTTGGTGTCCGGGGCAGGACTCCAGGTCAGCTGCAGCGGCCCACGGGTGTGGCCGTCCACCCCAACGGTGACATCATCATTGCTGACTATGACAACAAATGGGTCAGCATCTTTTCAAGTGAAGGCAAGTTTAAGGTAAGCTGAGCTTTAATCTGTTATTATCTGTCTGTGGGAGAAAGTAATATGTGATTTTCACTGAGAACAATGCTAACAGATATATTACCATGTAGGTTGTCGCCATAAATATTGGCCCCTGTACCACCACTGTACTTTTAAATAGACTCTTACAATTGTGAACTCATTTAAGTGTGACTATTTTAGTAATACATACAGGTGCAATGTGTGCCCCACCCTGGGTCATTTACAATCTTCACACATCATTTGCACATTTCTGTTGTGTTAAGAGATGCAATCATGCAGATTTTCACTTCCTTCTTCAGTCTATTTCAGTGCTGATGCTGAAATCTAAAAGAAACTGCACGTTTTAAAGAGTGAAAATAAGTTTGTTTAGCCTTTCTGAGTTTGCTAAAGTTGTCCTACTTTCTTACTTACAGTTACAGCAGAGTTTAATAGCACAATAGAAAAGAAAGATACGCCCATGTCTCATGTAGAGCAGCCTGCAGCTCATTCACTGAATGCAGGCCTTCTCTCAGACAGTGTCACAACAATATTTGGTACATTATTTACATCTTTGTGCATTCATGGGATCTTATTTTGCACTCTGTTTTAACTGTAAGTCACATATAAGATAAGATTTTAAAGAGACTCTGCTATTGCTCTGATATTACTCTACTAACACTAATGTTTGTCTAAGTATGTGACTAAAAACTTCTCTTTGACTACTCCAGAACAAGATTGGCTCAGGGAAGCTGATGGGCCCCAAAGGCGTGTCCGTGGACAGGAACGGCCACATCATCGTGGTCGACAACAAGTCGTGCTGCGTCTTCATCTTTCAGCTCAACGGCAAGCTGGTCACCAAGTTCGGTAACCGTGGCAACGGTGATAGGCAGTTTGCAGGTACACTCAATGGTAATATGTGCACTGCCCCCTACCGTCTCTCTCTCTCTGTCCAACCAGCTCACATCTGCATGTGGAATGAAGACGTATGCCAAACCAGGAACCATAAAGATCCCATTTATCCTTTGACTTCGGAGGTTTTTTTCATCATAATAGATAAAGATAAATATCAGTTTAAAACATAAAAAAATATATACATTTTTTCATGAATCAAGTGGTCATTACATGGATTACCTCAACTGTTCTAAAGCAGCATGTCACACCAGTGGTTATGGTATAAATCTTTTAGTACAATCTTCATTTTTTTGTCATTAAATACATTTGTCTACTTAATAACTTGCATGTCATCTAAAAGCACCTGCCATAAACTGAACTACTTATGTCTGGTTTTGAAAACGGCACCTATCTGAAACCTTCTTGTTGTGTTTTTTATTTTTTATTAAGGCCCTCACTTTGCTGCCGTCAACAACAACAATGAAATCATTGTGACAGATTTCCACAACCACTCGGTCAAGGTACGTGCAGTAACAGAGCAGTGGAAATGTATTACAGGTATACAAAATCAAGAGCTAAAATAAACAATGATACAGTCCAGAATTTAGTATAATTTTATTCATTTATTCTTTCTCTTTTATCTAGTATTTTAAGTAGTTTTTCTCCTCTGAGCATCTTATATTCAGAGTTACATTAATAAAAACTATTCTTTAGTTGATTTATGACTTTGTGTGTTTAGGTTATTGTTTGCATCCAGTTTTTTTTTTTTTTTTAGTAATTGTAGATTATTTTCTCCACGCTGTTGCCCCCCTGAAAACCAAAATGTAGGTGTTCAACACAGAAGGAGAATTCTTGCTGAAGTTTGGGTCTAACGGCGAAGGCAACGGCCAGTTCAACGCCCCCACAGGAGTGGCAGTGGATGTCAATGGAAACATCATAGTAGCAGACTGGGGCAACAGCAGGATACAAGTCAGTACACAAAGTCTCACCAAAAAATACAAACAGAATAAGACATTTATCCCGTGCTGCATTCAGTTTCAGATTACAGTATGCCTTTATGGCTAATTTCCACCATGACAATCTTGTGTCAGACACATTTTATTTGAATTTGGATGTTTTTAATCAAGCGCCATGTCATCTTCTGGCTCACATATAACTGATATATCTCATTTTGTACATCACTTTGAACAGGTCTAAACCTCATACAAAATTAAAAAGATGTTCTCTTCTTAAGTTCACATAATACTCTGAAATAATTAACACATTTTAAAAAGTCCTGTTTTCAAGCAACCACAATAATTGTGAATCAACCTTATTCATGAATTATTTATAAAACTAACCAGAGGGTCAAATATTATGTTTTAAATATGCAACTTTTATTAAAGTAAATATACTCAGTTTTACAATAAGTGTGTCGAGTTGTTGTGAAAATTCAATCAGATGACATTATAAGTGAGTTTTCAACACTGAATTGCCACACTATACTCAGCAAATGTATGATTCAGTTGAACATATAATTAGGAGAGAATATCTTCTGGTTTTATCCTAAATACAAATATAAACAGAACACTGTTTTTTATATTTTCTCTCTCTCAGGTGTTTGACGGCAGCGGTTCTTTCCTGTCCTACATCAACACATCAGCAGATCCGCTGTACGGCCCGCAGGGACTGGCTCTCACCTCTGACGGACATGTTGTGGTTGCAGATTCTGGCAACCACTGCTTCAAAATCTACCGCTACCTGCAGTAGTAGCTCTTCTTAGCTTGCTCAGCGCACAAACTGTACAGAGTGTAAATATATTCTCTCACGTAGACTCAGTAGTACGGAGCGACTGGAAGAACTGTCCTCATCCGCTCACCCATTCACCCTTGAACCGTACTGTCATTGTGCCATCTGTTTGAGTATTCACCACACCTCTGACACTGAAAAACAACACACAGAGAGTTGTTTGTGGTTTGAATGAAGTGTGAGGATCTATGATATTCAGACGGATGCTGCTGATTGGTTCTTTGAGGAGTCATTCATAACCTCGTTCACATTCCATCATAACTAAGCTGATTTGAAAAAAAAAAACTTTAGTATTGTACATATGTTAGACCGTTTTGATTTGTTGTGATATGAGTGGGGAAAACTGGAAAATAACTATTGCACTTATTCCTGAACTGCTGGTTGGACACTGTGTTGAGTAAATAAGTACCTTAGTCGCCTGAAAAATAATGAATTCTATTTATAGTTCCAGTATTTGCAGCTTCCTGTTGAATGCTCTTAGGAGTCATCACTTTTTGCCTGTTCAATATAAAATACAAAAATCTTCCACCAACGTAGGTAGCAGGGTATTTTAGAGCATGATTAAGCATCTCTGTGCATGCTGTTTTTCATAAAAAATACCAGAAAAGCGACTGTGCACTATATAGAAATCTATTTCAGGCTGATACTTAAGTACATCACCAAAAGAAACTTTAAATCGAAGCACTATTTCAATAATACTTCTACCTATATGTGAAAATGACTTGTCAGTGTACGTCATCATTTTAAATTATAATAACACACAGTGTGTTTGTGCGTGCAAGACAAGTGTGAGTGTTTAGTGATCAATTAAGGTACCAAAAGCCACTTGATATGTTGACTTGTGTGTGTGTGCACGCATGTGTGCTTGGGTGTGTTTTGTGTATGAAGCCTCTTGACATTTCGACTTACAACCTGCTGTGATTACGTGCAAACATCTTAGGATCTGTTGCTGAAAATAAACTCAGTAGGGTGCATCAATCAGGTTTGTCCATCAATCTGACATCAGACGCAGAGCTGCAGAACTGTGATCACCTTCACTCCTTTCCATGTGCTCTTGTCTTTCAAAAACAAATCTGTAGAACTACTAACAAGTTGTATTTTAGTAAAACAATTTCCTCCAAAAAAGATGCAAAATGTAGTTCAACAGTTGAGGTGTATGTTGTGAAAATGCACTGTGCTCCTTTTTAGAAAAGCCTTAGAGAAAATCTGTTTGTCTTCAAGCACACAGTTTTCATTCCTTTTTCATTATGTTGAATTTGGCCATCCATTTTCTACACAATCTGTTTACTAAATTATTTGTTTTCCATTGTCTTGTTTATATTTGTAATGCCAAATGGAATTAAAGTGCCCATAGGAAAGAATATTGTGTTTGCATTTGATTTCTGTGTTGTACATACTGTATATTGTAATAAAATCCATTTATTATTAACTACATAGCTGCTGAAATAATTATATTAGATTGTTTTATTAAAATAGCATAGCAATTATTACTTTTCAGACACCAATCATGTCAGAAATGTCCTTTCCATGTTCATGATTCCACAAATCTGTTCACACGGGTATATTATTTATCAGTATGATTGGAGATAAAGCTGCAGGTCTGCACAGCGCACAGTAACTGATGTCTTTTAACTTTCCAAATGCCTCCCAGTAAATCAGGCGAGCACGTTTGACAGTCTTGTCCAGTCTGTACCCGTCCCTACTTGAACAATGTATTTTATTCGACAGCAGAGGGCGTCAGAAAAACATGAGCACAAGTTAAACGACATCACTGCTCCCATGTAAAGGTGCTGCTTTCACTTATAGTCGGAAATAATAAAAACTTCAGCGAATGAGACGCTACAAACCCACAAAACAGCGCCAAACATGACAGTTTTACGTAAAGTATTGGTTCAGCAACATGACGTGGGAAAGCGTTAAAATCATAACGCATTTTTATTTATTTACAGTATGATATAATTCCGATTAAATAGGCGTTTACGAGGAGACGTGAAGGCAGCAGAAGTCGGTGTCAGCCTTCCGCGGGAAATATCGTCCTGCCTGCTCGTTTGGATTACAAACCTAACAGCGCCACATAACATTTTACACCACAAGCGCCTAAAACGTTCATGTTAGTGGCAGTTTCTGGTACAGGCAACATAAGAAAATGGTAAGTAGATTCTCACCTTTACCTGCAGTCGATGTGCTTCCGAGGCGCTTGTGTACAAGCTCGCAATACCAAGCTAGCTCCCAGCTAACAGCAGTGTTTCGATTTAATGAGTGACCGTGTTAACTGGTGACCGTTAGCCGTCTGTGGTTGTCGTAGTTACGAGAACTGTTGAACTGGAAAGAGACGTAGGTAGCTGTCAAACAAATCACGAAAGACGAATTGGGTTTGTTTTTTTACACTGTAACGTTAATATGAAAAAATAAATAAACAAAGAAGACATTGACGAGGGCAGCTACGCGTCTTCCTGTTCCAACAGCTGTCGTAACTACGGCAACCAAGCCGCAGACGCATTCGGCTAACGGTCACCAGTTAACATGGTCACTCGTTAAATCGAAAGACTAGATCGAGCTACCAACCGCCGGTAATGTCACCTAACTACAGCTATAAACTATTTTTAGAGGTATAGACTGAGTGAAACGTTAACTATTTATATGTCACAGGGTCAACATTAGTCTTAATTCAGAACCTCCGCATTATGTGTTATTCCTGTAACGTATTCATGTAATCAGCGGTCATTATGTTCTTTTATGGGGGACAGATGAATACAGGAACACGCTGGAGTGAAGGTGAATTTCTCTGTTAACTATCAGGAGAGCAGTAGGCCATGTCAGGCGGGTGTAAAATAATAATAATTTTAAAAAAAAGACGATGTACTCTAATGTAGTTTGGTAACACGGTATCATGTCTTCTTCGCGGGGGGCGTGTTGTTCAGTGCTGCCTGTGGTGGCCGGAGGCTGAATTACAACAACACTGATAACACAAGCATAGACGTGCAATACAGAGCAACCACAGGGAGCAGTAATAGCCTGTGTTCAACATGCATAGTTCAAATGGTGCAAATGCAAGATGTTTGTTACATGTTCATGTTCTGTGCAAATGCAACCAAGCCCTCATGCAGCTTTTACTACCATTTGCATATTATTCTATTGCTGTGTAATATTGTAGTATATTAGCTGCTGTTACTGAAATGATCCAAATTAAACTGAATCTAACTAAATCTGTTACAGTCAAAGAAGAAAGGACTAAGTTTGGAGGAGAAGAGAACTCGCATGATGGAGATTTTCTTTGAATCTGTGAGTTTTCCCATCGCAGGTGATCACGTAATGGTTAAAAGTAGGAACCATGTCCATATAATATATCTCCTTTGTGCTGTGCTTGATTACACTATGACTCCAAGGAGTAAGAGCTAAACTTACCAGTCCCTATTGTTATGTGTTTTATTCTTTTTAACACTTTGAAAAAGATTGACATTTTTGTGAAGGAGGAGGACCTGTGAACACTTGATACTCGAGTGACACTGAGGAGGTTTTGTGTTCTAATTATAAAAACCTGCAATAGATACAGAACAAGTTATTCTTGAGAAGAAATACATCATGTTGTGGTTTTCTCGCTCTTCTTTTTTTTTCTCACTGATACACATAATCTACATTACTAAACTGACCCTGCAAAGTGAGATTAGACCATGTTGAAATGGTTTAATGCAAAATCAGAAAATAGGAATGCTTCATATAATTCTCTTTCTGAAGTTAAACATATTAATTCACAGTTTACAGTTAATTACTATTCTGTAATTATCTTAAATGGTTAAAGAATGAATAAAAATACATATTTTAAAAACAATGATGAATCTAATAATAAATATATCAGTTAAATTCATTTCTATGAAGCTCAAATAAAATGCAGCCAAACACTTAGATACTGATATGGGTATTCTTTGAATATGTTTTCTCATTCTCTTTGTAGAAAGATGTTTTCCAGCTGAAAGACATTGAGAAGATCGCCCCAAAGACAAAAGGCATAGGTGAGTAATGATCATCTCTAAAACCGGTCTGTCAAAATGTGTCCAGCTGATCAAGTGCACACATTGCAGCCTTTTTTTGTTTCTCCTGCTGGTTTATAACTAAATGAGTGAAACAAATCTAAAGGTTAGCAGAGGCGTCACTCTATTTTTAGAAAAGACAAACATCAAAGTGGGTGTTGAGTCTGGTTAAACATAATGCACTAAAATTCTTTGCCATGTTTTAGAACTCATTTGTTGTTGCTGTATGTTTTAGCCCATTTATTACACTGACCTCATATTTCATCCAGTTAATCGGCAGATATTTGAGTGTTTTGGTTTAGACAATTATTAATACAAGTGTAGTGTGCCTGAAGAGTACTAAATAAGATCAAACACACATGAACACCAGCTAAGCTCTTTTAAGTAAAATACCATCAGTTCATTTATTTAAGACCATACAGTCGGTGTCAACAGGTAATTTGCAACCTTGTGCATTCTTGCAAAATCACCATGGCAACCAGGACTATCTGTTGCCATCTTAACTGCATTTAGTCTGTATAAGCAGAAGCAGACCTATCAATGGCAGTAATCTTATAGCGCAGAGAACCGTTGAAAGCTTTTGGTTTTTAAATAAAACATAGTCTCTCAATGTCAACATGGAGCCTGGGAGTGTGAGTGCAGTGAGGGAAATTTATGAAAACACAAACTTGGCTTTTAAGTGCTAGACCTCGCAGAGGAACAAAAAAAAAACTGTGTAATGTATATTTGGCTGAACTGGGGGGGGGGGGGGCTTGTTTTAAAGTGGACATTAATCTGGAGAAACTGGATCGTGTTGCTGTGATTAAAAGCACATGTTTTTGACCCCCTTACTTGGGCATGATGTAGTTACAGAGTGATGGGGGAAGGGGGCAACAAAAGATTATGGGCACATGTTTCTGTAGAAGAGGAGGAAATGTGAGAAAGGGGGCCAAGGGAGTGATCTCAGCTATACTGAAGAAAAGAATGGTAATAACACACTGGTAACTATTAAAAGGAAGAACAGTTTGAAGTTGAAAAGGTTCACATGGACAGAAAAGACTGCTTTGAATTCATGCACATGCAGAGTTTGGTTGATCCATCCAGAGGTCTTTTCGTTTTCGATCCTCGTTTTTATTTTTGCTGCCGTTCAACATCCTCTCAGGACTCGCCGCCGCTCAGCCCTAAACGCAGCAGATAAGCTCTTTTAGTTTCACAGTGGACCGGCTGAGCAAACGTGTGGGAGTATCACATTTCACCACTGACACTCTTCAAGATGGAACTCCTGCTCTATTACATCCTCTCATGCAATGTTCTTTCAGACAAGTATAAAACAGCCAGATAGGCTGCAGATGTGTGGGTTTAGTTTTTTTGAACAATGGAGTGGGAAGTCTTGCCAGCAGTAGAAATGAGACCTGATGCTGACTTGTACTTTTTAAACCCTTTGTAGAAGCAATATTATACCCAATATCAGATACACTTTATACCACCTAAAGTCTTCTAAGCTTGTAACAATCATACCTCTACCATAAACCAGTCATCCTTAAATCAAATCAACAATCCACAAATAGCATCAACTCTGTTAGGAAGGCAGTGTAATGATAGAAAATGGAGGATTGTGGATCTTTTTAATGTGTTTATAAGTTGTTGTTTTTTTTTTCTCCCCAATCTCTGCTGCTTTAAGCTCCCATGACTGTGAAGGACGTGCTGCAGAGCCTGGTGGATGACAACATGGTGGACTGTGAAAGAGTGGGTACATCCAACTACTACTGGGCCTTTCCCAGCAAGACCCTGCATGCTCGCAAGCACAAACTGGAGGAACTGCAAAAACAGGTGAGGGGACTCAGTTTTAGTCTGAACACAGTGACCTCAAAAGCTGCAGATGTTACAATGGATGCAGCAATTGCACGATTTCACGATAACCACAAAATGTCGCAGTTTTGTAACTGTAAAGGCTAAAAGCTACACGGAGTGTTTCTGTCACCTACAATCAACTAAGTCTTTCCAGTGTAACATAAACCAATGGAAACAAAGCAGGAAAAGCACATTGCACTGTTCCCCCTCAAGGGTTTAACATCTGCATAGGAGATGTTCTCAATTTACTTCTTTCATTTTTACTAAAACTGCAGAAAACCAACAAACAAAAAATATGCTCAAGTGATTTTATGCATC
The DNA here is from genome assembly GCA_946959425.1 of Argyrosomus regius. Lineage (NCBI taxonomy): Eukaryota > Metazoa > Chordata > Actinopteri > Sciaenidae > Argyrosomus > Argyrosomus regius. Next base: position 11,932,096 of record OX336883.1, read on the forward strand.
CGTACTGTTTAAATAAATTATTTAATAAATACATTATAATTGTGAAACCATGATTATAGTCACACCATCAGAATCTATAATCGTTGCATCCCTTGATGTTACTAAACAAAACACAACAAATACAGAACAACCTGCTCTATACAGCAGACAGGCTGTGATGGACAGCATCTCTGCAGTTTTCCAAATAACAAAAACATAATTCATGAAAAGAGAAAAGTGGATTTTAACATTTCAAGGTTGATGTGTTTTCTGTCACTGCTCGCAGTACAGTACATGTAAATGTTTACGGTATATGACGAGCATGGTACAGGAAACACAAGTTCCACAAGTTCCTCTGAGTAGTTAAATTAAGATTATTCTAATTTTTCTCTTTTTAAATATTCAAAATAATCAAATACATTTCCAAACACCAAAACAATGAGCCCTGTTTATATCTTAGAACTGAGAATCTCTTGTTACATTTTGTAGCTGTTTGTGAGAGACTTGTTGTAACAGACAGTAACACTGTTGCTTGTCTTTGAATTTTTCGGGGTCTGTTGTGTCCCACTTCCCTCTCCTGTTGCACGGCAGACAGATGGTGTGAGGGAGGTGACTCCTCGGAGAATGTTGGCAACCAGATTTCTGGGACAGAAGTTAAATGCTGTAGAGCAGCAATCTGTCACAACATAATGGCGTGTGATTATACCATAAGCATTACAATATATAGCTATCTATTGCAGTATGTTTGATGTTATGACTAAAAGAACATGGAAATATGATATATTGGCTGTATGAAGTACACATGACATTCTTTCTGCCAGATTAAAAAAAGAGCATGGTTTCACAGTAAACTTGACAGCACTGTAATAAGTGATTAATGCTAATTAACCACTAACCTCTAATGCACTGGTGAGCAGTCATGTTCAGTTAAGATTTTAAGAGAGCCTACGTAACAGTTAAAAGGTCCAAAGGTCAACTTAGCTTCTGCTAACAACACAAAGATCTCTTTTCCTTCCTTTGTTGTCAAATATGCCTAATGTGAGACTCTTCTATGTTCAAGACTTCTCAAGCCAAACAGCGGAAAGTGTCTCTCGAGCAAGCGGTGGAAAAGGCAAAAGTGGGACGTCAAGATACAGTAAGAATATTTTCATATGCTTCCGCACCTTGTGTGGAGAAATATATGTATCTATTTCTAATGAAAAGTGATTAAATAAAACGCATAACCCATGTTTATAATGTCTCACACAAGTGCTCTATGTCTGCATGTGCAGAAGGAGAGAAGCTCTCTGCTGAAGGAGTTGAAGGCTCTGAGAGAGGAGCGAACTCAGCTGCAGGCCGAGTTGGAAAAATACAGGGAATGTGACCCAGAAGTCATTGAGGAGATGAGTGAGTACAGGTGCAATATCAGATGGTCAGTTTTAAGCATGAGCATCAGTGAAATCACCTCAGATCATTGACCAGAGAAGCTTCTTTAATGTGATACAATCCAGTAAAATAGAAATGAAAGGAATTGTCTAAATGCTTGAGACAAGGTCATAGTGCATGTAGTGTGTCATGTCATTTGTAATGTAGTTAAACAGCAAGCATGAGAAAGCTTTAGGTGATTTTTGTTCTAAGAAATATATTCACCAGAGAATAAGGTGAAGCACTGGATTCCAACATCAGGTGGCTCATCAAGGCAGATGGTGCTATTTTTGCATCCGGTGAGTGTGATTATAGAAGGAAAGAGTTGGGCTGCGTCCAAGAAAGGAACCATTTGAGGTGGTGAAGTCTGGTCTCACTCCAGATAATGAACACAGCTTTGTGCATTAGGAGCTGGATTATTTAAGTGCAGCCTCCTACAAATTGTCAAATATCGGGGTGATTAAAAAAAATAAGACCTTGCTACAGTTGGCAGCTATTTTAGCTGTTTGGCACATCAACCATTTAACATAGAGATTGGTGCATTAATGGCATTGATACCATGACAAAGAAACCCTCACAATAACGAGTGCTGCAGTGAACTTGGCCACCAATCAAAATCACCTACTCACAGTTATAAAAACACACAAGCAGGATGTAGAAAAGAATACTTCACACCCTCGAATTCCCTCCTCACACATTTCACTGAACGCTACCTTGGATGTTCTGCTCGAAATAAGGTGTGAATGCATCCAAATACATTACAGAGATGCCTGGATCCAGTTACTTTATCCAAATTCAATGGTGGCCACCACGTAACCACATTAATAAGTGTGGTAGCTATATACATGCAAATGCCCGCCATACAGCATTAAAGTATGTATGTATACAACAACAATCCACCCGAATAGAGTTTGTTTGCCTGTGTCACACAACTTGGGACATTATTTCGAGGTGCAGGCACTTCTTCTGAGGAGTTCCCGTCTGTAATTGTACTGCCGAGAACAAACATGCTCTAGAGTCACAGTTTCACACGATTAAAATAAAGTGCGAGCAAGGAAGTGAAAACCGATCACAAGTGGTCAGTTGACATGAAAAGAAGCACTCTTATGTCAGTTTGAAAATGACAGCTTGAACCACAACCTGGTTAAATGTTGACACAAGACTGTAAGAAAAAGTGCTGCTGAAGCTTAAGACTAGCATAGCAGTTTTAATTGCAGCCTAAATGAACCTTGTAACCTCTGATCTCTCAGCCTGAAGGGTTTGGAGTTAAAAGCTTTTAAAAGCACCACTGGCAATGACATATTTACTGGCTGCACCTCCACACAATGCACGCAGCTATTACTGGTATTACAGAAATCTTCACCTGCCTGTTCATGTTACAGCTGACCTGTGGTAAAGGGTGTGTGCGTGTGTGTTGCTTTATGTACACATGTGACATGTGTGGTGTCATAAAAATATCTGGTCTGTTTACCTTTACTTCCAAATGTTTCACTGAGCGTGCATTTACTGTAGTCAGCACACAGCTCTGCTGTTTTTTTCCACTCCAACATGACAATATTGTCTTGTCTACAAACAATCGCATGGATGTGCAGGCAGATAGCCAAACATGTCTATGAAGGCTCTTGGCCTTTATGTCAAAAGTAGCTGAATTTATTGTTTAGGACGACTGTCCATTATATTGAGTATTTGACACAGCACATCTGTATAATCGAGGCTGCACTTAGACTGGGGAATAAATGGAAAGTGAACTAATACAACAGAGGAGCTTAAGTAACCCAGAAAAGATGACATGATGTTTTTTTTACTAGAGCCGCTGCCACGTAGTGTACAAGATAAATATTCTCTACACAGTTTGGATTTTTAACTTCGTGCCAAAACAAGCAAAAATCCAAATTGCCCTGTAACATTTTTATTTGGATCCCAGAGAAATAACTTCATGAACACATTGTTAGATCACTCTGCAGAATCTCTTGTGCCTGTGATAAACTTTTTGCCAAGCTTAATCTGTGCAACAGCTGTTGGAGTCTCAATCCAAACCCCAGGAAAGTTTTCTTGTTTGTTGCTTCTTTTTTTTTTACATCTATCTGAACACGGTCTTGAAATATTGACAATATAATAAAACATGGCATTGAATTATAAAACGTTAAGCCATACTGGTCATATGATCTTGTTTGAAAATGAAACAGAGATATTCAATGTTTATGTTTATTGCCTCGGGGTATTTGATCTATTAACTGACATCAGTGTGAACTCTTGTGTTGCTCTCTGACATGTGGCAGTATTTTGTGTTCTTCTGTGAAAAAGTAGAAGCCACAACACTCACTGATTCTGCCTCTCTCCACTAGTTATGGCTAAATCTTTAAACTATGTAGATGTTTCAACTTGCATGTGTATGATAGAGAGTTATATAATATGGCACAGATAATACACAATGCATCCAAACTCAGGCGACAGGAGAAACTTCCTCTGCTTTCAGTTTCTTGTGCTTTATTTTCACATTTATCAACGTCTCCAATTACCTGCCGTTTCTTCTCTTTTAACCACACACACACGCACACACACATTTGTTAGAGATAACCATCTCCCCTCAGTGAAACCTGAATTGTGCTCTAAGAGCTGCGTGCAGCGAAGTACAGAGTGTACATGACACAATATTATGTCTACAGCTGACTGAATTTGCAGAATGGGCTCTGACCTGTTCAGAAGGCATCCTCATGGCAAAAGTCTTGTGTGGAGGAATGTAACTAAGTATATTTACTCAGTTCAAATACTAAAACAATAAAATGCTACTTGCACATTTATGCATTAGGAATAATAGTCCAATAATATAATAGTTAGGTCTATAGCCAAGCTTTTAGAAATGAGTCATGAAGTCATGAGTTCAAGCCCCCTTTTAATTAGTAATAAGCAAGTAAGTATACTTTTAGACCAATAATAAAATACATAAATGATTTTAAATTACTCTGAATCACTCAAACAACCTAGTTTGGGTCAATATAGCAAGCAATGGATTGTTTTGACTCATTGTTGGTGTTAGTTTTTCTTTTACTGTTTAAATTCAAAGCACAAATTTTACCTTAAACTGTCACAGATGTATTGGTAGTTGTACAAAATGACATGCATAAGACATTCACAACTGTAAAGGGGTGATTTTCTATCCATGGGTACTGGGTAAAGTTAACGCAGTACTGCATTGATCCAAACTGTGTCAATTTTGATGGAGTGGTTTGAAGTAATCAAAGTTAAATATCCTTAATCTAAAAAATACTGGTATTAGCAGATAAAATAACCATCATGTTTAAGTTTTTAAATGTAGAATGGAGTTAATATATCCCCCCACGTTGATACAAATTAAAGAAAAAATAAAGAGAGCCCAGTTTAACACTGAATTATCAGTACTTTTACTGTGAAGTACATTTTGTTTACTGAAGTGACTGAGCACTTTTTTTTAACCACTGGTTGAGACACTTCTGCAACATTATTGCACACATTTGTACATTTTTATAAAAGGGATTTTGAATGACGAATGAACAGTAATTTTATCAAATAAACAATATAAATGACTTTGTAGTGGTTAGAAAAACACTTTTAATAGGTAACAGAGTGTATTTTCTAACAGCTGTGTCAGTACTAAACAGTCATTCAAGAATCAAAAGAGAACCTTTGCATGGCTTAGTTCCTTAACTTTTACCTCTGTTCACATGAAACCAGACCAACACTACTATTTATTATGCACTAACTATTGCGTGTCGGATTGCTTTGAGATGTGTCTTCTGCCCTGAGCATGTTTGACAGTGGTTGCCACACCCATGGATAATAATCAGTTGTTATGGCAATAGGTGGGAATAAAACCGCCAAACACTTCACCTGAAGTGTTGAAATGTGTTTATAACTGTTATTTAAGCACATTTGTGAATTAGGAGTCGGTGTATAAGTTTTAATCTTATCATTAGATCAGAAAGCACAATTAGGAGTACAGCCATGCTCACTGTGCTTACCACTGAAAATATTAGTGGTGGCACTGAGTGGACAAACAAGATTTTGATTTAAATTCATCAGTTCGGAATGTTTGACAATGGTTCCCACACCCATACAGTAGATGCCAATCAGCTTCCTCCATCAAACATGGGAAGGGCAAAAAAAACGCCTCAATGAAATCACAGTGTGCCAGGTTTGACACTATTTGAGGAAGCACAAAGTTAAAAAGTTCCACATAGATTCGCACATGTTATTTACAACCATATTAAAGATAACATACCAAAGATTTATCGACTGGTTTTGGAATTATTTTAAATTCTTAAATTACCTGTTTATCAAAGGAACATTGTTTTGTGATTGTTTCCTATTTGTTCTGAATTCACGGCGGCATCTTTTATTGGTAGATGTGTATTATGTTGTATGTATTATTCTTATATGATGTATCATTTAACATCAGGCCGGGGTGATATAGTGATATAGGCCAACTTCTGAAAAGTCAAAGCTCAGTGGGCCATGAAAGCTGCAGGGTCTATTTGATGGTGGTTGAGACGTTTGTCTGCTTATGTACCCCACAGTTTTGTTTCCTTTGGCTTCTAAATTTTCATCCATAATGTGAAATCACAATATTTTCAAGTCCATGAGTCAGAAGTTATTTAACTCAGTCCCTCCCACCTGCAGCTGCTATTTATTTTTGTGGGTATAGTTTGTTTTCACTGTGTCATTATCAATGAATGCTGAAATGGTGAGAGGAATGAGAATGAAAATTTCACCTTTAGGCTCATGCAGCATATGCCACTAATTGTGACAACCATAGCGGATATTTCTGCTGAACGTTGCTATTGATCAGTTCCTTGGACCAGACCGCTCTTCTGATTTTCTTGAAGGACAAATCAGAAATCAGCCAGAGTTGCTGTAAAATGAGCCTGGCCTAAAATAGAATATATTGGCTGTATATTTTAGGATGCCGCAGCCTCAGCACAGCAGCCAAATAAGTGTCTGTTGATAGTTTCTATGGATTCAAAAAGAGGTTATTCTAACCACTGCTGAAAGGTAAAGCAATTATTCCAGGTGCCTAGCAACTTAATGTTGTTATTTTAGGATTCACCAAATGTGTTTCTGAAAACGTGAGAGCTATGCAGTTAGAGCACATTGTTCAGCTCTGTTTCAGGTTTCTAGATGGGCTCCTTCCAGCTACAGCTGCAGGGGAGGTGCAGGCCAAAGTATCCATCCACTTTAATTAAATAGTAAATCAGTGATTGTTCATACAGTATGACTGTAGGCAGCTATCCAACCATCACATCACTGTTTGTTGCAGACGTTCATTTATGTCCAGCTCTGCTTTCACATGTTTTTTGGCTCTATTTTACACACACACACACACACACACACAGTATCTGAGTCTTTCTCATAAACTTCATAAAACATACACATACTGTATGAATTTTCAACACAAAATGGACGATGATGTTCTGTTTATCTGGTCTGTAACATGACTCTTTACACACAGTTTAACTGTGTATAATGTAATTCATCATTTACTGGTAATCTCTGGCTTTGTTGTGTGTCTAAGTTTTAATCACAGATCTGAGGTGATAGTTGGTGTTAACACTCATTGCAGATATAATTTATAATGCATGTACTGATCATAAATTTTGTTTTGCAGGAAAGTCGAATGTTGTAGCAAAAGATGCTGTTTCCAGGTGGACAGGTGAGGGTTTTTTTAATACATGCACATGTTAGTCTGTAATCAATCTCAAAAACTTAATTAATCAATTAGTTGCTGAACAGAAAAAAGAATTGGCAGTTATTTTAAAAACTAATCTTTGTCATTTCTATTGAAAACATTTGATGACTCCAGCCTCTCAAATGCAGGAATTTGCTAGTTTTCTTTGTCTTAAATTATAGTAAATTGAATATTTTAGCACAGACTACAAACAAAATAAGACGTTTCATAACACTGGCTTGAATTTGAAATTGTGACATTTATTTGTATGTTTTCTGCATTTCATATACCAAATGAATGGTTGATTTGATCAAGGAAATATTCAAGGAAATTAATCGATATTATCAATATTACAAATAATCATTAGTAGGGCTGCAACTACTTGTTGTTTACCTGTTGTTTGTAAATTCATCTACAGATTAAGCGATTAATCGTAATAAAAAACATGACCGTTACAATTTTACTCACTCTAATTATGTTTTCAGATTGTTTGTTTTATTCAACAGTCCAAAACCAAAAGATATTCAGTGTGTGATCATATGACAGAGAAATCCATCAAATACTCACATTTGAGAAGTTATAATAAAAAAACAATTCAGCATTTCTGTTTGAGAAACAGCCAAAACGATTCATCGATTTTCAAAATAATTGGTGACAACTTTTCTGTCGATGATGAAATGATGAAATAGCCTTGATTCAACCAGTTATTGCCGAAGGCTGCCTCTGAATATTCAGTTCAAGAATAACTCAGAATCACTGTGACAGGAGTTAGTCCATGAATTACTCCTTAAAGCTCTCGAATCCACAAAGTGCAAGCTGTAAGGGCACTTTGTGTTCAGCATGTCACCTCCCAGGCGTCAACACTTAGACTCTCTGTGTGCATTCGTTGACCTAACCGGTAACCGTGGAGACAGCTGACCTGTAGGGATCATGGTAACCAGCCAGGCTTGTGCTGTTTTGACTCTTTAAGTCAACAAAGTCACGTTGTCAGTTTTGGTTGGCAGATTTTTTGCTTTACTTCCTTACAATTATTTTCATTTTAAGAAACTGTGAGTCATACGTCTTCCATGACTTGTACTTCCCTCATCTGGGGTGGACACTACTACACAAATACATATGAAGTAGCATAAAAGTGTCCTTGCAGTACATGTGTGTGTGTCACTGCTGCCTCAGAACGAGTACAATACATGTTTTTACTACAAGCTGTAATTTTCTCAGCTGTCTTGTCGCAACTGATTATTAACACCAAATCTTCTAGACTTGGTTGTAGTGACTGCATCTTTTTTTTTTAAAAAACAAAAAACCCAAAACATGAAACATGCTCTACTAACCTGTAGCCTTGTCACACTAAGACACACCCACACGTAAAGACTGACACAGTTGATCACAAGCACTTCAACTGCATATTGTCATATCTTAAGTTGAAGGCATTACTAATGGCATCATTCAGAGTTTATTGACTTTAGCTCTTGAAAAGATTTACTTTCGGTTTCTCTTATAAATCAGCTCTAAAAGGCACGTTCCTTTAATTCATAGAAACTGCAGTAGAGGGAACATAAAATAATTGTCGTGTCTTATTACAGCCATGTTGAAGATTGTGCAGGCTACTTCTAAGATATGATATGTGCAGTCAGATTAATTGTGCATTTGGTTATGTACAGTTTGGGTATTTTAAAGTGGGGTTGTATGACATAGTTTAGAGAAGCAGACGGGAACAGAAGCAGAGCTATGCATCGGGTGGACAGGGTCAGCAGAAAAACGTATTTTAGTTGAATTAAGTGTACTTTATATTAAGATTATTTTCATTACCTTGCTGTCAGACAGTATTTTACTTTGGCTCTAACTGTAGAACTTCCAACTGCGTCACGTATTGTATTACACCACAGATCAGCTGCCAGAAAGTTGCAAGTTTGGACTGAAATCAAACTCTGCGTTCCTAAAGATTTCAAAGATGGAGTGTGCTTGTGTTTTCCTGGCTGTAATTCTGACCAACAAATGATCTGCGCAGTAGGGCTTATGCACAGGAATATGGATGTCCTACAGTCAGTGCCAAAGAGAAAGGCTGTCTGACGGCAAGATAAAGTGGTGAAATTATTCTTAATATAGCGTACACTTAAACAGATATTGATCACAGCAAAGGATAGCTCTTCTTCTGTGCCATGATCTGTGTCTGTTTCTCCGAACTGGGACTATGCTACCTCATACAACCACTTCAAAATACCCAAGTTTTGGATTTCTACACTTGTTTGACTTTTGTATCCAAAAAAGTACCACGCTAACATTAGACTATCATGGTAAATTCACCCATGCATCAATCAATTCAGTAAGTATTTTATTCTAAAAGATCTGCTTTGATAACATTTCTTCTTACAGTCAACAGAGTACATTTTAACTAAGAGTTAAATAGAAATAGACTGGGAACTCTGTTAATTTATCATCAAGGATCATCAGAGAATTTGCAAAGATTAGAGTGAAGTTAATAAATTGGCAGTTCAAATATTCCAACTCCTCTTGATGGTTGAGGGAAGAAATGAATCAATGAATAAATAAACAAACTTAAAGGAACATGTCCACACACAGCTCTACCTGGCAGATATACAGTTTGGTTATCAAATCTGCCCTTTGCAAGTTTTGGCATAGAGTGCCCCCACCCTCGTTGTGACCCAAAACATTCACCCTAATTGCCCAAATTATTTTCAGCTGTGGGAGATTGTCGCTGGTGGGAAATGTTATGTGTTCAGGAAATAATAATCAAATCTTCAGCCAAAATAACTCAACTTTCGCCAAAGCGGCATCAAGCAAGTGCTTCAGAGCAGTGAGACAGATGGTTCGTTCTTGGACTCAACCGTCATTCTCAAGTCCAAGAATATTCTCATAACTCTAGACTGACTGTGCTAACTATCATACTATATAACACTGGAGGGGGAAGGGCATGGATGTGTTTCAGTTCATTAAATGATTTCTGATTTCTATTTATAGACAATATTTTCTCCATCAAGTCGTGGACAAAGAAGAAGTTTGCCTTTGATGACAGCCGCATTAATAAAGCCTTTGGGATCCCAGAGGACTTTGACTACATGGACTGATCGCCAGCTTTTCTACCAGAGGTCACGGTCACAATAAGGGAGGAATAAGTGTTTAAGCTTCCGTTTGAAGGCAGTCTCCTGGTCTCAGCAGTTCTAGTTCATGTTCTCTGTATTAGAGTGAAAATAAATGCACCATATTCACACTTATGGCCTGTGGTGGCCTTTGAATAGGGACTGATATCAGTCATTTTGCTGTGGCAGATCATCAGCGAATATATATTGCTTTGGTGCAACCAGAGAAGAGAAGCACCCACCATTAGTAGCTGTGAGGGGTGACGGGGGGTTCTGTGATGAACACAACCTAGCAGCCTGACTTTTGGGACACCTGTTTGCATGAAAACTGAGAAGTCCAAGTTGATGATGGAAAGGAATCAACACTTAACACATCTGTGCAGCCAATGATCTAATTTATATAGTTTAAACAGATGGTTTGGAATCAAATGCTTGTGCACTTTTTCCCTGTTTTTTTTCCCTGTTTTATTTTTGCCTCGGGCGGAAAAAGGAAAATTTCCTTGTCCTTCATTTATAGTGCACTGGTATTGAACAGAGAGAATTAAATTACAGAGGTTATGTTATGTCTACAAGTGCTGTAAATATTTAAAGTATGTTAACTTTTTGCAAAACTTCTTTTCTCGTGTTGCAAATAAAATGTCCCTCTGAGTTTTACAAGCTGTTTTCTGCAGTTGTATTCCCTCCAAAGCTTCGTGTGCAGTGTACAAATGTATTTACCGTGTATAGGGTCATCACATATTAACTTTCTGTATGAACCAAAAAAGGACCACTGTTGTCACAACACGTCTCAGACAACTATTCCCCTCGCTTATTTAACTCCCTTTTTCTCTGTCAAACCAGATGCAAAACAGGTAGTTTTGTGTTTACTCAATGCCCCAGTCGCCAATGTGTCTTGTTGATTTACATTTCTAATGTGTGCATGTTTGTTTTAGTCATCAGTTTAGTCTTCTTTGCTGTAGATGAATTATATGCAAACATATTGTTAGTTAATGACTTTTTGTTTCTTAATGGAAGTTATTTTTTATCTGTAAGCTGTTAAAGAACATTAAGAAGTGGATTTTATGTGAAATATATCCTTGCAAACATACTGCGGCCTACTGATTAAAAGTGTTCCCTATTTATAATACTTAATGCACAAGTTCTGTTATTTATACTGATTGCTACTATGATGCAAATGACACTGCTCTTACATGTTGTATATTTATTGTGGCAACAATTGCAGAAGTGTACTGGTGTCTTTAGCAACACTAATCCAGCAGAGAAATAACGTCTAAATGCTTAGCTGCAGTTTTTTTGTTTGTTGGAGTGGGTGGACACACCCACCGAAGAGTAATCTGAGTTTATGTTCATGTGCGTACCTGCCCAACCTGTCCTAACTATGATTCACGAGTCTGACATGCTGAATGTCAAAGCTCTCCTACAAGGCAGTGCATAGTTTTACCTCGCTGTCACTAACTTGAAGGCTGCTGTTAATTACAGCTTCTTTGGTTTAACATGTCTTCTCCTCACAGGAGAGAAACAGTGCAACAATTATGCTGACTAAAGACTTTCACTTAACCTAAAGTAGAGGTTTTATTATACTATACTATTAGACTAAACTGATGCATAAATAGCTTTCATTGCATTGTAAGATGTGCTCAAAGGTTCCTATAAAGTAAGGTAAATACAGATTTTCACTAATTTAATAGAAAATAAAGTTAAAAGTAAAAGTGCCAACACACTAACATAAAAAAAAACAAAAAAAAAACACTACATGTAAAAGTCCTGCATGAAAAACAACAGTTAAAGGTTAAAATAAAATAGTATAAGGAGCAAAATGAACTGAAAGTATCCAAAGTCAAAGTACTGCTCTTGCATAAAAACTGTCCCAGTAACTACTGAGTTAGACATTATTGGATTGTTAATACGGATATATCAATCCACAAATATTCTTTTACTGATATAGTTGGTTGAGGTGGAGCTAGTTTTCACTACTTTATATATAGAGTTTGATTGTTTCGTCCAGATATTCCCAGTTTAAGGCTGGGCCCCTCTGAATGGTCACAAAAGAAATGTGCAGGGTCATGAGATGATGAATGGGAGAGGAAGGAATAAAAACAAAGCTCTGATAATCAGGTTTCAGTTCTTTTTTTGTACTTTTCTCTCTTTTTTGTGTAAAATATTGAGCCTCAAACACATTTTAATAAAGCAATCTGAGAGATTTAGAAGAGAAAATCTCTTAAACATCGAGCCAAAAAAGGTCACAAACCCAGTGGTTTGATGTTAAATGATGCATTGGTGTAATTGGTGTAATCATTAAGTATAACAGATAGTGGAGTAAAAAGTACTACATTCTCCCCTGAAATACTGGAGCAAAACTACTTTCCACCATTGAATAGTGTGTGCAGTACACATTATTAGATTAATAGTAATGTGTGCATGGCATTTTATTGTTGTAGTTGGTTGAGGTGGAGATCATTTTAACTTATTTTTGTAACAATGCATCATAGTTTATAAACTGATCATATATTATCAAGGAATTTGACTCCAGTTTCACTTTGCTCTCAATGTACATAAACAGATAATGACATAAATACAGCTAGAAACAACTTTTTACCTATTTGTTCTTCTCAGAATCTACAGTATCTATCTGTCTGTCTGTCTGTCTGTCTGTCTGTCTGTGTATGAGTGATAATATTTACATGTTTAAAGATCATAAACTGAATTTAAATAGTGAGAATAAACAATTTACAGGTACAGTGAGTGAGTTTTAATATAATCTGCAAACTAACCAGTAACTATATCTGTCAAATAAATATAGTGGAGTAAAAGTATAAGGTAGCATGAAGTGAAAATACTCAAGTAAAGTATAAGTGCCTCTAATTTGTGTTTAAGTGCAGTGCTTGAGTGAGTGTATTTAGTTTCTTTCCACCACTGTAGGGTTTGGGTTTGGTTTACCTTGAGCAACAGACACGTAAACAGCGTTGTTGTAAGTGACAGTGGTGTGTGTGTGTGTGTGTGTCCGCACTGTGCAATGTGTTTGAGGAGGCGGGGAGGGACAGACAGAAGGAGGGAGGGAGCTGCTGCTGCTGCTGCTGCTGCTGCTGGGTGAGAGAAAGAAAGACTAACACAGCGAAACACAAGGTAGGCTGCTAGCTGAGAGGGCAGCATGGCGGGGCTACAGGACTTCCAACAAGGCAGCCACTGTCACAGGAAAACGTGGATCAATATACTACTAGGAATACTACAATTACTTTTACCCTGCGTACAGCACGGAGGGGCACAACTGCAAGGTTTGTACTCACCTTTATTTTCCGCGTGAAAGGAGGTGTAACACGGCCGTTGCACAAAAATGTACAAAAAAATGTTAAGTTAGCTAGACTGACATGACAGCAGACGTTAAATGGGGGGATAGGTGATGAGATAAATTATCCAAACAGCATTTGAAATAAAATAAAAATGTATCAACTGGCGAATTAAGCATGTTTAATTTTTGACTAACAGGGAAGAGGCTTGTAGCTAATAATTTGTCACCCTGCTAGTTCATGCTAGCTGCCCAGTTCCTATTGCTGTTTGGTTAAACGAAACGATAACTTGTGCAGTCAGGGAAGTAACGTATTAAGGGGACTTTAAAGGGATATTTAACCGTTAGTGTTGTCACTGTATTCAAGGTACAAAATGTCCTAAACTAACCCCAAACGGCCAAACAGCCGTTGGACACTGCAGTAGCAGGAGAGATGTTTTCCCCAAGTTCGTTAGCCACCGTGCTAACCTTCCTGCTAATCAAGCAGCTAGCGAACAGCCTTTGTCAGGCAGGCTGCCGAGGCGAAGTCATTTCCTCACTTGTCTGTATGATTATCATCAACGCCGTTGCACTTTTATTCGCCAGTTATAACCTCTAATTAATAACATAGATTAATAGTTTATAGTTCAATCATTTCGACCGCTTCAATCTGGCTCATTTCCAACCGCTTGTCTTTTTCCATGTTGACCATGTTTCCAGACTAACATCTCACTGTTCATTTTATTTCTTGCTCCCACAAAAGCTCTGAGTCAGATGTCCACCAGCGTGGTCGAGGTCTGGCAACCAGAGGATGCAGACCCATTAGTCCCACTTCAGGTAATCATATTTTTTCTTTCGTTTATGGGTGTGTTTTTTATATATATATATATATATATATATATATATATATATATATATATATATGAAGGAGGAATTGAGAGTATGCACATGCAAAACACAGCTCAGCTTTCAAATGCAGCCAGATGCATGAGCACGTGTGTGGTTAGTTAGTGCATCCCCATTGTGTGTTTTGGCTCCACTTTGCAACCAGTTGAGTTGTGCGTGTTCATTTGTTCATGTGACATTGCATTGATCATACACGAGTTTTGTCACCATGCTACTGCGCAAATTTTGCAGTTATAGTTAGTGTGCATAGTTAAATACTGAAATGAAACCAGAGCGGGAGGCCACCTGCCATGTGGCTCCTCCTTATTTTCTTTTGTACATAGTGTCCATTGTGGAGTTCAGTCAGTAGTACATACTGAGAGCTTCCCTGCATACTGCTTTTTACAATTACGTCCTGCTACTGTAGTTTAAACTTTAAATGTTTGCTGTTTGTTGTGCAAGATTTTATTTTAAGGGAAGCAAGTTATAATTTCCTAAACATTTCCAAGTAGGTGTGTGTATGTATGTGTGTGTGTGTGTGTGTGTGTGTGTGTGTGTGTGTGTGTGTGTAATGGTTATGTAATCACTGTGCAGAAACAGCACAAACAGCAGGAGTTGTGTGTTTACTGATAACCTGTCATGAGGTCACCAGCTGACTGTCATGTTACCTGAGGGGGGTGTGGCATTTTCTGCAGGCCTTTTGTTTAACAGATGTGAATAGCATTGATAATTCAGTTGCCCCGAAGATAATGGATAATTATAAGGCACGTTGCACGAAAGCAGCTGTGACGCATTACAAGGGCTTTTTTTAAATTTTATACATATAGTAAATAAATAAATAAAAATATAGATAGGTTTCAAAAAGTTTTTAAAATCTTTATTTTATAGTCACCTGCGCAGTGTAGTAATGAGTATAGACATGCTCAGATGGGAGGATTCATTCAATATTGAAGGTAATTCTTGAAGTTTGTTGGATTAATTTTTTTTTAAAATGGTGAAAATAAAGTGAAGAATGAGTGTGTGTCAGTGTTTGGATGAGTTTTCCACTCATCCCTTACCTTGCAGACCAATTGGCAGATGGCAGAATTGTTGACATTGTTAGGTGTCATGTTTAGATAGGCAGCGGTGAATGGAGCGGCTGTCTCAGTTACACGGGCTATGTGAATTAGAGCGTGACATGGGTGTCTTTCTTCTATATTCCAGTGCTGCTGGTGGTCAGCTGGTTAAGTAGCACACTGTGTGTTGCTGCGGGCACACTGAAGTGGTGATGCAGGAAACACAGTGTCATGTACCTTGACGCATAATACAAATCAATTCAGGTGTCACATTTTGGCAGCAGATAGTGTTTGCATAACTAGAGCTTGTAATTGTTTGTGTCTTCATCTCATACCTCTTTGTAAACATAACTCGTGTTTTGGAGTCATCTCCGGATCATGTGTTTGGATTGGCTGCAAGTCTGAATAGGTAGTGATTGTTAGATTAGTTCAGGTTTAACTCTCCTTTATCTGCCTACTTCAGTTATCTGTTGTGTAAACAGATCATTGTCAGAAATGTTTTAAATCCCTGAGTACATCTTAAAATCCCCGCATCTGCAATCCAAATCATTTACACAGGATGCTGCTCTACTTGAATATTCTTTGTGTTTTAATAGCTCACACAGCAGAATGTGGTGTTGTCGTGCTTGATCAGATGGAAATCTGTTTTTCACTTACTTAAGCCATTAATTTGCCAAGCTTCAAAGACGCTGGAGGCATTGTAGGATATAATACAGAATAAAACAAGGATACATCAGTTGGTACTTTTCAAGCTGCACCCTGTAATTTTATGCCATGTTCAGACAACAGATGTGCAATTATGGATAGAATCAGTATATCAAATTTTACAACGGTCTTTAAATTTACTTGAGAAACTGTTAAAAGAGTAGAAATATAGTTCGAAATGTCTGTTTTTGCTTATCCTGCAAATTAAATGCCTGATAAATTATGATACCGCACCACAATAATGAAAAAAAAAATCCTATTAAAAATGCTCCAAATCCAATGTCGCCATAAACAAGTCCTGCTCTTTAATTTGCGGCATTGCCTGCAAAGCCATTTAAACGGTAGTTGCTACCTCTGTAGAAACAATACAGCAATAATCTTTACTGGTTGAGAAATCTTTATTGTCTCACAGTATATTGTGGCTTACCTCGTTCGGACTACAGAAGAGATGATACATCATCGTTGTTGTGCTTGTAAAGATATCACTGTATTATGTTCTTTAAAGTGTGTTTAAAACTATACAAGTCTGCAGTAGAGAGCAGGTGAAAAGATGGGAGTAAATATATCTGACAGATCAGGATTCATGGTCGTGTTTGAAGAGTCTCTGTTTTATGTCCTCCATTGGTTGTTGTTGTGTGGTTTGATCATGAAGCCACGATGTAGCCATACGGCCCCAGATTGTTCCTATGGCAACTGTATGTTCTGCTTTTGAAGAGACCAAAGCTTATCTCAGTAGTCCATGCGTGGTGCACATAACCTACTACAGTGTAGTTACCAGTGTTTGAAATGCTTTAAATGTAAAATGGTTTAAAATGTATGTTTTTTTTATTACTTGCATGTGTATTTTAAAATGTTCTGCTGTGTATAAACAAAGCCTCATTTTGCAGATTACACACCATTATCACACAAATCAGGGTTTGATCCAAGCCACGCCATTGTGACAGTGATCAATCAGTTGCCAATAACCTACCAAGTGCACTGCCGGTCAATTTTCCCCTCAAGAACAATAAACTCGCTACACGCAGCATGTTGACATGCACAGTGTAATCCAGTTAGGCAATAATTGGAAGTGTGCACATGGTTCAGCCTAACTTGATTTTCTCAATTATTCACGTTTATATGATTGATGATAATTGTGTCAGTGTCTGTTAAAATGTTCTGTACTGGAGGAAGTATACTGTTAGTGCTACAAAGTAAGAAAGAAGCATTGAGGGATGTTGTTGCCATCACAGCATCATAACTAACACCAAACTATATAATTAACTAAAGACTAAGTATGTAGAAGATGCTGTATACTTTGTAAGAATCTCTCTTCAGATGAAAAACCCAATTTCAGCAGTCATATTAACATTATCTAGGGCTGTATCAAATTCTTTCGTGTACCTTCTGATCTTCAGAAATGCCGTATTCATTCAGCAATCCTGGACGCACAGTGTGAGAACATGTAAAGGGCAACAAACTGGACGTTCATTGTTTTGTTCGAACAGCTACAGTACACTCTGCCAACGCTGGCAGAAATCGCTAACCCTCGGAGTCAGGGTGTAAGAGATGTAATGCCAGTTTGAGTTTCCCAAGGCCATTCCAGTTTTCTGCCTGGATTTCCTCGTTTATTTACAGTGAAGTCACATTTAATGCAAAATACAACCTCTTGACGTTCAAGAAATAAAACACAGATGTATAGTGTAGTATAGTGCGAGGAGTTGTTGGCGCATCAATGTGCATCAAACCTCCTTGTTTATAAAAATTATCATAAAAGCCAGAAGGCTGTTTGGCATACCAGTAGATTTACATCCCACAGAGCCTGCTGATATGGATCTTTCTTGGCCACAGTTGAATAAATGGGTTGCTGTTTTGACCGTATCAACTAAAGTGTATTTTTGCTTTTATTCTCAGGTGGAGAAGGAACGAAGAAAAGATGGTCTTCCGCTGGAAGACGGGTAAGCTTTCTTTCCCACATAAGTTTATCTTCTGTGGGAAACCCTTGTGTGTGTGTGTGCATTGTCGCACATTTGTAATGTATTACACACTCATGACAGTCAGAAAAACCCCAGATGAGAAGCCGTAACAGACATTTAAACCATCCTACTTTGCTAGTTCAAACATTGGTCAGAGAAAGTCACACATACATTCAGCAATTTTAGGAGAACATTTACAGCTGAATGAGGTTTGATGAAAGGTTTCCACCTGCTCATGAGTAGCACTTGGGAATATGTAGAGACTTTCCACCAAGCCACATAATTACTAACAAACCCCGAACAAACACACAGATTGCATCAGACTGAAGTGTTTTCTCCTGTATAGTGTAGACTAGAATTATACTGTAAGACACAGAGGGAAAGCAGGGCTGTGGCGTGGGTTTGGTTTGTGAACAGCCCAACGGAAAAACAAGCCTACCTCTACATGAAAAAAAGTGCTTCAATTTGATGGGAGCATATATTCAACAAACTATAAATTTTAGTAGAGCTCTGTTAATGGAGTATTTAATATGCAGAATACATGTGGGGTGACGTGTTTTTGTATTCACACAGACAAACGATGTGGTGTGGTTTCAGTGTAATAGGATTGAAGGTTTCTAAAAAGGCTTTTTAAAAGTCCTCCCCTGTGTGCAGGCTATGTTGTTTATATTGGTGAGTGGGGGGGGGGGGTGTGTGACGGAGACAGAGTTTGGGGGCGTGCGTTAGAGAGGCCAAACCAGAACCAAATTCCTGACTAATTTTAGAACTCCTTGAAAGAAAAAGGAGTGGAGGTCTGTCTTTCCCAGCTGTTTCTGATCCTGCAGAAATTTGTTCGGAAATGTTTTCAGCAAAATATCAACAATTAATGGTGTTATTTAGTAATTGCTTGCTCAGAAACACATCTTCAGGCTTGTTTATCCCTCTAATTGAGGTTAAATACATATTTAGTCACACATATATTCTAGTATGTGCGCTTGCTTCTGCTTCTTGTTTATCTTTCCAGAGAGGCAGTGTAATGTAAAGAGCCCAGCCCGTCATATGCATGACCTGGCAAAGTATGTTCCCCAGACTCAAATGTTCCTCGCCGTCTTTCACAAATGACGTGTGCAGTTTGGCTTGACTTGTCTCTGCAAGATTTTTGCATTGCTCTGCATGATCTTAATGGCATCCTACCTCTGAGTTATTTAAGCGCCATGATAATATATAACCCGACATGACAGTGTCACACAGTTTTGCTAATGATATGAAAACAGCTTGAAAGTGTGAAAGTTCAAAGAGTTTGGCTAATGCAGCCTAGCAAAAAAAATGTCAGCTCCTGCAACTGGATGTAGGAGCCGCCCCAAAGAGTAAATAATAATGGACAAACAATGGGATACGAAAGAGCTGGAGTGCTACTTAACTTTCAGTTTTGATTTAAAGTTTGTGCGGTTTACATGCCGCTAACTGTTGCTAAACAGTGTGGGAATATGGCTATTTTTAGGTCAAGAGAGGTGACGGGCAAAGGAAGCTTCGTAGTGCTGGTTGACCCGGAGTACTCCAGAGCTGTCGGCCGTGAGGCCTCTCGTGCCTGGGTTATCAGGTACTTGGCAGGCCTGCCATCACTCTCCCAGGCTAGAGAGCAAAGCAGGCTGCAGATACAGAGGTTAATGATATCTCTTTCTCTGAGTCTAGTCTTGTGTCAAAATGTCTCAGCTCTCCTCTTGTGTTTTTATTTCTTATAATACCCTTAATTTAAAAAACATCCTCCTGAAACCTTCTCTTCACTGCAGTATGTGGCGCCAAGTATCGCTGTGCCGTGTGCTTTTAATTTCACTGTTCATTGTTCCCCTGTCTTCTACAAACACCTGTGAACACCAATTGACCCAAAGTCTCCACTGGTCCTAACCTCTCCCCTGGAGCACGGCTGAGGTCACTGCTAACATTGACTTTATTTGAGTTTGATCCAGGGGATCAAATAGCGCCAAACATAACTTGTTATTTTTGTACTGTGGCGGTAGACAGAACCCTTGGTCTACAGCTCGGCGGTACGCATGTTGAGTTTTTCCTTAAGGGCAGCAGCTGTTGAATTCAGAGTAAATACTAAGTTACAAATACATATGACAAGGTAAACGCCCTCCTCCACCCTTAAGGAAATGCATAGAAACCAGACACTACACAAGAACCTGACACTACTAACCATAAAAGAGGGTGCAGCATGTTTTTAAGCCTGAATCTGGATATTGAATATTAAAACTAGTTTTACACCTGCATTAATGCACATATGTAATTAGGTAGTGCTTTCCTAAACATTACTTTTTACAGCTTTAATCTGCTTTTAATTATATAAATGCCTATGTGATGGTAAAACTGCTAACCTGAGAGATCAGCACGATCTATATCAATCGTCTGCCATCACACAAGCTTCTTCTTTTCTGCAGACAACCTCATTTCACCTTCACATTTGACCCTTCATGCTCGCCCACTCACTCACACACACACACACACACACACACAGCTTTTCCGCTCTGACTAACACAGTTTGAAGCTATACAGTACGACAAGTTATGAATTAACAAACAATGAGAAGAGAGAGAAGCACTTGTTATGTAACAGAGACGACAGACTTGGAACAAGTCAAACTCTCACTGCCAGCTTATTTATTGTTCTTTTATGGTGAAGCATTGTATTTGTTATTATGGGTTAAATCTACAGAAGCGCGAGAGAAAGTGAAATATTGTAATGTCGCAGGTAGTCAAGCATGAAGCGGTGTGGTGGTTTAGTCATCAAGAGCAGGTGGATGAATGGCTATAACTGGTTGAAAGAGTAGGTGTGTGTGAAAGGCAGAACCTATTGGTTGTAATAGCTGTCTGCTGTCTGTCTGTAAGTGGTTTTAAGTAAATGCAAAGTTCCTGAACAATGAAGACTAATTTGACAGCAAACACTGAGCGATCACCTGCTATTGTGCTCACATCTACACTAGCTGCTAGCCCGCAGTGAAAAGGAAATGAAGAGATTTGATTGTTTTGCGTCTGTTGAATGCGTCTGGTTCACTTTGTGGCCTCTCTGACTCAATCGCAGATTGCAAACATGTAAAGAGGTCAGACTAGGATGTACACTGACTGACTGTAGACGCCTCGGTTATTTTAAAAGATTGATGTTGCATTACATTCAATTGGCAGCCGCTTTTGGCCAAAGCAACTTAACAGTAAGTGCTTTCAGCCTTAACAGGAACAAGAGCTACATGTCATCAAAAAGTGGAAGTACATCCCTCTCAAACATTCAAATAAAAACAAGCCCTGGTGTGATTTATCTTGTGATAATCAGGTTATGCTTACACTGAAATTTCTTTCAAAGGTGGGGGTGCATATTTTTACACTTCCTGCCATGTCTTTTCTACCAAGTTGCATACAATTTTCCATTACCTGTTTCATTGCCCATTTCACTTCTATCATCATGACATTGGTAGCTGCAAAGGGAAATGGCACTTGCAGTCTTGCAGTGCAGTTCATGTCTTGGCGTGCACATTGTTGTGTGTTGTGTTGCAAGCGTCTTTCACCCATTATGGATATTTATGCCTATTTAGTGTAGCCTGAAGTAAACTGTTGTTTTTCTATATGTCAACTGAGCAGATCCTGTTTTTTTTAAATTCCTTATCTTGATGCTCGTTGCAGCACGACGCAAGATTGATTGTCTAGGGCGGAAGGAAGATAAAGGGTTGCTAGGGGGTTGCCAGTCTTGTCAGTGCTCTTTTCTTTTCTGTTGTCTCAGCATCGACCCCTTTTTTTCGTCTTTGCCTTCTTTACAACTGACTACACAGGCTGAGCTGCTGCTCGGAAAGTGATTGAGGTCAGGCGAGCTTTGGCACAGGTGGCAAGACTGTATGTGAAAACACCTGATGCCATTTTTAGCAAAAATTACTCTTCTCTGAGACCTGTATCACCACTAGTTGCTACTATTTCTTCACCAGTGGTAGTTTACAGATTGGTACATGAGTAACTGTGCTTGGTGCATTTAATTTTTAAACAGTAAACAGTAAAAAGATTTTGTAACCACCGCTAGATTAGAAACACTCTAATTTTTAAACACAAAACAGAAGATGCTTGTCTTTACAACACTTGTAACGCCCTTTCTGCAAACTGTGTCTGATCACACTGTCCAAAGCTGCACAATTGATCAAAATATTATAAAAATCATCATATGTCAACATCCAAATCTTTAAAAAAGTTGATCAAATGTGTGACAATCGTGATATCTGTCAAAATAATCACAGTATGATTTTTTTTTTCATATCGTGCAGCCCTACTCATGCTCTTATCAAGCTGTGTCTTTAATGTAACTTCTACAAACGCACTATTATGTGTAGGAATGTTTGTTTTAGGGGAAAAGGGTGGAGAGCCACTACAGATATTATAAGTAAGATGGCACATCAGATTGCTGCCTTAAGAGGAAACTATCCACTCAGACCATTTCCTAACATTTGCATTCATTACATACTGTACTTTTTCATGTCCTGTATGCATGTTCCTCATTTGAAGTATATACACAGCACTGCCTTTATTTCTTATTCTCTCTATAACATATTTAAAAGACTGCTTTGGACATCAAACTAAATTCACTAATCCTTACAGGGGGCAGGCTACTTCAGCATGCATCTTACTTAACATTTTTTAAGTTTTCAACAAAGGCAAACAGTCATAAATAATGATTTTTAGTGGAAGACATGCTCCCAGTTCCTCTTTTTAAAATGAGATGTTAAAGCAGTTTGACGGTGGAGTCATGGTGTTTTCGCTCGATCCAATAACAGATTAATTGTTTCAGACTCGTGCAAATCCCACTGCTGCTTCCTTCCGCTTATTGAGAGCTGCTTTATGAGACAAGTCCCAGCAGCATGAGAATGTGTCAGCAATCATTTATAGTGATACTATCTCACCACATAACAATAATAAAGTTTAGTTATTTATGACATCATCATGTTTGCAAATGAAAGATTTCACATTCACGTTAAGTTTTGTTGTGTAAGTCATACACAGTACAACAAAAACATACATTCTCAGGTGCCTAGCTCCAGACAAGCTGTACATTTATTTGCAGACAGGCAGGTTTTAAAATGACCAGAAGGAAGAAATGTGATTGATAATCTGCACTCCAGAGATGAATGGAAAAACCTGAATAGTTAATTAAAAACTGACTTTATAGCAATACACATTTGGATAATAAACAAAGGCAGAGCTGGTTTTGATGATGGACATGCAGACAACAATCAGGAAAGGGTTAACATCAAGAAGAATGAAAGCTTAATCAAGCTTGTGGTGTTGTGTAAAAAGAAGAAGAGAGTTGCCTTAGGGTGAGCTTTGTATTTCTTCAGAAATTCTTCATTGCTAATGTTCAAAAGTGTTTTGAAACTGTGCAAACTTGCAAGACTAAGCCTGCACACTGTGCATTTTATGTCACTGAATGTACCACACACATTTTGTGTTTATATTTTAAAGTTACTCAACCCTCAAACCACTTTTTTCAGATCAAAACCAATATATGTTTAGGTATTAGTGTTGTTGATCTTGACAGTTTGGTGCAAAGGATTTGAATCTTACATATTGAGCTATTAATTTGCATAGTGACTTCTTTTTTTTTTTCTTGAAACACATCTTGGAAACATAGACCACACCCCACCAACCCCTCTGAGCTGAAAGTTTAGCTAATGTTACAAGACATTTACCATGCAGAAACTTTTACAAACGGCTGTGAATTTGCTTCTGTCAAAACTCCAGCAGAGTCAGCGTGCCCAGCATAGAGAGTCTGACAGCAGCTGCTCATATTAGCTCTGCCTCGCTGAGCCATTAGCTCTCAGTTAACAATACAAGACGGCTACCACACAGAAATTTTTACAAGCGGCCTTGAATAGGCTTTGAGTGACTGTCAAAGCTCCAGACTCTGTGTGTGTCCAGCACAGAGAGTCTGATAGCAGCTGCTCATAACAGATAAGCTTGGTTAGCCCTGACTACTGGCAGCTGTATTCCTGCAACACCAAGCGGTGGTCAGTTACCTCCCATGTCACACACTACATAACCACGATACAAATGCAAACATTAGTTTCTATAATATTGGACCCAAACAGCTGTGATCGGAACCTGCTTTAAAATTTAATACTGACAGGAGTCCTGATCACTTCAAAGTCTGAATGTGATGTTAAAGATGTGTTGAAACTGGATTTGACTGTCCTCATTCAAAGTCCTTACACCATCTTTGCTGCAGCAATGGGTTGGTGTTAGTGGTATTTTCTCAGCTTCCTGTCTGTTCGCTTATGTTCTAGATTTTGATGTCCTCTGGTTATTTCTATTGTGCTGCTAGAAGCAGAGGCCAACAACAGTGCCGGTTGATATGTCAGTCTGTCCATCTGTTTAATTGTATATTCATGCAGTTTGCAATTATTTACACAGTTCAGCCTTTTAACAAATGCCAAAATGGCAACAATAGAGCCTCAAGCGTCACAGCTAGCTTCAGGCTAGTTGTGTGTCGATGCTGGTTGGTGCACTGTATTAAAAAAGAGAAGATCAGTTGATTAATTAATTAGTTGATCAACAAAAAATTAAACGGTAGTTATTTTGCTAATTTTTTTAGTTCTTTCTCGGCTGTTGTAGCTGTCAGAATGGACAAGGAGCAATTCAAATTATTTCAAGATGGGGTCTTGGTGAGTTAAAAAGCACAAAAGACTCCAGTGCATCAGTGCATCCAGTGCAGCACTCACAAAAACATACAGAAAAGTGACTTCCTATAAGATGCCGCTTCAACGCCAGTCTTCACACATTACACATTGCATGCTCCTATAGGTCAACAGCTGTATGAGTGTTGTCTGTCAACTGGGTTCAGTGTTTTTGTTTTTACATATACATATACAGTATATGCACAACCCCAAATCAGCTGCTGTTTCCCCGCTTCAAGACGCCTATTCCCAGAGCTCATTAACACAGGATGTCACACGCACCTTCAGTAGGAGAAAAGAGTTTCCTGTTTTAACCGTGACTTGTGGTTGGTTGCTTGTATTCAAACATCGCTTACATGCTGTGCAAAGCCACATATATTCTATATACACCTGCTGTGTTGGTCTATAGTGGGAAGTCTTTATATGATACTGATATGGGTCTGTTGAGGGATAAGTACAATAAGGTGATAAAAATAACTGTTTTAAAAATAGCATGGCTTTTCTTTCTTGCATCGCTCTTTACACCATACAGTGTGTGAGGTTTAATTGATTTGCTGTTGCAAGTATTAGCATTAGCATTAAACGTATCCTGCCAGATTTATTGGATTTTATTCATAGAACATGGCAGGAATTGAATATAATATGCATACATATGTTTTCATTAGTGTGTAACCACCTGAAAATATGAAGTTATGTTTTTGTTGCCTTTTTAAAATGGGCGTTTTATATCTACAGATGCCTCCGCCGTCTTCCACAGAGTCGGACATTTTGAACCACCATGTTTCCATAGTAGATGGGGCCTTTCACATTTCTTGCGAGGTTCGCAGCCACCAAAGTTTCTCCTCCAAGGAGAGGATGAGACAAAGGAATTGCAATCAGCAACTACACTGCTGGATACCACTAAATCCCACACACTGGTCCTTTTTAAGCCATGTGTTTCTTTAGTGGAGTGTGAAATCATTTTCATGTGCAAAAGGCTTTATTTGAATTGTGATCCATGACCTATAGTCCTTGCTTCCGCTCTTTGTATCATGGTGATCTAATTTCTGTGCTGGCGTGATGCTAGTCCCTTTGTTAGGTAGGAAAATAAGTGGTTTGTGGAGAAGCCTTGTGCAGTAATGGTTTTCAATAAAAAATCATCCTGTCACATGTTCTGTTGTCTCAAGGTGTTAGATAAACACACTAAAATAGACGTTTTTCTTCTTGTGTTGAAGTGAAATTGATGAAATTCATGGTCTCACATGTTTTTTTTTCTCTTGTGATTTTCTTCTCTCCACCAGTTCCTCTCCATATACACGGGAGAATGGGAGGCCCTTGCATTTTCAGCCCCCAGCGCTGGAGTTTGGGACGCAGTAAGTACTGCTCTCACTTCCTAGTTTGATTTGACATGTCTTAACAAGAATGGATGTTATTCATTTCGTACCGAAAATGATGAAATCCTTTATTACACACGCAGTTACAGAGTGTACTTCATTTCACCATCTCACAGTCTTTGGAAATCTCCATAGATTCATTTAACCTGAGGTAAAATAAGACAGTCATAGCTTGGTGACCTGTCACCGTGATGAATGCTACAGAAAGGGAAGATTTCATAAAGCAAGGGGCCCTTCAACCTTAAAGAACAGACAGGATATCCAAGTATGGCAGTAAGCTCCCGTTCCCAGCATCCAGACACATACTGGAGAGGGCTGACCCCAGTCGGAAGGGGTAAGTACTTTATAGTCCCAAAACAGCCAGAATATCAGATGTAATGTTGTGGTTGGACAGCGGTCAGCATTGCTCCTGTTCAAAGCAAACATTCACAAGCTGTATCTATTTTGTAGCATTTATATCATGTGTTTGGAATCCAGAAAGTTTAATAGTATTGGATAAATATTTCGACACTGAAATATTTCTTCAGGAAATTTGTAGAGATCAGAAGAGTAATGTGAGGCCAAAGTCCCACACAACAGCTTGTGGTTTCCAGCCGTAATTATACTGTTCAGATACACCAGAAATAACAACTAGTACGTCATCCTGAATGTGACTTAAGAAAATAAGAGTTGAAAAGCGCTTTGGTAAAATCAATGACACAGACATAGGAGTGGTGAATAGATGTTAAAAGATGTGCAATGATTCAGCTGATGTTTGCAATCAAACAAGACTGAAACCTGTATGAAAGGACTGTTAATGAGACTGAACAGCAAATTACCAGACCCAATACTTTGTTTGTGTTTGAGCGTTCTTGGCTTTCTGGCTCTGTGGAGCTTATTGATGATTTTACAGACCATATCAGCAGCAGACTGCATTTTGATGTGGTTAAGAGGATCCTGTTTGCCCATGTGCAGAAATACGTTTGTGCTTATTAGGCAAAACACAGTGTGATCTTATTTCAAAACACTGCACACCAGGTTCATCGCTGGAAAGAAAAAGTAGAAAACTCTTTAATTAGATGCTGAAATTCTGTCGAGCACGTGTTTTATTTGCTTAAAATGAAAGTGAAGCCAAACTCTCAGACAAACAGGAAGTGAAAGATGTTTCAGTTGAGGCTTGAATTAACATCTCAAACGAAAATGGCGAGAGCATAGTATGATACTTGGTAGAATGAATAGAAAGGTGTTTTACTCACCTGAAATGACCATCCTATATCCTAAAGAGTGACTTATTTTGGTATTCACAACATAAAGTAATTAAATTAAAGCTGAAGTTTAGACTTCATTTCAACTTGAGATACAGTTCAGGTACTATCGCTGTACCTTCATGCAATATAATTATACTCCACAGTGCCCATATTGTGGATAACTTTACATAGATCTACAAACTAACTCACAGCCATTACGTGCTGAACAAACTGCTGCTGTTTAGCATTTTGTCTGCATCACCATTGACCCCGCACTAATTACATCAGGGTTTCTCCTCAACCAGATTACACGTGCTGCTTGGTGAGTCCACCTCTGTTAAAGCACAACACACTGACTGTTGACCCCTATCTTGCACATGTTTTATCTTCTTTGCATCGGCCAAATTAAGAAAGGAAGACTGTGTGGATATAGGTTAATCTGCAGAGTCACAAGTCTTCTCAGATACAAAAACCCATAGCAAGGAAGACATTTGACTGACGTGTTAAAAAGCTATTATCCTTAAATATCTATATGCTCACCAAATATGTGCACTGAATTGCATTGCAAATGTTTCAGACTAATACATGCAGGCGCTTTGTCAACAATGTATTGTCAGACCTGCTGTGGATTAAAGGGGGAGATTGGAATAACCAGCTCTTCTAATAGGACTCTAGTAGTTTGTTGTTACATTCCAAAAATAATTCCTGCTGCAGCGCTGCCAATTTTGTGTTGTGACAGCAGCGTCCGTGAAGCATTTTCAGGCACTAGTCTCACTGTGTAGGTGGTTCATTCATTCAGTCTTTCTTTTAAAGTCTAGTGTTCGCCACATATCCACATAAAAATCCCACCTACCTTCAAAATGGACTGCATGTTTTGTAGATTGTATATTGTAGGTCCAGTGCAGCAGTCCCAACTACTGCCTGAAGAATAATATTATCTGCAGTCTGTAGCTGTGTGTTACGCTTGACCCACAAGACAACAGGTTAATTTATTTGACCTTAATTAAATTTGTCATCATTTGTTTGACAAAATATTAAAGCATGGACATGTTAAATGATAAAACACCCATAAATATTGTTAAATGACCTTGTTATGTGAGAATACGTGGTTAGATTTGTATTTTAATTAAACTGGAAATATAAATAAATGATCAGTTTGATTAACTTGAGTAGCTTTTGTAAAGGCTGGGGTATATAAGTCGTATTAATTTGCAGCCTTAGGATGTCATCATGCACAAAATGTTGAGTGCTAACATTCCACTATAATAGCAGAAATGGCCAAACCAGCAGAGCTAATGCTGATGCAACCCATAGCCTTTCGTAGCCTTCCTCATGTCCTTATTTGTATATGCGGTTTAACTTCTGACGCTGGGGCCCTTCATAGATTAAACATGATGAGCTCATACTTGTTATCATCTGTTGACAAAGAGGCAAATGGCTGTTTTTTTTGTTTTTTTTAATCTACTCATAACTTTCTCATATTGACAGAATGCAAAACATTAGTTACTCAATGACTCCCATGACTTACTGCACTACACTAACTGAATTACCATGCTGAACTTGTAAACACTGACACGTTGTTGATTAAAGTTTCATCTAACCCTTTACATAAATACAAATGAAAATAAGTGAATTTGTTTCCAAGTTTTGCTCATGTACATTTTAAATGCTCAGTATAAGAAGAAGAATACAATATCCTTGTTTTTAGAAATGTTTAAATTGACATCAACAAACACAAACACTCGAGTCCTAATGAGCAGCAGAAGGATCTAACCTAATAGAGGCTCCTTGGAGGTCTCATGAATAAGCTAAACTCAAAGATAATTTGGGCATCAAATTTCTCAGCTGGCCGTGGTGCTCCATGTGTAAAGGTGTCGTTGAGAGCTTCTTATTTATGACGCTGTCCTGTTTTGTCTTTACAGGCCGCTGGGGCTGGCAAGAGCTGAAACCATATATATACACAACCCCAGCCAGGAAGTTCCTGTGACACTGCTGTCAATGTTTACATCCAGCAGGCATTTTTACATACCTTTCTTTCACAGAAGAGTAAGTTTGTCTTCAGCTTCACAAAAAATTCACAAGTAGTAATGTTAAGTATTAATTCTGTTCTCAGTTGTGTGTCTTGTTCTTTGTAGAAATAACTTTTCATGTGTCCTCTCTGTTTTAGGTGATCCCACCCAGAGGGAAGGCATCTTTTAAACTAATTTTCCTCCCGTCTGAGGAGGGCAATGTAGAAAACACATTATTTATAAACACATCGGCCCATGGGCTCCTGTCATACCAGGTCAGTTCCATTAATACACCCCCTGATGTATAGTCTGAGATCATGTTATGTTGGGATAATCCTGCAAGTGCTCCTTCTTCTCCTTCACCTTTATTCTCCAGATCGTAGAGTGAAAGATTCTCACATTTTGATTTTGTTAACACGATATTGACACGAGTTTACAAATCAAACTTTACTCATATGAGACTTTGTTTTTCTTTCAAACATTGTGATCCAAAATAGCAACAGATCGGACTGCTGCTCAGTTATAGCTGGCTTCCGTCATGTTTTTACTATTTATCCCATGTGCACATGCTCATAAACATTGCTCATTGTTTATGCTAATAGAAAATAATGTTGGACTTTTGTTTTAAATTAACCGTCTTGATCAGGACCTGTATGTAAAAACTGTCACAAACTCTAACTCTAGTAGACACTAGGCTAGAAAACATGTTGTTGCTTTGACCAGTGAAAATCAATTTATTCACTACTTCACTATTGCCTCAAACTAAAAAACACCCTAGTTTCACACAACTGGTGCTTTTGTTCTCCCAGCTTTTATTATCACATCGTAAATGTCTGCTTTTATGCTTCACCTTAGAACACCCATGTATGTTCACTTTGTTGCTATCATATTAGATTACAATCTGGAAATGTGCACATGTTCACATGCTCCACACTGCTGTATCTTCTGGGCTTATTTGCACTCCAGTCCCTGAGTCTGTCTTGTTATTCCAAAATGTTGATCTGCCACTTCAGGGTTTATCTAACCTCAGTATTCTTACATTTTTCAGGCTTTGGTAACTATTTTTAGTGATAATTATGTCTTTAAGTTTTAAATGGACATGCTTGTTGCATTAGAAATGTCTCTTATGTTGTACTTGTGAATTTTTCCTCTGTCACACTAAACCTGCAGCACAGCGTTTCTCACATGTAGCTTATTAATGTCAAACAAACACGCCCAAACACGCAGACGATTGGACTCACACGCAACAGTGCCACTCCCTTCACACGCTTCAAAGACATGTAAATGTCTTTCAAGTGAATGTCCTTCACTTGTGTTTTTTTTCCCGACAACACAAATCTTTGATCTAGAAACAAACTTTTCTTATGCTCGCTATTTGTACAGTGTCAGTCATTGAAAAAAAAATGCTGCCATAAACCCTTTTATGTTATAGCTAAATAATATATGCTTTGTGCTCAGTACTATTTTGGGACACATGCAAATGACTGTGAGAAGATAAACCACTGATAACTGAATAGTTTGCATTTGTTTTATGTCGTAATGTCTACTGTGTATATTATAGGCAGCTTAAATGCAGGACCAGTTAATATCTTGAATAAAGGTAGTTTTGTCACCATGCTATTATAGGCTAGTGGTACAGTGTGCTTCTTTTTTTCTATATTTGGGCCAAACACAGTTTGACTTAATATTGGTGGAGTTTTTTTTAAATACTTGTTTTTTTGCCCATTTATAGATTCAGAACCTTCATTGGCTATATTTAGTCTTTAGCTGGTATTAACTCTATTTCGTTGTTGCATTTAGAAGTCCTCTGTGAACTGCATCCTTTATTTTTTTTCCCCAAGAAGATGCAACAGTGTAAATGCAAATATATTCATGGAAAATGCTACATCCTTTGTGGTGCTATACCTTCTTAAACTTCTTTCTTTATTCATGCTCACAAAACATCAACTTCCATGTTGCACACAGCTGCAGAGGTTCAGTTCAGGCCCATAAAATGACACTACTTCTTTGTTAGCTTGTGTACTGCCTGGTCTTAATAAAATGTGCATAGTGTGTTTTGAATCCTTTATTAAATGTGAACTGTTCCTTTTCCAGGTTTTTGGTGTGGGAGTTCACCGGGGTTCATTAAAGTCTGTCCAAAGAAAGGATAGTCTGCTAATATTCCCTCACATCCAGAGCATTAAGCTGACCCAAACTCAGGTATGTGTTTAAATTGTCAGTGTGTTGGTTTGTGCAAGCCTTGCATAGTAGTGAGTCAGAGCTCATCATTGGAAACAGCTGATTTCCCCTTTTTCCTGCCAGCCCTGATAAACAGATGGCTGCATACAGACTATACACACTGACAAGCTTTTGCTGTCAAGAAATTATTATAATTATGAATGTGTGTGCAGTCAGCTCAGCATGAAGGATCACAAATCAATCTTTTTTTTTTTTTTTTGGCTTTCAGAGTTTAACCACAAACACTCAATTTAAAATGACACATGCTTTGTACAATTCTTCATGTGTACATGTCTTAAAGCCATGCAAACACCAAAAACCAATGACAAATTAGTGTACGCTTTTAGAAGCAAGTGTGTGAGAAGCTATCTGAAAGGAGTTCTCGCCCCCACAACAGGAAGTGGAGTGGCAGTTGCAAAATGTCAGCCTGGCCAAGTGCAGCGAGACTTCAGCTCTCGTAATCACTCAGACTGCTGCTTGGGTTAAATGCAGACTCCCAGCAAGCTCCCCGTGTTTCAACATATGGTTAACACAAACATTCTCCACATGTACAATATATTTCTTCATATGGTTCATAATCAAGTTGAATTTAAGTGTATATTGTCAGTTCTTTGTATTTCTGCCTCAGTTTGTTCCATAAAGCTGAGGCCACACATTTTTTTGTCTTATATATATATATATATATATATATAATAAATTAATGCTCATGAACGAGATGGTGTTAGTGGGCTTAAAGAGCAACTAAACATCCTGTTTCAGAAAATAATACATTGTGAACCCTGAAACATGGATGGTGAAGTGAAAAGAGGAAAATAGCTCCTGTTACAATAAACACTGTTCAATAGATAGAGTTAGATAGAGTATAACAAAGTGACAACGTGTGAGATGCAGATTTAAATGTAGGTGATTGAGGTCGATCCAATATATCCTCCTTGCAATGTAAACCATGATCAGCATCTGAATTAGTGATTACCTATTATTTAATCCACACAGTGTTCAGTTGTCTGTGTTTTCAGATGTGTGACTGTAGACAGTCATTATACTGTTCCTTTTAATTGGTTCAATAAGTAACCAAAGCTGCTCTGTTAAAGTACTGAATGTCATGTGCAGTGCATAGACAGCACCACTAGAGTTCAGTCAAGTGTGGCATTGTAGAAGCCATTGATCACTCAAATGATGTATGTATTGTGTGTATATAAAAGACACAAACTCTTACTCATGTTTCTATATATTCTTACATGGCCTGTCATGTTTCTTCCCTGCAGGAAGATGCCTCCAACATCACTATACTGGGTCTACTCCTGGAGTGCAGCTTACCGAAGAGTTTGTTAAACAATCCTCAGGTACTTATTTATCTGATATTTACTTAAAGATCCTCTTTGCAAATGTTCTAAGACAGAGCAGAGTGCTCTGCTTGGGCCAATGATTTGTGTATTCAACAAAAATGGAAAAAAAAAAAAAAATTCAAATCATTTCAAATGTTTGACTGCTGCACACAAGATGTCTGCTGCTTTACTATAAAATCAGTTTTCAGTGTTTGTACTCAGAGGTTTTAAGTTTCCACACAGACAAAGTGTAGTCAGCGTCACAACAAGATCATTTTCTTAAACTAATATTGAAGTCGAGCAGACGAAAGTGAAAAACAGTGTCATACAAACGTGATTCTACACAGTGAAGATCAAACATCCAAGACAGTTTTGACTGCAGGGGGAAGTAGTTGATATAATATATTCACATCTTCCATTTATTATTTTGATTAACTTAAAATTTCATTAGCCATTGCTGTCAGTTCTGATCACTTTTGATGCATGACATGAATTCAAAACTCAAATGCAGTTGTTTGGTCCAAAGAGATGCACAGAAGTGAAGTATTTTATGATACTCAACAACATGAATTTTAGTAATTTCCCTGAATTACACTTGTTCATAAAAACATTCTTGAATTTGCAAACAGTCAGAGCATGAGAAGGAAGGGTATTGGGTAAACTTCGAGAAAAAACACAGTTTTAGATTGTTCGAGTCTTTGTTATGCGCTTCGACACGCCAACTCTAAGTTTTAGACTAGCTGGTCTTCTGCTCAGACAGACAGCCGGCCTCATCATCTGAGCGCCTGTTTTTCTCCAGAACCCCTGAGGAGGGTGAGATCTCTTGCCAGACTTTTAATTGCTTTCTCAAGAGACTCTATAATTGACATGTGGCTCCCAGTGCTCATGTGGCGCAATACACAGACATCCCTAACTATATCGTCATGATTCTTCATCCTGAAATCATCCTTACGTCCTGTTGCACGAGTGTGCCAGCTGTGACCTTCGGCTCGTATCCAAGATCGACACCTGCTACTTTTTAAGACTTCGCTAACAAAATCGAGAACTGGCCTTTGGTCAGTGTCAATGCTGCTCGCACATTAAATGAGATTTGCAGGAAGTTAGCAGTAGCCTTGGTTTCAAGGGATTAGGTTTGCTCTTGCATCCTTGAGCCCCCCGTGGCACCAAGCCAGGGCATCTGTCTGCAGGTCGTCAAGTGCTGATTCACCCTCTGAGACGAGCCCTGGTTTGTAGGGAGATTTGCACTCTCCCAGTACTGATTTGGCAGCTTCACTAAAGGGGTTAGTCACAGGGTGGGGTGGAGGGTGGGGAGTAGTAGTAGGTTTCTGCCAGCTTGTTTCTGTCTGTCAAAGTACAGCCTGTATCTGTCTGCCATGGCAAAAAAAGAAATAAACATCTGAATTGCCCTTAATTTTGTTTATTTATCTTCTTTATCTCACTTAGTTTATGTGCAGATTTGGATTGCTTAATTCTCAAAGCACTCCTCATTGTTCTCATGCCTCTCCTTCTGCTCGGTGCGTGACTGGTATGCTTTTCCTGTCCCGTCCCAGGGGTCCTGCCTCCAGAATGAGGAGCGCCTCAGTCTGCAGATTAATCTGTCTGCGCGTGGTGACCGGCCCGCTGACCTGGACAAGCTCAAGCCTTATGTCATTGAGCACATTTTGGTGCTACTGGTGGCTCCTGCTGCTGGACCGGCTGCAATAGGTGGGTTTGTTTGGCCTGTCTGGCCCAATGTCTGGAGGCAAATTAGCTGTGGGAATGTGATTGCGCAGTGTCACTGCTTCCTCAGCCTCTTCTGAAGTGACCACAGAAAGTTTGTTTTATCGTTTAGACCACTTTCTGTGGTGGACCTCTATCAAAACAAAGGGTAATATAGTGTTTACATTTTGAAACCAGAGGTAATGAAGCTCTTTGAAATCTCACATGGCTGCTTTTCCATTTCTACTGAATCTTTACTTAATATAGATAATGTTAATGATTTGACTGCTGTTATGAAAAAACTTTCAGATGAAAGAAAATAAAAGAAGACATAATTAAAGTTTAATAAATTAAATCAGCTGCAGATGCCTACACAGCCTTTGTATTGATGCATAATTACTGTTTAATAGTTTTTATTATGATTGCTCTTTATCAGCAAACCAATATTGTGTTTTTGAAAACTTAAAGTGTGTCACAGTTCTAACATAGACTAGTTCTCTTAAATGATATATAAAGACAGGAAGTGAGACCTTACCATAGCAGGAAATGTAGATTTGTTCATACATCAGGTTCCCCATATAACTGTAAGTTTATACATATATTTAGTATGGTTTCCTGTAAATGTACAGTTTTTATATGTCTATTTTTTTTTTTTTGTACAGGGGAACCAAAAATAGGAGTTTATATGATAAATTCTGGAAGCAAGAAGCTCTACGTAAAGGTACGGTGTTTTTCTTTCTTCTGGTTTTATAGGTAGCTATTTATAGACTTTGACTACATGATTTATATCCACAGGACATGCAGGTGCTATCAAAAGTGGAGGCCAGCCTGGATTTCAATCAGGTTCTGCTGAGACCAGAAGCGAAAAACTTCACTGAAGTGGCTGCACTTGCCTGCAGAGGTGAAATTTCAATTCAAATTTCAGTTCAAAAAATCTCTTCTCCATTTATTTAATCTCGTTTAAGTGTAAATGCATTCAACCCAAATGTCTTTGAATATTTTCTCACTAACAATTTTAAATGTATCTTGTATCAGGTTCATTGCCAGGCCACGGAAGGAAATGCATAAGTCATATCAGTTTAAAAATCCTGGGAAACCGGACAACCCATAGTTTCCCCGGACTCCATATCAAACACAGGTAACGTTGAGAACTTTTGCCAATTGACACTCATTAGAGTTAAAGCTCAATTGTAATACAATTTGAAAACACTGTGGTTGCAGCTCGTGACAATTAACTGGAAGTACATATATTTATTGTCTGTGTTGTGAAGATGTGCAGTTGTCAAGACACATAGATGTGTAGAAAGTGTCATTAGCATGTGATACTGAATAACTGAGTGTTATTTTGTTGTTGCTTTCTGCAGACGGGCTGAGGACGATTTGTTCAACCTGTTCCAGGTGAAACAAAGAGATGCAGACAAGGTGGATCTATGGCTGACAAACTCTCACCTTCTGCCCTTCGCTGTGATGAATGCCACTCTCTCACAGAAGCTGCAGGGAGTGATGAAGGTACACATCACTACAGATCTGATTACAGCAAATGTTCTCTTAGTTTAAACCAAGTGAATTCTGACATTGGCAGAAGCACACTGCAGTTCCTAATGTTATCCTAGAGACCAGTTCAGGACAGGATTTGACACGAGTGCCTCTGCTGCCCCCTGTCTGTCAGGTCACGAACTTCAGCGGTCCGGTAACACTTCGCCAGGGCTGCTGGCGTGTCCTGTCCCTCCAGCTGCTTAGCAGAGCTTTGCCTGTCAACCAGCTGTCCACTCTGACTCTGGATACCAGCCTGGGAACAGCCCTGCACATCCCTCTTTACTTTCACTCTACTCCTTTCAAGGTAAATCACCAGCTGTTGTGGCTAGTTGGTAATGTGTTGAGTTGGGGATCAGTACACGATCAGATTTGGTAACAGATGATGTGTCTGTCAGCAGGGAGAAGTGGTGTTTGAGGCAGAACGAGAGTGTGGACGACCCTGCCCACTCAAATTGTCTGACACAGGTGAGACATGGTGCCAAAGTCATAATAAAGGTAGTTTTTTTTAAATTGTCCATTTATTAATTATTTTCTGTAATATCTCATCAGGTCGTTCGGAGTGGCAGCGTTCGCTCCTTCCAGACTTTTCCTCCTCGTCCTGGCATGTTGACAGCAAACTGGCCGCTGAGCTCTGCTCTCGATGGCAGAGCCACAAAGACAAGCTGCCTTGCAGGTCAGTCCTAAATGCATCACACAGCTTTGTTTTTCATGACATTGTATGTCTAAGACATGATTACATTAACGTCTTTAATCATGTAAATCTTTTTGTCCTTTCAGGTGGCCCAGACTCCCTGTAGAGACGTCCCTTCCTCTAGACTTTGGTGCTACACCTGTCAATGAGAGCAAGGTGGGCAACACTCAAAAGACTCATCACTAAAAATGGTGCACATATATTTTCAAATGTATTTGTGACATTTATCTGCAGCAAAAAGTAAACATTTAGTTTTTGTTTGTTTCAGGTGAAGACATTCATGCTGAAGAATCCTTCTTCTTCAGTGGTTTCTGTAGAAATTCGAATCCTCGCCCTGTACCCTGCTCCCCTGGAGGCCCTGGACCTCCTAACCAACTGGTACGCTGTCGACAGTATACGTCTGATATCGCAGAGAATGAGTCAACTAGACACTCCAGCACTTTCCTCTTGTTGATTTGTCAAATTGTTTTCTCTGTTTTGATTGGCAGGTTTAATATCAGCCCCATTTCTGTCAACATCAGCACTACAGAGTTTTCTCTGTTGGCTTCTCCCCCAAAGGTAAATTCAAAGAAAACTCCTCGGAAATAAATTATAAATGCATTTAATAACGTATTAAACACATGGACAACATTGCTATTTAGTATTGTCTATGTTGCCTTCTCTCCAAGCCTTTTTTACACATCTTCTTGTCTGTCTGTGTGCAGGCGGGTGAGAATGTGGAGGACATAACAGGTGGAGGTGTCCTGCGACTGCTGCTGCAGCCCTGGGAGGCCAGAGAAGTTGCTGTGGTCTTTACTCCCTCTGACCACAAACCCACCACCACCATTCTCATCATCAGGTACGGCTTCATATGAGTAGAGCAGCAGAGTTTGTCCTCTTTAGTATATGTATTCAGGTTTTTGGCTTCACCGTAAGACATATTATTAGAAAAACAACAAAAAATATCCAAACTGCAAAATCATGAGCACCATCCTGTCTCTATCAGATTTTCTTATCAAGCATGTTGAATGTGATGTTAGTTCTGTCAAACATGGTCTTTGCTTGTCTTTGTAACTTCTTTCAGGAACAACCTGACCGTGTTTGACATGATGACGGTGCAGGGCCACGGCGCCAAAGAGCTGCTCAGAGTCGGAGGCAAAATGCCCGGCCCAGGAGCCTCTCTGCGCTTCAATGTTCCCCAGTCAACTCTAATGGAGTGTCGAGATGGTGAGAAAATAATGTTTAAGCTTAATATCGCCAGATGACTGTTAAGTAATAAAGTTTAGTGGTGCATCATCACTCTGAACAGGAACATAAGGCAATGAAACAAATACGTGGCATAACGTTACTGCTTGTCACTCGCAGGTCTGCGCACCAACAAGCCACTCTTCGCAATCAGAAAGAGTTTCAAGGTGGAGAATGCAGGAGAGCTTCCTCTGACGGTCATGTCAATGAATATAAATGGATATACGTGTCAGGGGTTTGGCTTCGAGGTCCTGCAGTGTCGTCCCTTCAGCCTCGACCACAACACCTCCTCTGAGATCACCATCGCGTAAGTGGAATTTTTGCCTGTTTTATAGGTTTACAGCTGATTTCTTTTTTCACTGTTGTCACTAAATATTTAGATGTTGTTGTCATGTAACTGGTGCAGTTGAGACAAGGTTGTATTCTGTGGTAGTGCCCACATCTGTTGACTGATTTTCTACTCTCTTCCTCTTGCAGTTTATCTTAATTTTACCTCCCTCTTCCTTTTTAATCTTTCTCTTCCTGTTCTCTCCTTCACTCTTTCTGTGTCCCATTCTCTTGTCCCTCATTGTCTCTACCTGCTTGTGTCCTCAGGTTCACCCCAGACTTCACCTCATCCTGGGTGATCCGGGACCTCACCTTGGTGACATCACGCGGCACTTCTTTCCCTTTCACCCTCAATGTGACGCTGCCTCACCACATGTTGCCCCTCTGCGCTCAGGTGGTTCCTGGTCCCAGCTGGGAGGACACTTTCTGGGTGGTAACTCTCATCTTCACATGGTGAGTATGTTTAAGTAATTGTCAAATCAATTCAGTCAATACCAAAACTAAGCTTTACTATAGAAAGATCTTTCTAACATTAATTGAAGTCTTAAGTCATTGTTTTCTAGTTGCTGAGTGCGTATCGGAGATGTAACACGTTGTCAGATGCTCTTATAATATCTGTTGTTCCTGTTTGTGTTTCAGCTTCTCCCTGTTCGGTGTGTGTCTGATGGCCTTCCATCAGGCCCAGTATATCCTGAATGAGTTCTCCACACCCACCATCAGGAGCAACCACAACTCTGTCCTGTCCCGCGATAACGGCCCCGTCAATAATATCACACCAAATGGAGTGAAGTATGTCCACAGTTTTTTCACTAGTCACTATTGGCGTTTTTTGGCGCGTTAAAATATTTTAATTTGCAAATTTTGTGTTTTGTTTTGCAGTAAAGCGAAAGGCAGCTGTAAGAGCTATGTGGACACCTGTCACACCTCAGACAAAGGAAAGGGCCGTGGCTCTCCAGCCCTTGCCAACAGCGCCGCTCCGCGTCCTCAATCCTCAAAGAAAGGGTCCTCCATAACCCCGTCCCAGTCTCAAAAGAAACACAAAGTTTCACTCTATTACAGCAAATACAAGCCCAGCTTGTCCACAGCAGCGGCCGGTGCTGTGACGATGGATGAAGAGCAAGAGGACCTGATCCCGGACCCTCCCCTGACCCCAGACCCTGACGTCTGCAACAACAACGAACCAGCTTTCATCAGTGAGCTGGATAAAAAGACCTCTGCAGACTTTAAAGAAGACCCCCACTGCACTATAGAAGATAGAGTGCCAGCAGCAGTTATGTTTCCTATGGAAATGTCTGCTGGTTTCCCAGATAATGTCACACTGAGTCCAGGACCTAGACCAGGCCTATTAGTGTGCAGCCCTGTGGAGAAGAGCTGCACTGAGCACTATGCAGAGAAGATCGACTCTGAGAAAAGGGACAGTGCTGAAATAGAGGTAAGGAAGGCGCTGAAACGTTATGCCGGCACATATTCAATTAAATTTAATGTATGACTGATTGATTGATACTCATTTTTCTCTCTCCAGCTGAGAGAAGATGGGAAAGGCCAGAAAAAGAAAGCACAGAATGCGGAGACTGGTGCTGCTGCAGGAAATAATAAGGGAAAGAGGAGTCGCAGGAAGACAGAAAATGTCTCCAGGTAAACATAATTTACCTATATGTCATTTATGATGAATCTAATGGTTAAAGAGCTACATCAAACAGCGACAGACAGATAAGATGTATTCTCATTGTCTCTGTCCTAGTGCTCCTGAGCACAATGTGGTAGTGATGCCCGAGAGAGAGAAAGAACCTGATTGGAAAACAGGCGACCGCAACGTCAGTGGAACCCGCAACAGGAACCGCTGCTGCAACGGCGCCAAGCCAGAAGCACCGAAGCCCGGACAGAATGCTGAAAGCCCCCTCAAACAGAACGGTGAGCATCCGGTCACAGCTCTCTGCAGCTTTATTAACTCAACACTTTGATTTTAAATCTCACTGGCCTGGTTGATGTCCAGCAGGTGTGTGTCCTGCTCGTACTCGGCGGAAGTGCACTACAGAGCGCCGTGGCGGTGGAGTGTGTGAGTCAGGATCGGATTCAGGCAGCTCGTCGGGCAGTGTGAGGGCCAGCAGAGGGAGCTGGGGCAGCTGGAGCAGCGCCAGCAGTATGGAGGGAGACAAAGACCCCAGTGCTCGAACCCACGCCTGCACTACCTCATCTAGAAAAAGTAAAGGACACTCATGCACTAACTTATCTCAGAAAATTATATTAAGTTAAGTATTTTATCACAGAAGAGGGTGGTGAACTACATTATTTTGACATTGGTTTGGTATCTTGTTTTTTACAGGGGACTCCATGCAGTACGGTGTCTACCCAGTAGAGCGAGACTGCTATCAGACAATGAATACAAACTACAAGGCTCACAGGTAAACACACACTTAACTGGATACACAAGCTGGCTCTGCTAGTACGAGCCTCCACCATATGCTCTTATCTTGCCATTTCTTGTGAATCAGTCAAGTAAAATCTGATGTTTGTTTCTTCGCAGAAAATTTTCAGATTATAATTTCTATTATTTTAAGAGAACCTAAGGAAAATGTACAGATGTGTTTGTATTCATACCCTGTTTGACTTGTAAACTTTGCCTTCTCCCTGTGTAGCATGAACAGCTTGTACCGTAAAGACCCGTGCCAAAGCCCAGAGCCCACAGTGCCCAGCTTTGCCCCCAGTTTTGCTGATGTTGCTGCACGAACAGTGGACAGGAACATGGATAAAGACATTCATAGTAAGTTTGTGCTCGCAGCGCAGTCTAAAATCAACATCCTTGCACGTCTTCACCAAAATAACTCTTGTGTATTAACTCTGGTTTTTGATGGAAAGTTGTTGTGTGCTCTCTCAGACCTGGCAGGTCAGTATTTGCCTGAAGAGACGTGGTCGGCTCCATCCATCCCTCTCACCAATGAGTTCAGATACAACACCACCGAAGCTCTGCCCTACATACCTCAGCCAGCAACCACCGCGTCATACAATGGGTAGGTTTGTTAGAACTGTATTACTGTATACTATTTTTATATTAAAATGAATCAAAGGTGATCTATAATGTGAAATGGGTCACCTTTAATCATAAACCCAGCACCAAACAGCAGACAGATTCGATAAAGTGAGTTATTCAAACAAGTTGGTTGTCAAAAACAAGACTCCAAATGAATGTTGAATCCAGTTTTGTCTGCTGGATGTGAAAGTAGGAAATTGTTTGCTGACATTAGCCACAACAACATTATGTAAGGCTGTAAATGTCCACTTTTTAGGGCGTTCTTCTCCCTCCAAACGCCCAAAAAAACAGCGTTAAAGAAGTCTACATTTACCTTTTTTTGCATTTCACACGTCTTGGGGGGAAATGAGTTGGTGTCCAAAAACTGGAAACAGAAAATTGTGGCTCCTTTTGTGATAAAATTGGTATAGGAACTTGCACGAATAACATGTTGCTGTGTTAAATGTGTGTATTCATCTAAAAGCTCCATTACATTTATGCTTCTTCACCCCTCTGTGTAAACAGCAGCATGTTAGTGTTACTGGTTCATGATTTGAATATTTGGCCGCCCAGTGCTGCAGTAATCTGTCCCCGTTTAAACCGTTGAATGAAATGTTTCCTTGCTTCCTACAGGTTTACTTGGAGTAGTGCCACCAGCCAATGCAACAGTCCCTACACCTACTGTGAGGAAGCCAACTACATAGGTACAGTTTTCTTATACCTTACTCAAGTTATATACATGCGTATTGCTCTCTGTGCTTTTAAGAAAATGACTGGAGCAAACACACTGACTCTGCCTCATTAAAGTTCAGCATTTGTTTGTGCCAATCGTGTCGTAGGTAATGGAACATTTCCGAGTGGTTTTCCCGGTCAAGAGAGCCAGAATGCACACTGCAGTCAGACGAGCTGGAGTGAGGAACAGCCTCAGGAATCGCCCTCAACCTGGGACACAGCAGCCTGTGTGGGCAGCAAGGTGATGAGTCACAATATGAAACTGAGCCCAATGTGATGTCTTCAGATGTTGTTATTATTATTATTATTATTATTATTATTATTATTATTATTATTATTATTATTATTATTATTATAACTTTATTTCGGACACATTTAAGGATAAAAGGTCTATAGCACATTAGATAAAAAGGAAACATAATACACACTTGTTTTGTCCGATCAAATATTAATTTAATTTAAAACTAAAACTATTGATGAAAAGTGTGTTTTATGAAATTTTACTAT
The DNA here is from genome assembly GCA_946959425.1 of Argyrosomus regius. NCBI lineage: Eukaryota > Metazoa > Chordata > Actinopteri > Sciaenidae > Argyrosomus > Argyrosomus regius. The sequence goes on from OX336883.1 coordinate 11,974,691, forward strand.
TGGCTGGTTTCAGGCACATAACTTAACAAAGAGAAGTGAACATGTGAGAAGTGAAGTCACTCACACGGCACACATTTGTACCTAAATATAGACGTACAGGATGTGGGTAAAAAAAAAAATCAGTAGGTTTCAGTAAAATCATGAAGGAGCACGATGTAAAAATACAACAATAAAGTAAATAAGTACAAACAATGCTCCCACAACAGAGTACATTATAATCATAGTAGCACTTTTGTTGTTGGATTACAAGAATTTAAAGAAGTTTTAGAAATTGCATGCAACTATGAATTTGTCACGAGAAAGAGGCCAGTGAGAGAGCAGGCTGATTAGCACTAAGATTTTTATTAACCTCACGGAAAACTCCCAAACACCTGCGATGGACACATTAACACCCAGATGTGGTGTGTGGTGGATGGTGTATAGTCATGGTTGAGTCATTTTAAACAGCAGTACGGACATTAAGGGACACCAGTGGCTTCTCTGTCGTGACTCATTTAGAGGAAGTTATTAGCCCTTCACGTTCATCACTCTGCTCTCCATGTCTGAGCAGAAGTTAGGAACAAGAGCGTTTAATGTTGTTAGTGTGTTTTATAGACTTCTCTTTCGTTTGCTGCTTCTCCTTTTTGCTCAGTCGTACAGTGTGCAGAGTTTCTCCTGTTGTTCAAACGTCCATGCAAAGTATTATCAGCCCATATTGATTCAACATTACATTTATTGTTATATTTTATTTGAAATTTTTATTCTTAAATATTAGTTTAATAAAAAAAATCTATTATCTGTCAGGGTTAATGCAAATGTTACTCTAATAACTAGTAAAAGTGTAATGACTTAAAAACATAAAACAATGAGTCTTATGGCTGCACAACAGAATGTTTCAAGCATCATGTTACTTTTACTTGAAGTAGTCTTGACAACAGACGTGAAAAAAATATTATTGCGTGGTTAAGGCGACGAGCTGGCATCAAACAGGGACGTTGTGGTTACACGGCATCTTAAACACTACTCTTTGCTACACCCGGAAAGATGACATTTTTGCTGATGGGGAAACTTTCCCATCTTTACTTGTGGGGTAATTTTAGTTTAGCTGGAAAGGAGAGACAAGATTAAAAATCTGAGAAGTGACAGTTCATCTCTGCAGGGAACAGACAGCCAAATGGCCAATGGTAGCAAAGTGCAGTGGCAGGTATGGTTAGAAAATGTCATAGAAGTATAATAAAGGGATATAACTTCTTTGGATAGCACAAAAGCCAGCTCAGAAAACTTGTCTAACATTTTCTCTCCGTCCTCCGCAGCCATACTTCTCGGGTACCCGCAGCCTCTCCCCCATGTCCAGTCTGTTTGGATCCATCTGGACCCCCCAGAGCGAGCCCTACCAGAGCCATTTCCAACCTGAGCGATCAGCCCCGATGTCCCCCGTGTCCCCCATCACCCCGCCTCATTCTCCCTTCAGCCGGGAGCCAGAAGGGAGGTGCGCACCCATCCAGTACTCCAGCTTCAACCCGTTCGGCCCGCACATGAACCTCGACATATGGAACTCTTCCTCCAACCGCAGCTCCAACTCGCAGCTCTCCAACGACTCCGGCTACTGTGGAGATGTTTAAAATATAAAGATGGCAGAAAAAAAATGGCAGACCTTAATAATAATTGCAAACATATAAAAAAACATTGATATGTAAAAGAAAGGAAATAAAAATGAATGTTCTTTTATCATTAATGGGGAAAATGTGAATATTCCTTTTCTTTTATGTTCCCATTTTCAAATGTTAAATGTTGTGAAAGGTTAAGCATTTGTTGTATATTTTTCTAGATGTTTTGCAGTTTTGATCATAGAAAATAAAAAAAAAGGTTTTGTACTTGAACATCATCCGAGTCTTTCTTTAATTTCACAATGTGGAATTTAACTTTTATCTGTCTACACGTCTGTTTTTCTTTATTTATGTCTTGATTTTAATCACTTGTCAGAAGTGGGCATACTCTCTTTATGTTTCAAATTATTATTTTTTTAATTGGCCCGTCCACCACATATAAACAACCTGTGTCATCATTAGTATCATGTAAACTATTCTCTCTACTCTTGCATATTTAGCTCACAAAAATGGCCCAATAGTATTTGTCATTTAACTTATGCTGCCCAACTTCATGGAGTAAAGATCGTTACTGAATCAACATTAGTCACAGAAGAGGTGCAGATTTTGCAATAAATACTGCCCCACAGATGGGTGAGACATCCTCTGCTTTATTTTCCACAGAACACAGGTTCATGTATTATGGTGATATACATTAAACTAAAGTTTGCTGGCTGAGTTGTTTATGAAAACAGTACCAAAAAAAGTTGGTAGCTATCACCTCCTATGATGCCTGCGTTAATATCAATTACATATAGATCAAAAGCTAAATATCAAATTATAGTCTTGCAGTTGCTTGTCTACAGAAATGCCTCTGCCTTGTGTAATTTGCCCTGTAAATCTTGGGAAATTGATCTTTGCGTAGTTCCCCTTATATGTCAACAACGATTTCATTAAATTTTTAAGGTGGAAGTTAGGTTAATCATAGGATTAATATAGTAGACGACAACATGAGATATAAAATAATCACAACAAATACTATCAGTTATGAAAACACTATGAAAAACTTCCTGCTTTTCTTCTGGTTCTGTCAGATCTCTACGGAAATGTGACACCAAACAAACCAACAAACAAGCTGCTGTTCGTGAGATCCCAAAGATTATTCTAAAGCTCTGCTGGGAAACGCTCGTTTAACTTCTGATTCACTACTTCCTAATTTGGCAGAATATGAGACATTTGCAAACATTTGATTCAGTGAACACATCTTTCTGTGACTGCGAAGAAGGACGAAACATTCCAGCTGTAAGACACCGAGACGCATCAAGGTATTTTATTTTATTATTTTATTTATTACTTTAATTTCATCCTCTGTCGTGCTTCGTGGAGTGCACTGTTGGAGAAATTATAAATGTATTCAGGGTTTAATTATACATTCAAATAAACTGTGCAAATAGAAAAAGCAATTACAAATTCATTCATTGAACATTTTTATTAAAATATTTAAAAACTAAAACAAAAGCTCAAACATTAACACATATAAACAGGAGCACAACAATTTTGCAGTTCCATTTGAAATTCATCATTTTGATACAGAATGAACAAAAGACAGTCGAAATATTAAATGCAAATTTAAATAATGTATAAATGTTTTTCAAATTTATGAATTGATTTTATACCAACAATTATACTTTTTATTCTCAGATTGCTTTGCACAACAATTTACAATGACTGATTGTTGGCTTTTCTTGTCTTTTGTGTTTTACAGGGATTCAAGATGTCAGTCCTGATGTTTCTCATGTTTGTCCTTCTGCAAACGCATCAAAGCTTCTCACAGTGTCAGAGCTGTGAACAAACATCCTGTGACTGCTCGCGACAAAACCTGAGGCAAGTCCCTGCAGCCCCTTCAAAGCCCATCACTGAACTGGATCTGTCATTCAACAGACTGAAGAAGATAAATAAAAATGACTTTGTTGCATACTCCACTTTACGGTCTTTGATCATTAATAACAACATAATCAAATTGATCCAGGAGCAAGCATTTGTCCCGCTGACTAATTTGGTAAAACTGGACTTGTCCTCAAACAGACTGGAAACGTTGTCTGCTGAATGGTTTAAGAACCTTTTGTCTCTGCAGCACTTGAATCTTTTGGGGAACAAATACAAAATGTTGGGTCAAGGCAATCTTTTCCAGCCACTGAAGAGATTAAAGACTCTACATTTGGGAGGACCTTACCTCGAATCTGTCAGAAAAGATGACTTTTCTGGCCTCAGTGCTCTTGACGAAGCTATTTTTGATGGAAAGAATTTGAGGGTCTACGCAGAGGGAAGTTTGAAAGAAATCGGGCCAATTAAACATGTAGCACTCGGTCTGAATGGTCCGTTTCGGAGAAATCAAGAGCTTGTAGAAGCTATACTGTCTGATATTGTACACCCAAACTCAGCCCTGACATTCACTGACACATTTTTCACAACAGAGGGTCAAATGTCCCCGTTTAAAGTGGTCAATGACGGCGGAACAAGACATTTTATTTTTAAAAATGTTAGCCTTACAATTGGAGCTTGTATGGCAGTTTTGAATTCCCTCTCAGACTCGAATATAACTATGTTGGGACTTGAAGATACAAAATTCTTTTTAAGTCATTTCAGTGGCTCTAGAGATTCCCCAACAATGAAGCATTTGCACGAGATTGTCTGGAAAAACATCGATATCCCTCAGTTCTACCGTTTCCCGGCCCTCTTTTTCCTCCAACCTCTGCTAAAGGAGGTGCGAAGGGTGTCTGTGATAAACTGTAAGTTGTTTGCCTTTCCTTGTGAATCCTCTGCCGGTCTGTCAAAAGTGCAGTATATGGACATCAGTGCCAACATTTTTAGTGATATGTCCTTTAGCAACATGATGTGCTATGGCGAAGGCGGCCTTTGGAGTCTGCAAACCATCAATATCAGCAGGAATCACCTCAAGTCAATCAACAGCAAGCTCTTCACCAAACTAGATAAGCTTGAAAACATCGACATGAGTATGAATGTGTTTCAAAGCATGCCTGAGACTTGTTACTGGCCGCCGAGGCTCAAATTCTTGAACCTTTCATCAGCACATTTAAGAAAAGTGACCACATGTTTGCCGATGAGTTTACAAGTCCTCGATCTGTCAGATAATGCCTTGACCGTGTTCAACGTCGAGCTACCTTCTCTCACAGAGTTATACATCTCTGGCAACAAGCTCAGCACTTTGCCAGAAGGCCGTTTATATCCTCATCTTACATTTCTCTCCATTGAAAACAACAATTTACAGACGCTTAGCAGTAAAAATCTAAATAATTATAATAATCTGAGTCTAGAGGCTGGCACTGACACGTATGTCTGTTCATGTGACTTTGTAGCATTCATGACACGTGACCTGATGTATCACAGAGTCACAATTGGAGATAAATCCAAGTCGTACATCTGTGACTCCCCTGACTCCGTGAGAGGGAAGAGTGTGGAGGACGCGAGGTTGTCAGTGTTTGAGTGCCACACAGCTTTAGCGTTTTCTTTACTCTGCTTAGGCATCCTCGCAGTATTTCTGCTCGTTGCAGGTTTGTGTCACAAATTCAGCTTTTTGTGGTACATCAAGATGACTTGGGCCTGGGTGAGAGCTAAGAGGAAGCCAAAGTTAAAAAAGGGAGAGCTTGAGTATGATGCCTTTGTGTCCTACAGTGAAATGGACTCTGGTTGGGTGGAAGCACATCTGGTCCCAGAGCTGGAGCAGGGCAGTCCTCCTCTGCAGCTCTGCCTCCACAAGAGAGACTTTATTCCCGGAGGCTGGATCTTGGACAACATCATAGACGCCATAGAGAAGAGTCACAAAACCCTGTTTGTCCTTTCTGAGCATTTTGTTAGGAGTGAATGGTGCAAATACGAGCTGGATTACACCCATTTTAGACTGTTTAACCAAAACGATGACACAGTCGTGCTGATTCTGTTGGAGTCCATTGACACAGAGACGATCCCCAAAAAGTTCTGCAAGCTGCGAAGATTCATGAACTCCAGGACGTACCTGGAGTGGCCTGATGATGACAACCAGATCCCCAGGTTTTGGAAAAAATTGAGAACAGCTATTAAAAGACCTGGAACTGATGATGGAAACTATGTAAATAACTTTGAGGACTTACAGTTGCAGGATTTTTAAACCTGTAACATTGGAAAGCCTTTCCATGTTACCTTCAGTATGATAAATGTGGCAAAAGCTTAAAGCAACACTGCAAAGAAATTTATATTTTTGTGATTTAGCTCCCTCAGTTTCAGGATGTAAAACCACTGTCCTAAACAGTTGTACACGTGTATTTGTTACGATGATAAGACATAGCAGCCAGCTAATATTACTTATTCTAGAAGTCCAGCTCGGCGTCTGTCTTTCAGCCTTGTATTTCAGGAAGCTCTCGCCAAGGACTTAAAGCCAGTCCCAGATTTACTCTTGTCTGGTGGCCTCTTGCTCGGTCACTCTCCCCTTTTCTCTTCTTAGCTTCCTCCATCAAAGTTCTCTTGAGTCTTTCACCTCTGTCACTATGTCCATTGAGGCTGCTGAGTCCAGTTATATTGCCTGTTTGCCCAGCTCCGGTTCTTCTTCCTCACCTAAAAATTACACTTTTATACCACAAATCTGTTGTCCAACGTAAAGGACATGTCAGTGTATCACAGGGTATCTTTATTTTGTTTAACAACATTACAACATGTAGACTAGCCTTCTGTTTCACAGGGATTCTTTAGAGCTGCACAAGCTGTAACTGAGGCCTGTGTATGTGCAGTGTATTAAAAATTACTAGGCTAAAACATATTTTTAAAAAAGGGAATTCATGTTAGTTGTATTGTAACACAGTTAGGTATAATTGAGTTGACTATTTTCCTGATGACAGTAGAAGGCATCACAGCTACATTGTAAACTTTTTCTGTACATATGCGTTACCCTTCATGTCAGAGAAACTGATTTATTAATTTCACATAAAACAATATTTAATGTTTATTTTCATATAAACTGTTGAAACTCAAATATTTTTCTATGTGTGTGTTAATTTCTTACATATGTTGAACAACCTCCTCATCTTTAAACTTTAAAGAAAACTGTTGTCTTTTAAAAATCATCTTTAAAAAAAAGGAAAGGGAAAGGATTGATGATGGATTTAACATATGAGATAAATGTGTGTGTGTGTGTGTGTGTGTGTGTGTGTGTGTGTGTGTGTGTCCATGTGCTTGTGTGCCTAAAAGCGTGTGTAATTCATTGTCAGGCTCTTGAGAGCTGACATATTGCTGCTATTGATCTTTAGTCCTAAAATCAACACAGAAGCCTGGATACTGATGACAGGCAGGCCAGGGGAGTCAGGGTGTCCTGATAACACACACACACACACACACACACACACACACACACACACACACACACACACACACACACACACACACACACACATAATGCTCAACATGCACATATAAACAGAAGCACACGCACATATTTACAGAGTTACAGATGTCTGTGAGGTCAGTTAAGTGCAGGACTTAATCTATGAGGTTTAAAACCATCAAATGACTGACATGTTATTTACATGCTTTACATATATGATGTCTAATACATACATGTTGTATGTACAGGAACAGATTATGAGCTGGTATTAGTTTACGTTAGTAAAGTACACTGGAATGACCTTATCCGACAAAAGCAACATAAAGCAGCACTTACATATTGTGCTGTTTAACATTGTTCAAATTAAACTTCGATACAATACTACTTCACTAAGTACTAAAAATGTTACTCGTTCTGTGCAAAACAGCAACCAAAAATGAAGTTCTCGGCTCACAAACTAGGATCATTTTCTTCTTTTTTTTCATTGACAACCTGCACATCATGCTGGTACAGGAAAAGTCACTAAACACAGATATTTGTAATAATGTAAATAATAATTAACATGATTATTACTATTTAATCAATTGGTCCTTAACAGTTAAAGGCCAGTTGATTGAAACGATGATTTTCTTTATATGTGAAGCCTTGGTCTGAAAATCTGATTGTAGATTTGTTTGTTTTTTTGGTACTCCGGTACTTTTGATTTTATTGAATTAGTATTGTATAGCTCCTTCTGATGGATCCCGAGGCATTGCCAGGCCAGATGGGCTATATAGTCCCTCTGGGTTCTCTTACCAGTTGGACTTGCCCAATAAACACCTCTAAAGTACGGTGCCCACGAGGCATCCTAATCAGATGCCCGAACCACCTCAGCTGTTGTGTTCTTTAAACGCGAAGGAGCCTATTTTTTATATAGTATAGAAATAGAAGAAATGTTTTTGTCTGTTAGTTTTAGGGCAAAACTGGACAAAAAGGAAGAAGGTTATTAAGGATTCATGGGGATGTTTGGGAAAAACAAACCATCTGAGTCATATTTTTTGGAAAATCAAGTGTGTTAAGACTGTACAACTCTAAAAAGATAAGAGTGATCTTCTATTTAAGACCAAAGTCTACAATAAACCTGTATACCTGCAGTCTGATATATGCTACTTCTCTGTCTTAATTTTGTCCATAGGAACTATTGTTCCTTCGTTACGATGAACACGGGGGCCGTAGTTTGAAGGAAATCACTGAGTCTTTTCTAAAAATGAAATTATATATTAGTGTATTTTGTTTTTAAGGTTAACTAACTGGCTTCAGGCCACAGACAGGGTGGGGAAGTAGTGAGAGATGGACAAACACAGTTTTGGTTTTGGTCTTTTGTTGATAATAACAAAAATAAACAATAATATAAGCCTTATCCTTTAAGCTTTTCTAGGCCCGAGAGTAGTTTATTATCTACCACCTGATCTATTGTCACTCAAACAAAAGATGTTCAAGCCCATCAACAGTCACAGGTGAAACAATCATCTTCATGGTCAGTCTGTTTGGGAGGTTGACGTGGACGACTCTTTTGAGTTTGATGTCATGTCCCGTTTAAAAAACATTATAGTACGTCATGTTTTGAAGAGAGCGAGGTTTGTATCTCAGTCTGATGTTGGTTCAGAGTGTTCCCCTTTAGAAGTCAAAACAGCATATGATTTGATTTCATGCTCTTTTATCCTTTAACTAGCCTGATAACGGGGACGGAAAAAAGCAATGATGGTGTGTGTGTGTGTGTGTAACAGCTCTCCATCATCCCCTAGCAGAGGATCCATTAGCCTTGGACCCCCTCCCCGGTTGCCCAGTGATAAAGTAAACAAAGTCTGTTTGGCCAATCCGGCACGCAAATATTTGTTCTGGAAGCTGCCTCATCCGCGGGGAGAGACACGTCTGCAGCCGCGTGCTGAGGTATATATACAGTGACAATCCTGACGGGCCAGTATTACATTATGCACACACATACAGAAAAGTGGATCCATCAGTGACCCGGGCCAAACCTTTCTTCAGACACTGATTCATCTGAACCTGGCAGCTGTTTTGCACTTCACAAGGTGATAAAACTTTAACTTTTTTAACCAATTTCACATTTTTATCCTGTCAACGACCTGCTTCTCTATTCCATTCTTATTTTTTCTGACTGTCTCTGCAGAGTTAATGAATCAACATGGCGGCGGGCATCATCAGAAACTTCCTCGTCCAGGCCCCGGCGCCAGCCTACTTCCCCCTGATTTTCCAGCACTCTCCATGCAGGGAAGACGAAGAGGAGATGCTGGAAGAAAAGCCAGAGGTGAGGGAAGATGAGGAAGAAAGAGAGGCAGAGGAGGAGGAAGAGGAGGAAGAGGAGGAGGAGGATGAAGAATCTGAAGCTCAGGATGAAGAGGAGGAATGTTTGGAGGAGGTTTTCTTAAACCCGGCCCACTACACGTTGGATGTGACCAAGCAGCTGCTGAGGTTTGCAGAGCTCATCAGCCGTGACGTCCAGCGGTATTTTGGCCGCTGCTCTGGTGATCAAGAAGCTTGTGACATCTATAGCGACTCGGTCTCTATGACAACCAGCGGGCGCCTGCGTTACTATGACGACCTGCTGAAAATTGCAAGAGCAGGAAGTCCAGAGGAGCAAGAAAGCAGCTTTGTGACTTGTGCTGATGATCAAGGAGTTGGGGTCGCTAAGGGCAACAGTGGTTTGGGGCCCCTGGCTGACCTGTTCAACCACAGGGGCCCGAGTCAGAGCCGCAGCCGGCCCATGATCAAACGTCACCTCCCGCTCAGTTTCTGGACTGAGCCGATGCCCTGCTGCTCTCTGGTCAGCTTCAGCAACACACCTGATGGCACACACACAAACAGTGACACACCTTCACAGGACGACACACACGCAGACGCTGACACACACATGCACTACAACCTGCTGCCGCACCACAACACACACGGCCTCGACAGCACTCAGCCGGACTTCAGTGACTTGCTGGCAAACTGGGATCAAAACCCAGAGCTCACACACACACACTGACGGAGAACACACACACTTGAACACAACAGCATGCTTGTGAAAAAATTGTTCATTAATGTTATCTTAAATTTTGATAGATATTTGTAAAATGTTTAATAAAAAGGAAAAAACTGAAACAAATCAATGTGTGCACAGTTTTCTTTTTTTATCATTTATGTGATGTTTGTATAAATTAATTAATTTAACAGCAACAGACCTAACAGGGAACTTTTTTCAGTGCTGTTTACTGAAGAAAGACCTCCAAAAATAAATAAATAACTGCTGACAGTGAGGTCTATATCTACATTAACTGAGACTTTGTTCCTACAAAGATACACAGTTACTATGCACTTTTTTTATTGCAGTCTGTAATTAAGTCCTTTATTTCTTTTTCATTAGTAACCTATTAAAGCAACATTTCAGAGTGCAATACCACTGTTGTAAATATTTTGTTTTGATTGTGTTACTTACGATCAAAAACTTGAGCTGACAACTTTGCTAACAGACAAAAACACTAGCAGTCAGCTAATATTACTTACTAGTCCAACAGAAAGAAGTCCAGCCTGGCGTCTGTCTTTCAGCCTTTTATTTCACAAAGCTCTCACCAACGACTAAAAGTCAGTCCCAGTTTTACTCTTTTCCGGCAGTTCTTCTTCTTTGCTTTGTCACTCTCTGCTTTTCTCTTTTTACCATCTTCCGTCAATGTCTTTTTGCCTCTACCATTTTGGCTGCTGAGTTGTATTGCACGCCGGCCCAACTCTGGTTGCCATGAGAACAGCTCCACTCCCCGTCAGCATCCTGTTAACCTACTCTTCCGGGTGGTCCAAAACGCCTGTGGTGCTCTGAGCTCACAGTCTGAGCTAACAAACCAAGCTAACATTAGCTAACAGCAGCTATAGTTTGCAGTAGTTTACTTTGCTGTCCATCAATAAACTCTCTAAGTCACAGAGAGTTGAGGCACAGCCAGAGGAGATAGTTTTAAGTTTAGAGGAACTCCATTTAAAATCTTGAGTTTGCTGACCTCTGGTTCAACTTCTCACTTTACTTCATTGATGTAAAGGTGTACTACAGGACACTGTGACATCACTGTTTGGTGTTGTTACAGGTACAACAGAGAACATTTCTGTCGTCGAGGCAGACACCTGAAAGCCTCGGCTCATCCAATAAAACCAAAACTATCTGCATAATCTGTGTGAACCAGCCTCTTAAAGTGGGTTAAACTATCCAGCCAATCCTGGGCCAACACGAGTCATTTAACTTGTTTATAATAACTTGTTTATTATATCAATATGCACTAACAGTTTATTCAGCTCTCAGTAGCCTGCAGGTCTGGATTTTGTTTTTGCCAAACCGGTTTGTCTCTTCTGTTAAACAGTTGTACAAATGAAATATTTTGAAGTGGAGTTGGAGAGAGGAGAGAGAGAGTTTGTTCAATTAAACATAAATAGCGACATTAAAAAAAGGAGAGAGTTAGAAATCTGCATAATTATTTTATGACTGACTTTTATGCAAATGAAGATCTGATAAGGCCCAGAGAGAGGCGTTAAAATGCTACCATCTGGTGGCTGATGGGGTCTGAAAGCTAAAGGCACAATAAAGAAAATAATTTTAAAGAAGATTTTTTTCTAAAAAAGGGAGCAGAGAAAGATAAAGACGTGTCCAAGTGATGAAATCTTAACAGTGGATAGCCAATTCTGAATGTACAGGGCACCATTTGATTGGTTTAGACTGGAAAGAGTCTCCCACAGGTGTGCCGTCTGATTGGACGAGCAGGAAGGCCAGTAAAATTTTGACACACACTCTCCATCTCAGTCACATAAAAGGTTCAAACTCTCAGTGACACATGTGTTGAATGCCCATACCTGAGTGGCGATAGCAGAGCAGCTCAGACAGAAAACGGCAACATGAGGACACGCACGCTCTTGTCCATAACTCTGCTGGGCCTGCTGCTGTGGGTCTCCTCCATCCAGGCTGAAGACACAGACGCCAGCGCTGACAAACAGACAGAAACACAAGAAGACACATCAACAGAGGAGACCTCAGTAAAGATAGAGGACGGGGAGGATGAAACCAAAGAGGCACCAAAGAAAGAGAAAACAACTGAGATAGAGGAGGAGAAAGATGTGATGGTCCTCCACATCAGCAACTTTGAAAGAGCTCTCAGTGAAAACAAGTATTTACTGGTCGAATTCTGTGAGTAGTGACTGATATCTAAGCAGTAACATGATCATTATCAATGTTTGTAACTTTTTTTGTGCCCAATAGGCGTCATTAATCTGTGACAAAGAACTTTTTTGAGACAACATATATGACTTCTGTTTTTTGAGCAACATATGTTGGGCTAAAATGGATTATCACTGACTAGTTTTGTGTTATAAGGTGTTATTTCTTAAAGAAGACACACATATCTTGTGGTGTAATACAAAGTTTAAAGAGTTAAATGACCACTGAGGTTCATTCTTGACCTTTGAAACACAAATACTAAAACAAAGCTGAAGAAGGCCGTGGGATAAGAGCAAAAGCTTCAAGAATAAATTACCAATTGGACCTTTAATTTAGAGTTTTAATGACAGTATAAATGTGAAATTTCCTGAGTTTTCCACCTCTGCTCACATGAGCACTGAGGCGTTATCACACAAACGTGCATACACGTGGCCTTTCTCGTCCAGATGCTCTCTCAGTTCAACTCTCCCACAGATGAGGTCGTGAGGCCATGACAAGAAAGAGGGGATAAAGGCTGAGCCCAACTGCCACTGCTGCTATCAGCAGCTTATTTCCATGCGTATCTCTGCATTTGCTGCTGATAGCAACAAAAAACTGGATAAACCAGAGGCCTGTGGAGTCTGCTGCATGTCTGCTGTGAATACAACTCCATGCTGTGTAAAATGTAAAATCTATATGTGTGTTTTTGTGTGTGTGTAGATGCACCCTGGTGTGGACACTGTAAAAAGCTGGAGCCGCTTTACGCAGAGGCTGCTGGGAAGCTGAAGACGGAGGAGCCAGTGATGCGTTTGGCCAAAGTGGACGTCACAGAAGAGAGAGAGCTGGCAGAGGAGTTTGATGTTGGAAGTTTCCCCACTCTGAAACTGTTCGTGAACGGAGACCGCAAGCAGCCCGTCGACTACACTGGTAAACACACACGCACACACACACACACACACGCACACACACACACACACACACACACACACACACACACACACACACACACAGGACCCACACATATGTAGCAGCAGGCAGCACTGTTAAAGCTGGGTTCACAACTATATGTGCCAACGTCATCACTAAACCTGAGGGTAACCTGAGCAGCTACATCTGAGCCAAGGTGTGTGTGTGTGTGTGTGTGTGTGTGTGTGTGTGTGTTTGTGTGTGTGTTTACTTACCTGACCAAACCAGTCCATCAATATTTTTTGTGCCTCAAGTTATTTGATTGGATCAACTGTTTTTTTTGTGTCTAATGATGATTATGTAAATAAACTGTTTTAAATTGTTTATTTTAAGTTTTATTTTAACATCTGGTTGAAGAAATATTTCAACTGTTTTCTAAAATACATTTATGTACATACATTTATGAACTTTTTCTTTACTGCTGTTTCACAGCAATAAGTACAGACAGACATTTTTGAGCATAATGTGTACAGGATGTGTGTGTTTGTTTACACACGTGTGTCTGAATCAACATAATTTTCGCACATGTTTATGATTTGGTTAGTTTGAGCTTTTTGGTGTGTTAAAGCATCTGACATGACTCTGACATGACTTGATGTGTTTGTGTGTTTTCCAGGTAAGAGGACAGTAGAGGGAATAATCGAGTGGATGAAGCGTCGCTCAGGCCCCGGTGCTCTAGTGCTTGACTCTGCAGACTCTGCAGCTCAGTTCATTGATTCCCATGAGATCGCTGTTGTAGGATTCTTTGATGTATGTTTATCTGTTTTATCTATCCTTACTTTGAAATAATAAAGTCACACATTTTTATTTGTACTCATATTCATGTCTGTATTTATATTAGGATCTGGAAGGTGAGGCGGCCAAGGTGTTCAAGGAAGTTGTTTTGGATGAGACCGACACTGAGTTTGCTCTGTCATCGAGTCCTGAGGTTTTCCAGAAGTATGAAGTAAAAGCCAACTCAGCAGTGCTCTTCAAAAAGGTACAAACATGTTATAATAGTAAGTGAAAGACACAGAGTCACAAGCTGTAGTGATGTTAGCTTTGCTGCCATCTAGCGCCTATAGTGAGTGCATACAGTATGCTCCTTATTGAGGGCAGAATGTCCTCACAAGGATAGAAAAGTGAGGATATTTTGCTGATTCTGATATCTATAAACATATTTCTAATTTTAGATTAGAGTTTAGTCCAGAATAAGACAAAGGCTTAAGTTAGATTTATGCATCTGGCCATATAACAGAAGATAGAGGAACTACTGCAATGATTATTTTTTATGATGGATTAACCTGTCAGGTATTATTTATTAAACAACTGATTGTTTAGTCGATAAAGTGTCAGAAAGTATGAGGAAAAGCCCATCACAATAGTGCCAGGACCGCTGTGGAAATAAATCATATAACATTTTGGTGTTTCATCCTCTGTCATGCTCATCAAGGCATCAGGGTCTGATTTGTTTTTGACATTTCTTTTTGGAAAGTCAGTCAAACCGACCACAAATATGACTACAGAAAGGCACAAAACAAGTTTGTGACTGTTTCAGTCATTAACAGCATAAAGAATGGACGTCACCCATAGGTTTGCCTCTTCCGCCTCGCGGCTAATCTATAAATTGGCAAAGAGGTGGATCATCGGCAGACCTGAATGACACTTGGGTGCTCAAACAACCCACCTTTAACAGCACCCACTCGTCAATCAAAGTGACCACACTGTTAATTATGCACAATTTTAAGCCTTAATATAATTTAAACCGATGAGTTATATATAAATTCATCCTCAGCACAGTTGTCATGAACGGGGAAATTAGCTACAGAGACCAAAACTTTTCTTTGTACCAGGCTGTAAACATGTTTATTTCTGCTGTGAAGTTGGACATTTTAACATGGAGCTTATGGAGATTGAGTTCTGTAGCCAGCCTCAAGTGGCCATTTGAGGAACTGCAGTTTTTGGCAGGATGGTTTCAGTGACTTTGCGGTCTTAATCCATCCATGGTTACATCCTTTTTATTTTGTTTAATTCTTTGTGTGTCGTGTTGGATTAACTATTAATCCTTAACTATTGTTGTTCTATTTTGTGTAAACAAATGTTGTTGTTGTTATTTATGACAACATCAAATCAAATGAGGGCTGAAGGTGGCTTGTTTTGTCGGACCATCAGTCCAAACACAAAGATGTTGAATTTTCATTGATATAACGCAGAGAAAAGCTGAAGATCCTCACAAATGAGAAGCTGAAACCAACAACTGTTTGACGTGACACATGAATTATACACTTAAGCTATTATCAAATTTATTGTTGGTTAATTATCTGTAGAAGGACATCGACTTATAGATTTGTGTGTGTGTGTGTTTGCTAGTTTGATGACGGCAGAGCAGACTTTGCGTTGTCAGAAGACGGGAAGCTGGACAAAGCAAATTTCACCTCCTTCATCAAGCAAAACAGCCTGGAGCTGATCATCCCGTTCAAACAGGAGGTAACACACACCTGTGCACAAACACACATGCATGATTGCAAAAATGAAAATAACATGTAAAATGATATTCAAATGATACTGTGTGTGTGTGTGTGTGTGTGTGTGTGTGTGTGTGTGTGTGTGTGTGTGTGTGTGTGTGTGTGTGGGTGGGTGTGTGCGTGTGTGTGTGTGCGTGTGTGTGTTTTCAGACTGCAGATAAGATCTTCACCTCCACCATCCTCCTGCACAGCCTGCTGTTCATCAACTCCTCTGTGGAGAGTCAGACAGCTCTGGTGGAAGATTCCAGGCCTGTCGCCAAACAGTTCAAGGGCAAGGTAACAGTCCAATTTGGTGTGTGTGTGTGTGTGTGTGTGTGTGTGTGTGTATGTGTGTGTGTGTTTGGGAGTAAGATAAAGACACAAAACTTCATTCAGTCTTTGTTTCTTATGTCTGGTGTGTGTAGATGCTCTTCATTGTGATCGATGTGAAAGAATCCCTCTCTCATGTGCTGTCATACTTCGGCGTGTCCGCGAGCGACGCCCCCACTGCACGCATCATCAACATGGAGACAGGAAAGAAGTTCAACATCGCTACCGAGGATCTCACACCAGAGTCTCTGACACAGTTGTGTCAGGAGGTTGTGGATGGCACTGCCAAGGTAACACACAAACACACACGTAGGCACACGAACATTTGCATGTTTCATATTCAATCACACAGCAGCATGAAACCCAGTAACTTGTGTTGTTTTGTGGTGCAGCCCTATTATCGGTCTGAGGACATCCCAGAGGACTGGAACAAGGGACCAGTCAAAGTACTGGTGGGGAAGAATTTTGAGTCTGTCGCTTTGGACCCGACCAAAAACGTCTTTGTGGAGTTTTGTGAGTCAGTTTGTCTTCCAGCCTAAGTCTGCACTGTAAAAACAAAACTGGAATTTAGTGAAACAAAAATCATTTAGCTGTGTCTCAGTTTGTGTGCTTCCATACTACACGTATGCGTTCAGACTGTCAGTTATGGCAAAATGCAGTGTACTGTGAGTGCTCATGGTGCACTCACAACAGTAAAAAAGTTCAGTGTGAAATGCTGGACACTTCTCGCTCTCAATGGTCGCCATTTTGGTTATTTAGTGGAAGGGGACGGACATTCTTGCTTGCTGCTGGAGCTGAAGCGGTTGCTGTGAATACCTCAATGTATAAATGCACCTATGTTTTTTATCTACATTTTGGCAGTCAAGTGTTGGTGCTAACTGCACGGTTGCAATTCGGCAAAGTAGAAAAAGCAGTAAAATATTGCGCTCGTCATTTCTGGTAAGAGCGCACAACGGCCGTATCAAATTGAGACAACACTACCCTGCTGAGATTAGCGCACTAGGCTGGGAAGTACATAGTGTACACAGTGTACTACATATAATTGGATTAACAGAAGTATCCAAATTGAGACACACCTTTTGGCTTTGTCGTTCATTAAATTAATACCATTGTGTGCTTAACAGCCTGTGTTATAATTGGTCTAAGATCCTGCAGAACAACTTCTCTCTCTTTGAAATAACTTGAAATGTTTCACAGTGTAGACTTCCACTGATATAAAACCAGATGTCAGATGTTCCCTTTCGTCTTCTAACAGTATTTTTTGTTTGTGTGCAGATGCTCCGTGGTGTGGACACTGTAAGGAACTGACTCCGATCTGGGACAAGCTGGGTGAAAAGTACGCAGAGAGTGATGACATCATCATAGCCAAGATGGACGCCACGGCCAACGAGGTGGAGTCTGTTGCCATTCAAGGATTCCCAACACTCAAATACTTCCCAGCTGGTGGCAAAGAGGTAACCACGCTTACACGTGTCACCTTTACAGACACATTATTTGTATAGACTCTCTCCTGATCATCCCGTCCTGCTTTGTTGTCCTGTAGGCCGTCGACTACAGTGGAAACAGAGATCTGGAGTCCATGTCTAAGTTTCTGGATAATGGTGGAGTGATGCCCGAGGGAGCAGCTGAGGAGGACGATGAGGACGACGAGGATGATAAAGAAGACAACGACGATGATGATGATGATAGCAAGGTTTATATTTTTACTGTTACTTTACTGTTTTTCTTTGAAATATAAATCCACGGCACTCACCACTGTTTCTCTCTTTCAGGAGACTGATAAGTCTGCAGAGGTACCAGACGACAAATCTAAAGATGAGCTGTGATGTCATTTTGGTTTCTGGCCAATCAGGATCAACCTAGCATCTTCCAATTTTTCTTAATAAAAACAATTTGGGTTACAAACATAGAGATGTTGTGTACTTATGACTGCTTTGAACACTGTTTATATTTGTCTTAATATTTAATTCACAACCTGATTTTCTAACATAATAGTCACTGTAGATAAATTTAACTTTCAATTAATTTCTAAATGTCTCATGAATTCAAGACACCTTTACGTAACAATCAGTCTTTTTCAGTGTGACAGAAAACAGACTGTAACTAAAACATATAAAGGTTAATCATACAAGATTGTCTTGTCTTTTTTCTATCAAAAACCGCTGTGCCAGGCCACAGGACCCTACGTCTGACTCATATGTTTTAAATGATCAAAAATAAGGACTGAGTCGCTCGTTTCTTCTTTTCCATTATTTATTTTCAAAACAAGTTATCTGATAAATGAATGTATTAACATTGATAAAATATATAATCAAAACTTCTGCTAGTGGAGAAACAATTAAGAGGGAGAGATTTTACCTTCTGGGGTCCATATCAACTGCTTTTGCTGTTGATTGCTTGGACCCCAAGAGAGTGCCAGTAGAGCTCCGTGGAGCTGAAAGAAAGATTTACAGTCGATAGAGTGACAACACACAGTATGTAGATTGAAAGACAGAGATAAAGCCATGTTTCTCATTCCTCAGTAACATGACAAGTGACAAGACAGACTGACAAGCGTCGTAAATATTTGTGGGCTGATCAAAGGAGGCGCATCAGTGCAGTTTTCTGAGAACATGGTTCAGAACATGAACAAACTGAGAAGAAACAAGAGATGCAGATTAACATACAGTCATAATATGTGTGAATGTAATTAAAAAATTAAAATGGGCAAAGACGTGGATCATTGGTGGACCTGAGGCGGGCTGAATAATGCCTAGTTGCTCAACCAAGCCGCCTGTAACAACATCTGCCTGTCAATCAAAGCAGCCATACTGTTAATTATGCAGAACTTTAAGCCTTAATATAATTTGAACGGGTGAGTTCTATAAAAATTCAGACTCAGTACAGATGTCATAAATGGGGAAATTAGCTATAGAGACCAAAACAGTTTTTGTACCAGGCTGTTTATTTCTGCTGTGAAGCTGGACATTTTAACATGGGGGCTTATGGAGAGTTGATGTTAACTTTCATCATGCAAAAGAATGTGAACTACTCTCATTGGACCACCTTGTATAAATAAAGGTTGAATAAATGAATGGCTTTAGTATAACAAATCATAAAAACAATACATGATAACAGCCTAAAATTTTCTCTTTTTATGGTTATTATTATTATTATTATTATGTTTGTGTTTAAAACTACAAATACTTACATGAAAATAATTAGTGCAGATATCCCTGTACTGTGTCATGGAAATTGCTGTGCTACCAGAGAATGACTTTGCAATTAGGAAACATGTGATCAAGCTCACAGGACTTTAGGTGAACGAGGGAAACAGGTAAGGAGGGTTGGTTTTCCGTCTGTGGGACGCAAAATGTTTCTAATTCCAGAGAGAAACAGGTTCAACAGGCTGTGATGTCATAACTGCCACCAACATGGTACGCATTTCCTCCTGTCAGACAAGCTTCCTCATTTGCCCAAGGTAAGACCACTGCTCCGACATATCTCACACATCACACAGTTTAATTAGTAAAGGAGGACATGTACTACTCTTTGCAGGCAGTATTTGGAGTTTGTTTATGGTGGAGTCAGGTCAGTGCCTGTTTGAATCTGATACTCGGGCTTGGATGTATCATGTTTACATAAGAGAGGAGTCACGCAGATCTAGAATTACCTGGCAGCAGGTGTATTTAATGTCTGATACAGTTGGTTTCAGGTGACGTCTTGGCATGAAGACACGTCTTATGGAAAAAAACAGTGAAGTGGGATCACATCATTCAGGACTACATGCGTTTAGTGTTGCATACTATGATGACAGCATGTTATTTTGAACTTGTAGTAAGTGTTAAGATGAGTATTTGAACTGTGGTTAGCTGATAATGACAACATCAATTTAATAAGAGTACAAAAATTCCCTTTGAATATACAAAGTATTTATTAATATATATTTATACTGTATAGTGCTCCGGATTTTATAAATTTACTTATTTTATACAATAACCACACAAAGAGATGAAAGTACCCATAATTTTGGAGTGACTTTTAACTTTGTAGTAATTGAGAATATCACTATCAGTAATTTACAGGATGTCTATGCTGTCTTTGTGTGTGTGTGTGTGTGTGTGTGTGTGTGCTTTGTTTTGACACTGTCACTTTAAACCTCTGCTACTATGGTGAAAGTTCAAACCAGCGATCTTATGCGTACCTCTCTATTGTCTAACATGTAGTACTAGAGGGAGGAGATGATACCAGCAACTCCCACAACAAAGTCAGAGCTGCAGCAGTGTGAACATCACACAGTTTGAAGTACAGAGACTGAAATGTTCACAGTAACTACTGTATTTAGAAACTCTTTGACTATGTTCGGCTGATAAACAGAAGCAGTGTTGCCAGTTAGAGATGGTAGTGATAATCGACAATGGTGGAGGAAGTATTCAGAGGAAGTATTCAGATAATTTGCTAAAGAAAAAAACATTAATTTCACACTGGAGAAATAACCCACTACTAGTTAAACACCTGAAGTAACTCATTATGCAGCCAGACGATCTCCCTGTCAGTGTTTTACGTTTATAGCTGATGTTTTAAATTAATATTACTGCTGCATTAATGTGTATGTTGCATTTTACTGCTCTAGATTTTTAACGGTTGGTCTTTTATGACTACTTTATGTACTGTTGGCTGACTTAATTTACAACAATGCATCATGATCTATAAGATCTTCATGTATTTGTAGTGTCACTGTCCTGTGAGAAGCATGTATGTCTAAAAAGTCAACTTTTCATGAGCCTGATTTCAGCTTTGTGACGATGCACTTTGTAGTTGCACAAAATGGAAGTACAGCACAGGAAGTAAAGTACTTATTGCTACTATTTAATATCACTAATGTACTAATGTAATTTCACAGCTGCAGAACAGTATATTACAGGTACACTAAAAACTAGTAATGAGTAATGCTGATAGAGCACCACCAAAAACCACAGAAAGTCTAAGTCTGGATCTACGTCACAGTCATGTTACTGCAGTAAAATTCAAAGACACTGCATTGCTATGGACAACAAAAACCAACCACTAGGGTTCACCTAGTAGCTTTTTCTGGATTGAGTGAGAAACAGACAACTTCAGCTGACTATAAACACGTGAACTATTTTAAGTATCAAGTAAATCAACAGGTGGGTGTGTATCAGGGCAGAATGTGGTCTCTGGTCGTTGAGGATGTCTTTCTTCAGCCGTCCATTGACACCTCAACTCTGTCCCAGTGGACGCTCTGACCTGTTTTGGTCCATTGTTCACAGACAGTTGACATTGTCTGATTCTGGTCTTCATGATTTCAGTGACTAAACTAAACAAAGCACATCTACTGACAAAGGCTGTGAGATGTGGCTGACAGAGCTAGAAAACACTAAGACAAGGTGCAACGCAAAAAAGAAAATGCAGGTTTTATTAAACTAAATGCAAGCATGTGTCTTTTATGTTTGCATCACATATGGATTTCCTGCTGTCTCCTCTTCATCACCAGCTTCCTGTTTGATTAGATGATCTCCTGATGGAACCCCCTTCATATGAGGAGGCCTGTCACCACCCTCCTGCTCTGAGCCCACAAGCATTGAACATCCTTCCTCCCCCTTCCTACGACACCTCCCTGTCGTCCCCCTCAACACCCCCTCCCACCTATGGAGAAGCAGGTAAGATAAACGCTCACTGGTTCATCTTTTCTGATTTCTTCCACAGCCCATCAGGTAGTACTGAGAATACATCTACACTAAGATTTTCTCACCTGAAAGTTTGGACACACCTAAAAATACCTGCTGTGTGTTTCATAGTGTAACTATAGTTTAAAACCCTGCAGCAAAGTAATGAAGCCATCTTTCTGTCGCCTCTAATTTCCTCTGCAATCACTCAATTAAAATGTCAATATAGCCAATCACACATTGCAGCTGCTGCCAATAATCTGATATGATTTTGTTGACATCTCAGTGTATAAAATACTGTTACACCTGCCTAACAGGTAGCATTCATGCCCTGTGATGAAATCTCTGACAGCAGAAACAGAACTAACTTAACGCGTAACCAGACTGTCTGTCCCGCTGCTTCACATGTTGGCTGTGATGTTTTGTTGTTTGCTATTCAAAATTTATGACAAGAGATTTTTACCAAGTATTTATACATTCACAAAAACAAGAAGCACTGGACAAACATCATCATCTGAGCCTTCGAAACTTTAAAACATCATTTTCTTGTGAAAACATTCTGCATCGTAGATCTCCGGTCCACAGAACAGCATAAAAATGACTAAATCTTCTTCCTTGTTTCAGTTGGCAAACAACTGAAACAAGATATAAGGAGTAGGGCAGACAGCCCACAAGACCAAATCATTTTTTCTTAGCAAAGATCACACCATCAACAAGATACGTTTAAATTATTTAGATTGTGAGTGAATCTTGAACTTCTGCACTTCTTCGGCCTGTTACTGCATTGTAGGGAATCCGCCATAGCACCCCGGCTCGATGGACATCTTCAGGACCCCTACAGTATGTAGAGTAGGAAGGAGAGGGATAAATAGGAGTAAGAAATGGGATGGGGGGAAGGGTGCACAATACAAGAATGAAAGAGGAGGAGAGGCCTAGGAGGGTATTCATAGGAATGTCGGAAGTGGCACGGTTGAGGCGTGGTCCTGCTCCTGAAACTCTGCTGTTAGCTTTAATTCATGGTTGTGACGTGGGGATACATTTAGAAATTTAACCATCTTAATGTGGACATTCTCTGTATTTCTTTTTTTCTAGTTACAATCCAGCAAGACCCTTTTCCTGTCTTGGCTCCACCAACTGATGTGACGTCACCTTCACAAAACGCTGGGGCCATAATCCATCCTCCAACACAAAGTATTAACGCTTCATCTTTACTATTGCTCTTAATAGCATACATACAAACCAACTGGTCAGATGAAAATAATCATTTTCTTTCCTCTTCCTTCCTGTTTCCTCTGAATGTCAGTCGGTGTAACACCGCCTGTCAGTAGAACACAAACTCAGCCAGTTGTAGTGACCCAGCCGGCGCCTGTTCCCATCTCAGTGACATATCTGGAAGACTCCCCTGGTCTGGTCCGCTGCCCACACTGCCACCACACTGTCACCAGTAAAGTCACATATCTGCCTGGAAAGGCTGCCTGGTGCATGTGTGTCCTCCTCTCAATGATGGGGTGAGACACAAACACACACATGCATGAGTATTTAACGTTAGAGAGCTAATCCAGCTTTAATGAAACCTTCATGCTGTCTCTGTGTGTGTGTATGTTTCAGGTTGATCTGTGGTTTCTGTCTGATCCCGTTCATGGTGCGTGGACTACAAGATGCACATCATTCCTGCCCACATTGTGGAAACCATCTGCACATATACAAAAGATGACACTGTCGGGATTAATATGGTTCCTCAGCCCACCCAAACTCATGACACGCAGAGCATATTTTTGTCACTATATGGATATAAACTGTTTCTTGTAATGTAAACAGCTCACTGCCCAGGCTACAGTGAAGCAAAGGTGTGTTCACAGAGCACAGAGATGGACATCGTGGAGTGGCTTCGGCTGCAGGAGCTGTTTGAAAAATGTTTACGGACGTCTTTGTACGATTTTTGGAAATTCAAACTCACCATGAAGGACAAAACTCTCATTTTTTCCCATCAACAGCTACAGCGGGTGTGTAAATGATACCAAAAAGGTTTAATTTCTAGTCTTTAATGTGATCTCTCTGTTTGGGTTGAGATGTTTTACATATTTTTAGGCATTCTTTACAAGCAGACAAGTATTTCTATTACATAGAAGAAAACCAGGCAAAAATAAGTTTTGCACTTTTGGCCTTTTGTACGATTTAATTATTTTGGGGAAATTAATGAGGAGGAAGGAAATACTGAACCCGTTCCTCTATGTGCATTCAGCACTATTTTACCACATGTGTGCAGGATGCTTTACAACATTAATGAGTCTAGACGAGAGACAAAAGAGAGGAGGGGAACAGAGGACAGGTATGGTGAACAAGTTCATAGTTTTGTTTTTCATTATTTAGATAATTCTATATTTAAATACTGAAGGAACAAAATCTTCCTCTTCCTAATGCAGACAGAGACAACGTTCATGTTTACTTTAATGATGAAGGAGGGAACTTGTTCAGGCTTGAATGTCAGACATGATTTTCTTTGTTAAAGCAAACAAAGCCTGACAGAAAACACACTGACATAACATGCTGTAATTTATGTTTCTGCATAATTCATGCTTTAAAGGCCCTGCACATCTGAGGTACACCCACACGGGCGACTTTAATCATTTTGATGGATTGGGCCTTTTCTCAGACTGTGTCTGACTCCTCTGTTAGCTTTGTTGCACCTGTTCGGCCGATAACACCTTTATCATATTTATGTACAGTCTTAATTACTCATGGACACCTGTGAGCGTGTGCATGGCCTTTAACAGAAGTACAAAGAGGTCCACAAGACAATAATGATGTTTCTGGTTGCTGGAAAAATTGTTTACACTAGTCAAGTTTACTCATATTGGAGTCAAACTGGTTTATAATTTTAATTATGATGAGTTGAGAAACACAAAAGTGTGATTTGTAATCTATGATTCAAAATTTAATTTTAATTCTGTTTACTGTGCCACAAATTTATCGTGTAAAAAAATATGATGATGTGAAAATGTGTCTTTTAGGCTATGAACTGATGCATACTTTGATATATCATGTGTATATACAACTCCATTACATGGAGCCGATTATATTACGTCTTTTTTTAATGTCATGAATTTTCTTCTGCATTACTTTCCAAAGCTAAAATAACCATCATGACTAGAAGTCAGAATCTATGTGGTTCACCTTTTCTTATTTTAATTCATCTTAAAGATATAGAGCAGTTTGACATTTTGGGGAATATAGATTATCGTCTTAGCTTTGGATAAAGAGGGGAAGCACCTTGCCGGACAAGCTAGCAGTATCTTCCTAAAGTCTTGTCTTCACCGTTGAGGTTGCCAGATCACGTATACGGGAGAAGTTTGTTTTCAGGGCTTTCCAACACATGGATCTATTTGAACCTGAACTATGATCTTTTCCTTAATATAACCAAATAGTTTTGGTGCCTAAAAGTCTCCACACTTTGTTTTTGTGCTGTGCCAGTGCTGGAGAAAAAAAACACTCCGACTTAAGACACTAAGGCCAGGATGCAGCGATTGTGCCCTTGCAAAACAGTGTTGGGTGGAGGCTTGATTTACCATTAAAATGGCTAACTTTAGGGTCTGGGTAATATATCATTTTCAGTGTGTAGGCTGCTAGCTCAGAGATTGTTTTCACAAAGAGACAGGGACCATCAGCTTACTGTGAGTCAGACTAGCCTAAACCTAACCGTAAGTAGTTTTATTGCCTAACTACACATCTAAAAATAAGTCAACTTTGACTTTTATTGATTTGATTTGATTGATTTCACACAAACTCTGGTCTCCTTGGTGAAAGTCCTCCGTTTGAGCCATCCACCACAGTCTCCTCCCTACATGGACTTTGTCGCTCTTTATATTATGTCACCTGACTTTCTTAAGTCTTTCTGGCAGAAAGCCAGGAAGGCAAACTTCTCCCAACACCTCAGAGAACCAGTGGAGACTCCGGGATGGTTACCCTAGTTGCTAAATAATTTTTGTGTTAGATATTTGTTAAAAGATGAAGGCAGATACCAGCAGTGTATAGCTCAATTTGAATTACATGAACAGATTGTAAAAGTATGAATTTATTTTGTGTATTGAATAGATTTTAATATATGCGACTACCTTTGTTGGAGGTTTTGCAGCCATGTTTGTTGACACTTGTGTTAATTCTTTTCACCAAATGGATGATATCATCACCCTCAGAAATTGATTTTTACATTTTGGCTGCTTATAATTACGCTCCAAACAATATGGCGTAAACCAGGCAACCCCTGTTTTATACAAGATATACAGTACACAAGGTTTTTGCACAAGATATAATGTCATAAATAGTGAGCTTTAGAGAAGCTGGTAGGCAGACTTTGTTACCTTTGGACACGGTCGGGCTAATGTTTCCATTCTATATGCTAAGCTAACCATCTCCTAGCTTTATCTTCATGCTGCCAGACAGATGCTGTATGAGTGAGAGTAATATATCAACCTTCTCATCTAACCTTCTATCAAACATACTTGTTTCTCAAAATGCTGAACTAATGATATACACTGTGATATAGACCTGCTGTAAGTATGGAGGGTGAAGGTTGTGGATGAAGGATATGTGCTGCTGAGTCTTTGCACTTCAATACACTGACTGATTGATGCTCCTGCTTTACCTGTCGTTGTTGTGACACTCAATATTCCTGCCAAGTTGAACTTTTTTTTTTTTTTCTTGATCAAAATGTTGTCATGTCTTTATTTATTGTTCTATCGTGTTGGTCAGAAAATAAAAATAGTCTCGGTTACTTTGACAAAGCCTTGGAGGAGTTTTATGTTTCCAACGTCTGTGCAAGTGGGTGAATTTTCCATATGAGCATGCATATGTGTGATAATGTGTGTGTGCTTTTGTGCTTCCATTTTGACCTTGTCGAGGCTAACAGTGTTAGACAAAGGGCATTAAGATATTAGTGATATACTTGATATGAACGGCAGCCAATAGCAGAGATACAGCAAGGCTCAGATAGGAAAAGTTAATCAGCTACAGACTGGTGGGCCTAGTCTGCAGATAACAAAAGCATTCAAAACTACCAGCTTAGCACTGATACACTCTCTCTCACACACACACATATATCAGCCTTTCCTTTCACCACTCCCTCCATACTTCCTCGTCAAGCTTGTTCCAGTGTCAAGTTTGACAGTCTGCGGTTGAGCCGTCATGAGGACACTGTTGCTGCTGGGGGTGACGGCCTTGTGTCTCTGCGTGTTTGTTGCCGCTGACAAACAAGCTGACCGACAGGCAGACGAATCATCCCCCGAGAAGGATGAGATTTTACAGCTGAAGAAAGGAAATTTCAGAAGGGCACTGAGAAAACACAAGCAGCTGCTGGTGCACTTCTGTAAGTTACACAAAAAAAATGACACAACGTGATCTTGACCCACATGTTAATACTCATACTTACCGTGTGTCTTTTTCTGTGTGTGCAGATGCTCCTCTGTCTGCAGAAGGCCATCGAATCTCAGAGGCGTTCGAAGGTGCTGCTGCAGAGCTTCAGGGGTCAGATTTCAAACTGGCAGTGATTGATGTGACGAAGGAGAAAGACCTGGTTAAAGAACTCAATGCGACAGGTCTCCCCTCAATCCGACTGTACCTATCTGGAGATAAAGACAATCCTGTAGACTGTCCTGGTATGTGCACCTAACAAATAATATAATTTATATGTACATTAATATCAGCAAGAGATAGCAGAAGTTCAATTCATCACTTTAACACACTTGAAAGATCTGGGATTACTCCAGTGGATGCAGTTTTCCTGGTTAGACAAGAACCGAGCCTGTCTGTACCTGATGATGATATTGTGACCATCTAATTAATTAGCCTGCCATTTTGTTGTTAAGCTTCCATGTTTACATACATTTAACAATAATATAATCTGTGTTCTGATTCTGCATCCACAAACCCTTTGTTATTGCTTTATCATCTTGTCTCTCTCTCATATATTACTGTAACACACCTCATTGTGTGTTATTGCTTATTTTACAAGCCGATTGCTGAACTTATCCCAAGTGTCGACTATGAATGATGCAGCCGCACACATGTCACTATTAGTTACAGCAAAATCAAATCTTCTTCCCACAGAAAAAAAGGTGACTGTAAGAGACCAAATCAGGCTGAACTCTTGGCCAAGATACTTTTTTCATGGCTGAGTACTGAGTGAACTAAACCTTGGTGATAATTATCTTAGCTTAGCTAGATTATTTTTCAGATTATGTTTCCTCATGTTTCAAGGCTTCATGCTAAGCTAAGCTAATCACCTCCTGGCTCTAGTTCAGTAGTTAACACACGAACATGAGAGTGGAATTGATCGTCTCATCTAACTCTCCGCAAATAAGCAAATAAGCAAATTTCCCTGAATGTTGAACCTTTTCTTTTTAACATTGCCGTTGAAACTTATTTCATTTGGATAAAATATTGATGGTTTGTTTGTGGTTAAGCTCCTCAGAGCTCGGCCTCCATCTTGACCTGGCTGAAAAGGAGGGCGGGGTCTGCTGCTGACCTCATCATATCTGATCTGAGCCAATTAGACGCCTCAGAAGAACTGACGGTGGTTGGATTCTTTCAGGTGAATACGAATTGTTTGATTTTCCAGCTTTTCACTGACTGTGTTAAATTGTCTGAATAACCATTTATGTGTGTATGTGTGTTTTTATGTGTATAGGAGCTGAACAGCGAGTACGTCGGGGTGTTCTACGCTGCAGCGATTGACCTCCCTGAGGTTAACTTCGTTGTGACTCAAGACAAAGAAGTTATCAACAAATATGGACTCACATACGATGTTGTACTGCTGCTCAAAAAGGTATTTAAATACAACATACAGACACACCTCTGACAGATGGCTGTACATATCTGTGTACTGTATGTATGTTTCTTAGTACTGACATTTTTGGATTTAAGACAATGGATTTAATTCATTAATATGTAGTAGTTTAAGAGCAGGGCTTCACTGTCTTCTTACCTGTTGTTGTTTGTGTGTGTCTGTCTGCATGTCTGCTGCAGTCTAAGCTCATCCAGGCTTATAAAATGATGCCTCAGACATCCAAAGAGGAGCTGATCATTTTTGTCACGGTCTACCAGATGGACCCGGTCACTGAGTACACTGGAAAGGTAAAATACACATTCTGCTGTACTCACATGTTCGTAAAGGTTTTGTGGGTTGTTTGTTTGTTTTTTTCTATATGAACTCCTTGAGATTTACAATGCATACAATGCATTGAAGATTTTACATGGTATTTGTTAGCTTGTGTTTTGATTTCAGTTGCCATCTTTTGAGGGTGAAAACCTGAAGGCAAAATACCGCTTTGCCTGAATATGAACAATAAGAGGTTTTCCTGCATGTTAGGACTAACATCTCACTTCATTATGTTCTTATACTTAAAGCCACATTAAGTAGAAATTGGTGTTTTTAAGATCTAGTGCCCCAAGTTTCAGAGTATAATACCACTGTCAAAAATATGGACAGCTGTACACGTGAATTTGTTGCTAACAGCCAAACATCAAGCAAGTACAATGACATGAGAAATAGCAGCCAGCTAATATTACTTGGCTGGAGAGTTTCACATCACAACATATTGTATTATATTGATTTTGACAACTATAGGTCTCCTATAGAGCGATTGTACCACACCTTAAATGACAAACACTAAAAAACAAAACAAAAAATAAACGCAGACATTTTGACAACACACAGTACAACACACATAACCATATGTTGTTAATGGAGATGTTTTCATGTTATTCTCTCTCTTGCAGACAGCCACTCAGATATTAACAGCACCTGTGTTAAATCACGCCCTCCTGTTCGTCAACAAAAGCTCTGCTGACTTTAAAGACATCTACTCAGCCTTTAACACTGCTGCAGATGCATTCAGGTTGAAGGTATGGACTAAACACACACACACTAGTTACTTCACACAGTAGTGTATAATGATAATAATAATAATAATAATAATCTGTGTATTCAGATCCTCTTTGTGTGGGTGGATGTGGATGAGCCTCGTAACGGCAGGCTGATGGAGTACTTCCGGGTTCGGACCTTCGAGGCTCCTCTCATTCGACTGGTCAACCTGACAGACCATGTGACCTATCACCTGCCCTCTGACACTCTGGATGTAGAAACCATAAAGAAATTCTGCCAGTCCTACCTTGAGGGCAAGGCTAAGGTAATATTCACTCTCGTCTAGTGTGTGATATGAAACAGAAAGTGAAAAACAGCTTGTCCTGATATAAATAACGTGTTTGTGTGCACTTTAATGTAACAGCCTAAGATGCAGAGCGAGCCGATACCTGACGGATGGGACACACAGCCGGTGAAGCAGCTGGTGGGAATGACTCTGGAGAAAGTCGTCTTTAACCCCAACAAGACGGTTTTTGTTCTGTTCTGTATGTAAATATGTTCTTTATTTAAAAACTACCCAGTAAGCTTGGATTTGTAAATTTGGAGATAACAAGACATCACTGGAGTGATGAAGATAATACTGACTTAAAGTTGACTGAAAACTGTTTCCACAGCAATTTAAAGCTGCAGTAATCAATATTTCATATTGAAACAATGGCCACAGAGATTTATTACCTGACTCTGCAGTTCCCCTGCAGCCTCTCCTAATAGTAGCTTCAAGTGGTGGCGGCAAGTATGAGCTACAGATGCTTTTTTTTATACAGCTATCTTGTTTTTCTTTCTTTAATTTCATGGTGATTTCCTCCTATTCAAGCAAAGGATTGGATTTCAAGAATAAAGCTGACCTGAGTTGTGGTAAGCTGTAAGCATTGACAGCGAGCTCAAATAGTTGTTTTTTGTCTGAACTTTTATTCAAACCTTCAGCACTGAGAAAGGTGTCAAAGCTGTTTTTAAAGTTAGGCAGGCTGCAGCTTCAAATGTGCACTGACCACTGACGTATCTAATCATGCAATAAGTATCGTTTTGTTTAAAGTGTGGTAGTAAAGTTTGCATTTGTTATCACGGTCAGCCGTGTGGCTGGTTGTTGCAGTGATGCAGACTTTCTTTAGAGCCACTGTGCTACAGTGCTGTAATATTATTTCCACGCATCTTTCACATTTAACTCTAGAAAATTCACTCCATAGCATCTGTCAATGTCTGCTGGATGTGTAAATAGAGAACTGCTTGCTAACACATTTGCCACATTGATTTAACAAGATGATAATATATCTATCTTGTGTTTGCAGCTTGTCTTGTTCGCCCTCAACTAAAAATCTGACTTAGACAAGCCTTCAAATGAACAGATCCACGCTTCCTGAGTCACATTGCTTTTTTTATTATTGACTGCTCTTGTTGTTTTGTTTGTCCACTCTTAGCATACCACTCCTGATGTTGCTTCTCTTCACCTGCACTTAAAAATCTACATTAAATGTTTATTTCAGATCTTCAATACAGTCAGGAGTCCCATGCTTTGTTTCCACTGTGGGAGGAGTTAGCCGAGGCCTTGAAGGAGCGAGAGGACGTGGTCGTCGCTCGCATCGATGCCTCAGCCAATGACATCAACTTGTCAATGGACGGCTCCTACCCATCGCTCTGCCTGTTCCCTGCTCTATATGCTGAAAGGGTAAGGAGTTTTGTATGATACCATCAATATTTTCTGTTTTTTCATGTGATGATTGAACTAGTGTTGAATTAACTTTCTGTTGACAGAACATTTTAAGGGATGATTGTGGTTACAAACAGGAACATAAAGTTTAAATGAGGATAGATATGATATTGTAAAATATACCCCTGTAAGTTTAATGCGATAAAGAAGCTAATTATTGTCAAACGACTGCTGAAAAACTTCTATTACATGTGTTATTCATGTGTGACATTTGACATAAATGGAGGTAATAATGTTCAGTATGTGATGTCTGTGTTCCTGTCAGATGGTGGTTTACCCCGGTAAGAGGAAGGTGAAGGACCTGATTAAATTTCTAGATAAAGAGATGGAGAAGGCCAAAAAAGATAGAGTTAAGGTAAATTATCTCCTTCATTACTCTGCTCCAGAAACAGCGACACGGCTGCACTTTGTTTGACTGCGTGTGTGTTAAAAATAAACTTTTTGTCTCCAGGAGGATGAAGACAGGAGGAAGTACATCGAGGCTGTGAAAGCTGAAGAGGCAAAAAAAGCCAACAAATCTAAAGACGAGCTTTAATCCAAAGAGAGAGAGAGTACAGAGAGTGTGTGTGTGGTGTGTGTGTGTGTGTGTGTGTGTGTGTGTGTGTGTGTGTGTGTGTGTGTGTGTGAGTGTGTGTGTAATACCTTTCAGTCAGTACTCTCAAAACACGGATCTGGTTTTATCTACTCAACCAAGCTGTCATGAATCGCCTGTCAAATCAAATCTATTAAAGTCTTCATTTAAAAACTCTGATGGTTGCAAGACTTTTAATTCATCTGACCTCAGTTGGTCTTTGTGTCGTTGTCATGCTGATGCTGACTTGATGTTAACTTCAGCTAAACCAAACAGAGAAGACTGATAATAAGTAATGTAGAGCCTGACTACATCAGCATGGTTAATATTATCGTACAATTTTATCTAAACATATTGCTAACACGTCAGCTGAACAAAAGAAAATTACTTCATTACACAGTTTGTCCATCAGACAGCGCTGACATGTTTGTCCTTTAACTGTGAGGTGATCTGTTTATCTTGGTTGCAAAAAAAAGCTCTTATCAAAATGTTTGTTCATGAAGGCTGATGATAATCTATATTTTTGTTGTCAAAATCCTGTGAAAGACTAAGATGTATAGTCTGTGAAGCCAAAGTCTGATATTTCTGATTCCTCTGCGTCACAGAGCTCCGATTTTTGTCCAAAAACTATTAAAAACACATCAGTGAGAAACATTGTTGAACTGACATGTTCCTTCATTGCAATGAACACGGGCACTGTAGTTTGAGTAAGACACACATTCATTGCAACATTCATGTATCTTTATGGCACTGAAAATATTCAATAGAGCACTAAATGTGTATTAATCTGCCCGTGAAAATAGTCCACAACAAATGAACGTTTGCTGAAATCTAGATATTTTGGAAATACTTCAATTAAACTATATTTGATCCATTTATGATTTATATTTGGGCTGAACCCAATCCATCAAGAGTCAGGCTCTGCCTCTTAAAGGAAGTTTTTCCTTGCCACTGTCACCAAGTGCTTGCTCATGGTGGGAATTGTTGAGTTTCTATAAATAATATTATAAAGAGGGAAGTGTCACGAGATAACTTCTGTTATGCTTTTATAAATAAATGTGAATTGAAGGCCACACAGTGTGTTAGTGAATCAGAAAGTCTTTTGATCTTTCCACAGGATTTGTTGACACCAACAAAAATGTCACAAAACATCTGATGTATCATTAGCATTAGCACTCTTAAATAACAGCACTATCTCACTTTTGTACCACAGATGAGTAAATATGCAATATGGAGTATGCTACTGATATACAGTTAGACATATATCTAACATAGCTTAATATTTTCCATTGTCAATATTATGTGCCAAATGAAAGCAAAATGACATATTATATAATCAAATTAATGGACCTGTGTTCCACTGTCATGCAGTGCTGCATTTACTATCACTTACAACAGATGTCCTGTATTTTTTTTTCTTCTGAGGTTTTAGCAACACAAGGGGAGTTTATAGAAAAATACACATGGTGAATATTTTATAGGCTTATTCCAGTATTTAAAAAATATATTGATAACAGAATATTCACTATTTCTCCTCCAAAGTTAATTGTTCCTGGCAGTGTGGCTGCAGCAATAACAACAATCTTGGCCACATCGTTGATGCTAATTCACTGCACAAAACTCTTTATGTGTGTAAAACTCAAACTTTAATATCTTTTTAATTACAATGTTGCTTAAAATCTTCAGGCTGAACAACAGAATTCTGTAAAATGGTAACACACAATTGTCTCATAATCCTTAATTATAGCAATATAGCAAATTTAGGTTCAAAAATAAAAAAATAAAATCTCAATAATATAAAATAAATCGAGGCTGAACACATTTTTAAAGCCACAATGAGCACTGACGGTGAATCCTGCTGTGCAGCCAGTGATCAGCTCCCAGTGACGCGCTGTGACTTCACACGGAGGCTGGAGGAGGACGCCGCCGCTCCGCGCAGCTCTCTGACCGTCTCCTCTCGTTCTCTCAGCGGGCGTCAGGCAGCAGAAAAACCGGAGGGATGGAGCCAGCGGGCGCGTACGGCGCCGGGAAGGCCGGGAGCTTCAACTTCGATCCGGTCGCCTTCTTCACGCATCCCCGGACCATCCTCAGACTAATGTCGTGGGTAAGCCTCCTCTGCAACGTGCGGGTTGACATCAATGGACAGGCCTACCTGCACTCCCCCCAACCCCCCTTCTCTCTCTGTCTCTCTCCCATTCACATTGTCTGTCTCTCGCTGTTTTCTAATGTGTCTTTTATCAGGAATAACATAAATCAGTGTTTTTATTACAGCCTCTGAGAGTTAAATCTCTGCTGGGCTATTAATTTCAGCACAGAAATCATTTCTCTGATGCAGCTTCTGGCTGGAGCTCCAACACCAGCGTCTGATTACCATATGTTTATCTGTATGGAGCCTCTTTGTGTCTAGATTCAGCTCATGCATTGGATTTAAATGCCCGCTAACCAGAATGTAACACCTCTCTGTCGTCTCTCTGATGAGATGATGTGCAAACTGTGAGTCACCACACAGCATCTAATGTGAACTGTGTGCTTTTAAAAGGATGGACAGCGAGTTAAACCTTCTCTTTATGTCTGTCTGTGTCTGCAGCGAGTAACTTAATTTAGATCAACATGATTTGTCATAATCAATTTGCCAGAGCTTCTTAAAACAAAGCACATCAAACCATAGGAGTAAAGACAAAATCAAGCCAAGATCAAGCAATATATCCATTTTACACTACTTTATACTTCTACTTCTCTATATTTTAGAAGCTAAATTTGTACTTTTTACTCATTTATTTGACACTAGCATAGTTATTTTGCAGGTTTATAGAATACATTATTATATTAAGTGTATTATTATTGATAAAAATATCCAGCAGTGTATAAAGTTGTTGAAATTAACCTCACCAGTATATGTGATCTAAGTATATTTGGATGCTTTTGCACTTGCAGGACTCGTAATGTAATACAGGACTACTCATAACAGAGTATTTTCACCATGTGTAGTAGAACTTTGGCTTAAGTCAAAGATCTGAGTACTTCTTGCAGGTCAGGACAATAAATAATGTGATGTGTAGATCTTAAAATAAAATGCTGTAGACAGAGATTACAGCTGCAACAATCGATTATTTTCATTATCAATTAATCTGATGATTATTTTCTCAATTTACAGATTAATTGTTTGGTCAAAAAAATGTGAGATGATAGTGAAAATGGCCATCAAAAATGTCCTAAATCCAAAGGTGATGTCCTCAAATAGCTTTTTGACAGTCCAAAGATCAGTTTACTATCACATGACACAAAGAAAAGCAGCTAAAACGAGGACTAAAATAAACAATAATCTGCTGATTAATCTCTCAATTAATTCACTAACTGTTAGCTCTATTAACTGCCAGAATATTATCAATTATTGTTAATTAATGTTTTGTCAGGTCGACAGTCAAAAATGCAAAAATATTCAATCCACAATTAACAGAGAAAAGCAGAATAAACCAATGTAACTGATGAATCTGTGACATTTTTTTTGCTTGAATAAATGACTGAAGTAATCAATTAACAGAATAGTCTATGAATTAAATGAAATACTGCTTCAGCTCTAATAGAAAGAGACCTTAAGGAAGCTCCGAGAGGCGTCTTGTGTCAAAATTAAAGTTTAATATTATGCTTACGTAGTCTCTTAAATAAATTTACATTTTATCAAATGATAACAGGACTAACCTGAGGGTCCCCTGTAGGGTAAATCTGGTCCTGGTGAGTCCTCTCAGAAACAGTGTGCATAGTTTCCTGTGTTTTCTACCATATACAGAAGACTGTTTATAATATCTGCTGACAGCGAAGTCTTTAGATTATCCACAGTAACCAGACCTCTGGAGAGACACACTGCTCTTCAGCTTTTCTCACCTGAACCCTCTGCAAATAAAACCGAAAGACTGTTTGTAATTTGGGTGCACTGACCCTTTTTTTAGGTTTATTTGCTTTGTTTGATCCCCACTTCAACAAACAATTTATAACTATAGCACTGAATATTACTGCAAAATGAGTAAAATGTTGCCAGATAAATACAAAACTATCCGCATAGCTAGACACGTATCGACGGGGATAATTAGGAAAGCATGTTTTCTTTCAAATTTGTGTGAACTAACCCTCTACAACGATCACATGCTCACAGAAGAGAAGTATGTCTGTATGTGCTGGTGTGTCTTTGTGTGACATGTGTGAGGAATGAACGGCATTCACACGCCAGTGTGAGTTCATTCTCTTCTGCCTGTTAGATAATAAACCAGCCTGTGCGTCTCTCCCTGCAGGTTTTCTCCATGGTGGTGTTCAGCTGCATCGTGAACGAAGGCTACATCAACATCGGCAGTGAGCGTTTGCTCTGCGTCTTCAACAACAACGCTGATGCCTGTAACTATGGTGTTACCGTGGGTGTGGCCTGTTTCCTCGGCAGCATCTTTTTCCTCATCCTGGACATTTACTTTCCCTCCATCAGCAGCATCAGGGACAGAAGACGCGCTGTCCTGCTGGACCTCGTCTTCTCTGGTACATATTCAGCAGATATCTTGAATGGACTGCCTGGATCTGTCTAACAGTATCAAAAGCCACCTAACATTTAGAACTCACAAACTACCACGTTATGTCTGTTCTGTATAATCCAGCTGAAAACCAAAGTGTAAAATGGATTCTTCTTCTTCCTCTTCAGCATTAGTACTAACATTTGACTGCCAAAGTATAAAAGTGTACAACTTACATTTGTATATTGCGATATTCAGGGCAACCGCCTCAGCTCAAGCAGCTTCCTCAGGTCGCCATTTTCACAATTCCTCCCCTATGTAGCCAAAATGGCGACTATTGAGAACGAGAAGTGTCCATTGTTCCACAGTTTTGATCGTTATAAGTGCATCCAGGTACTCACTTTTCACTGCATTTTTCCATAAATGACAGTGCGAATGCATTTATGTACTCAAAATAGCAAGTGTAAGTATGGAAGTACACAAATTGAGACGCAACAGCCTCACAAAGAAGCAAGCATGGCTGATTAGTCTTCACTTGTTTGGATCGGTTTGGATACAGTTAGAAATCATTAACAACAATTAAAACTGGACTAAGTTGCTCAATTAAAGGCTATAAGAAATAAAAGATAATTAGATCAAAATAATATTCTATAAAATCAGGATAAGCTCTCTTGAAGGTGCGTTTTAAGAAGTGATTAAAAAAATTAACGTTGCCATGACTCCTCTGTGTCCCGCCTCCAGGTCTTGCCAGCTTCCTGTGGTTTGTTGGCTTCTGTTTTCTGGCCAATCAGTGGCAGGCTACCTCTCCAGACGAGCTGCCATTGGCCCAGGGCTCCGATGCTGCCCGAGCCACCATCGCTTTCTGCTTCTTCTCCATCCTTACCTGGGTCTGTATGTTTTTATATGTATGTGTGTAAACCTGTCGTCTGACTGTGCATTCATTCATGTGTTCATCATCACGTTTGTGTGTGTGTGTGTATTCCAGGGTTATCAGTGTCTGCTGGCAATGAACAGGTTTAAGAGCATTTCCTTCATGGAGGACAAGCAGCGGCTCCTGCCTCGGAGCCCTCCCACACTCTCTCTAGTCTAACACACACACACACACTTATACATTATATTACATGTATATTACTGGTTGATTAAGGAGATGTCTGTCATGTAGGGTCAAGTTTAGCCTAAAGATACTAGGTTAGCAGTTGAATTTGCAGATTTAGAGTAGGGATTTGTGGCATGGTTGAAGCTCATATGACAAAATATAGTGTATATATCACTACATGTATCACTACATGGGAAATCTATGTAACAAATCACATTAAAGGTCATCAAATTGGTGCTCAATGCAGCAAAAACCTTTTAATCACAGTTTGCTTCGATTAATTAATTTGGCCTTCTCATGGATTTTTTTTTGTGGTTACTCTATTTTTACTATAATTGATACTGTAATGAATTTGTGGTGCGGTGGTGGCCTGAAGATTATACTCTTCGATCCACTGACCAGCAGGAAAAATCTCGGTGGGGAAACCAAAAGAGCAGCGCTTGCATGTCCTTCATTAAAACCATTAAAGTGCCTTTGAGCAAGGCTCTTAACCCACAACTGCTCCATTTGAGCTGCTCAGGTCAGACTGTGGCTCCACTGGACAGTTTCCAGGTGTGAATGTGTCTAACTGTGGGAGTGTGAACATGGCGTTCCTGAAAAAGAGACGCTCTCAGTGCTTAGAAAAATGCCATGTCAGAAAACATTGCCAGACAGACAAAGACTGATTCATCATCTATTGAACTCCTGTGAAAACAGTCGTACCAACCAACCTATAGCGGCCATTCATCTCACTGTCAGAGGGTGTGTGGAGGTTAATTTATAACTTTGTCAAGGCTGTACAGTAT
This sequence comes from Argyrosomus regius, assembly GCA_946959425.1. Classification (NCBI taxonomy): domain Eukaryota; kingdom Metazoa; phylum Chordata; class Actinopteri; family Sciaenidae; genus Argyrosomus; species Argyrosomus regius. The sequence continues at coordinate 12,012,849 of OX336883.1, forward strand.
GTTACAAAAGGTCTTTTTTAGTCTTTCAAGTCATTTTTTCCCTCAATAGTGTTAAATTATTCCAATATTCTTATATAGCATGTGACAGAGAACAAAATCAATTCTTTTGACTTCTTTACAGTTTAGGGAACTAATTTCACACATTAATGGCAAATTACAAGTGAGCTCAGCCTGTGAAAACAGTTACATGTCTTAAAATGACCCGTGTGTGATGTCATGAGAGATGAGTCAGCTTCAGTTTGAGGCTATTTTAACCAAAAACCTGTCTTAGAAACTGGGAGGGCACTAAGATCTAAAAGATCTAAATGTCAGGAAGTCAGCCCTCTGCTGCATTGATTTTGTCTATTCTTTAGTGTCTCTTGTGAGTCCCCCAAAGTTTCTGAAAGTACAATGGTAAATTGCTGTTCTTCTTAGAGTTCTCCACAGTGACCCAAACCTTTTGTACTCCTCTGGTTTCTTCAGTCCTCCTTTTCTTTCTGTTTTAATGAATAGCGCCTATAACCAAACTGTGCATGTGTGCATGTGTGTGCGTAACATTTTTGGAGACGAACTCAGTTTCGTCTCGTCTTTCAGGAGTTGCTGGCAGCGCTGCTAACTTTGATTAGGTTAGGTTAGGTTAGGTTAGGTTATAATTGAGCTAAGAGATGTGTGCTTACATCACAACTAGAATGACTTCAACAAATACAACTACAATAACCATCTGACCACTGAATGTATCAAATACAGCAGCCAATACTTAAACAAAGAAGAACACAATGGAGAACGAAAGAGCTTGAGACAATGAGATATAACAGAGGAGTGGCATGAAAGGTTGTAGATGCATTCATGGTCTCCAGAGGATGAATCCTTACAACTTGACTGGTGATCTCCTGCAATCATCAGATCAAATTTTGTCTAATACATCTGTTTATGACCAAATATGCACAAACGTAATGATATTGCATGCTAATAAGTCTGGCTAACTGTAGGCCTATACCTGCTAAACATCTGTTAGCACACTGGTGTTAGCATTTTGTTCAAAGCCCCGCTGTGCCTATGTACAGCCTCACAGTGCAGCTAGCACGGCTGCAGCCTGTAATAGTAGTCATGTGGTTCTTACCTGTGTGTAACTAACAACCTCTGCTAATGTGTGTGTGTGTGTGTGTGTTACTAACAGGCTGTACTGACGCTGAGCGCCCTGAGGCGCTTCTTAACCGGCAGCAACACAAACTTGTTCACATGGCAACACCTGGAACCCGCCCCCAGCAACGCCCGAGCTACACCTTACCCCATCGCCAACGGAGCTACCATAGTAACCACCAACCCCTATCAAGCCCCGCCCTTCACTGAAACCCTGGACCCGCAGAAACTCACACAGCAGAGACCCATGGCTCCGGCCTTCTAGAGACAGACAGGCAGGCCGACAGGCAGACAGACAGACAGAAAGAGATGTGAGTTGAACAACACTGCAAAGGACGCGTGGCACGGACGACTTCCTGCCTCGCTGATTAGCGGCTTTCCATCCTCTCCTGGGATTGGTGGGATTTTGGGTCATGTATGATGTATGATCTATTTTCACCATGGCAACTGCTGGCTCAGCTTAGTTAGTTGTAACTCTCTGTGTCAAGAATACCGTCTTCTGCTCATGCACACACACTCACTCAAACACACGCAAACACAGCTGTAATCACACCTGGAAACAGATATACATGTACACCTGGACACACATGTATATACACCTGGACGTTCACACACACACACACACACACACACTTTGACTGCATGTTCATATGGTGAGGTGCAGATTAACATAGATGTAGATCAGTGATGATGCTCCATCTGCCTTATTAAGGGGATACAAGGTCTTTAGTGAAGGAAACATGGAGGACACTGAAGCTGTGTAGCTCCAATTATCGTCTTCTGTTTGCCCTCAGTCAGTCTGACCAATCACAAGCTGCCCGGCAGATCTGTGGCCTCCCATTGGATGAAATTGAGACAGAGAGAGAGGCAGCTTGACCAATAGATTGCGAGGAAACGAGTGAGGGTGGCAGAACTTGCAGAAATTGGTACATTTTCTTGGCAAGGAAATAAAGGCAGGACAGCTTAATGCATTCTGAATGCTGTAGTGTTTCCGTGTGAAATATTCATGTGATTAAATATTTTATTGTGATATGCTGAAGTGGTAAAATGAACAAAAAAAATAAAATCTATCCAACACCACTACTATTAGAGCTTTGAGTCTGCCTTTGTTAATCTTTAAAAAGTGTCCCCTTTGCTTCTTGCAATGTGAGAAACTCTTTTCTTAATATAATTATGTATTGAGACCAAGATCCGAGGATGTGTTAGGCATATTAATCAACATCTGCTGGAGGACTGTAATTAGACAGAGTACTCGAGTTATGTTGAATTCATTAGCAGCAGCAGGCAGCAGCTGTGTGTTAGCTTTATTTTTGGATTAAGCGGCTCACGTTGAAGGACTGCAGCCCCTCAAACTGTGTTTTTTTTTTAACCTCTTTATATAGGAGGGAGGAACAGATTTAGACACAAGGTTACGGAGTCAAATGAAAGTCAGACAGGAAGTGGTTTTATTCCAGCACTGTCCAATAATGTAACTGCAGGTGAGCTTACTGTATGTCATTCCCTGCTTGAACATTATACAATATTATGAACATTTGCATCATCTAGAATCGTCATTATCATCATCATCATCATTATAATCAGCATCCTATAACTCTGACATCATTATCATCCATCATCATTCCTCATCATCACCAGCACCAGCACCAGCAGATAAATTGACATTCAAAAATGTAGAAATTCGCCTTTGTAGTTCTCGTATCATCCCTGCTGTGTTAATAAAATATAATCTTGGCCTACAAAGATTTACACACCGTTATATCACCTGAATAAGCCCTTCTGTACATCAGCTTCTTTCTAAATCTCACTCTGCACCCGTACAGTTTATAATGTCTTCAGGAGAGACGGGCCAGCTCCAGCTTCAGACAGCAGGGGGCAATCTAACTCTGCAGACCTCTGATCACATGCTTCATGCTCACCTGCGTCTGAACTAACTCTACCCTGAGAATACTAAGACAGAGAAAAAGGAAAGTGTATGAGAAACTAAGCTGACTGAATATTCAAATGGGTGGGATTAGGAAAAAGCGAGGTAGAAACTACTAAAGCCGAGGTCACACTACACGGTTTTAACTTAGAGCGCAAATTGATTTTTCTGACTGTCAGGGTCGGATGGATTCAGGCGGGAACAGTTTCTCAAACATCACAAAGATGTCCTTGTTTGATTTAGCCGGGAAAGAAATCTGCAATCTGAAAAGAGTCAAGCAACGTCCAGTGGCAGTTTACGGTAGATTAAGAGGTACGAAAAATAGGAAGATTAGTCATTAAAAAACAAAACTCGGTTAGGTATAAGATTCTCATTTTGCTCCACTTGTAACAAGCCGCTGTACAGTTTGTTTTTTTTATTTATTGGAGGAAGAAGTCTCTAATAAAATGTGCCTGCAGTAATCTATATAAGCGTGCAATTACAAATTAAGCGTTTACATATAAAATTCTTCGTCAGCTTTAATTTTTGTCAGTTTATCACTTAAAAATCAGTTTCTCTTGTAAACATAAACTGTAATTTCTGCACCACAGAGCGAGAAATTAGGGAGTTTTACTTAAAGTAAACAAGTTCTGGCAAATCAGAGAATTATCACAAGACTGAATGAGATGTTGTGTGTGGCGTTAAACAGAAAATTAACTCCTTTAGTAATCGATTAATCAATTTTCAAGCAAAAATGCCAAATATTTGATGATTCAAGCCTCTCAAATTTGAAGACTTATGGCTTCTCCCTGTCTAACATTATAGTCAATATCTTTGGATTTTGAACTCATGCTTGGAGGAAAAAAGCAATATGAAGACATCGTCTTCAGAAAATATGATGAACCTTTTTATATTCTTTCTGATGATTTATAGACCAAACGATTACGTGATTTATCGAGAGCAGATCAGCCAGTAACTTAATCTGTGCTGCACCTTTCGGGTAATTTTTGTCTTGTACTCTGACCAAGGCTTGAGGTGCAAGGAAAAGGATGAGAGTGCGGGAAGGAGGAGGAGAGCAAGCAAGGGGAAGGTTAGAGTTTGAGTAAATATCGCAGGGGAGTGACTACTATGTCTGAACTAAAGCTAGGACTATGATAGAAGAAAAGGAAACGTCTTCTCGTGTGCATCTTGTGTGCAAATAGCACAAAGGGTCTTTGAATACATACACACTCATACACACACAGTCCCAAAGAGTTCTGCTCAAACACCCTGTGAAAATCTGTTGTGATTGGATGGGACGAGGCGAGGGGACGGGGCCCAAAACAGGAAACAGGTATCCCTCGTGTTTTGGATTGCGGCTGCCGCCCCTCTCATGTGCTTCAGCAGCACATCAGGCTCCTCCACGTCAGAGAACAACCAATCCAGCGTTTGTTTGTTTGTAGTCCAGAGTTTGTTTAGTCATCCACAGAACTTCCCTCTGGTTGATTAGGAGAGAGAGTTGTGGCATCAAATGACAGAGTCCGCCTTCTCAGCTCGACGCTGCTGTCCATCAGCTGGGTTGCCATAGTTACCGGCTCCTCTCCTGGCGGCGGGCTCATCCTCTGCTTCCTGTTCCTGCCCGAGACAGGAGACACTGATTGGCTGAGGCGGCTCCTGTGCTCGCCAGGGCTCGGGGAGAGGTGTCTGCTTTTGTGTGAGGAGCTGGGTGGAAGTTGTGTGTGTGAGTGTGCGTGAACAGAACTGTTAATGCGGCTGACTTCCTCGTCTGCGTCATCCAACAGGGGGCTGGGGTCAGAGCCGGGGCCAGGGCTGGCTGCTCTGGAGCTACAGAGCGGCGCTGAGAGAGTGGACTCACCACTGGGGAGCTTCAAACTGGACAAGCTCTGTGGGCTCACAGGCCGCTTCTCGACATCTGTTTCTGGCTGCGAGCCACAGATGGCCTGCTCAGGTACATGTTCTTGCCCAGTGGTTTCGCTGTGGCTCCGGCTGTGGCTCCTGCATGAGATGACCCTCTGGGGGTGTTTATATTTCAGTGTGTGTACACTGGACGATCGCTGCCGTGGTGGTGTGGAAGAGGTGGCGGGCACAGTGAGAAGATTCTCTGCCAGATCATCAGCTGATCCGCTCTGATCCAGAGAGTCAGAGCGCACAGCCTCCTGCAGACACACAGACGACACAGTTTTCATTAAAATGTTGGGTTGCGTGAGTAAATTAATTTTAAAAATACACTGAGATAACTAAGCAAAAAGAGGTTGTTACAAAAGGTTGTTTAAAAGTGTACGCATGTGTGCATTGATCAAAACACAATTGCAAAACAGTGACAATTTAAATTTTTTTCTAATTATGAACACAAAAAAATTCAACACTTCCTGTGCAGAAGTACAATTTTGTTAAAGTCCGTGTAAAGTAAGAATAAATATGTGTTCTGAGTTTCTCAGATAATACTTCTCAAAGAAGTGTTATTAACCACTTGGCCAAATTTGAATGATTAAAAATATCGACAAGTTTAGGAAATTAAAATAAAAATGAGCAGTATTCTCAGCTCCAGGACTGTGGGGGCGTGTCCTCTTAATGTGCTGAAGCCACACCCACTTGCGGGAGCAGTCAAGCAGCAATTTTGAAGCGACTGAAACGTTTCAGATGAGATCAGAAAATGACATAACTAACTTTGAAACACTCTGAGCAAGATGAATTAATCTCAGGGTGGCCTCAGCGTGTCATCGAGCCACCCTTTAGGACCGCCCAAAAAATCCTGGACTGAAAACTGGTGAAAAACCTCTAACTCCACATTTCAGTAATATATCGTTCAAAGTCTTTTCACGTGTTTTCAGCAGATATTTTCCAACATATTTAATGTATTTTGAAAGAAATCTCAGAATTGCCTTTACTTTTTTGGACTTTAAGAGTTTATTATCCAGTACACAACAGACCAGGTCTTTAACTGCATTTAAAGTTTGTTGGTCGCTGTAATCATTGCTCCTGTCCATACTGATCATGAAGTAATCACTTCCTAGAGCGACTAAACAAAAAATCCACAGTCCTGCTCTGTATTTTTAATATATTTTCAAAGCTAATATGAGGCTTCAGCAGCAGAGTCTGCTGAGCCAAACAAAGTGGGTCCTTTTTCTTAAATATATACACTTACATGAATACAGGGAGATATTCCTCCATGTGAGCCCAACAAGGTAACATAAAAGAGGCATTTCATACTAAAAAGACTGTCATTTTGCAAGATAACTCAGACTGCGACTGCTGAAGCCTTGCATTAGCTTCGAGAATGCATTATGAATACAGAAAAGTATCATCACAGGAAGAGATCTCTTCATCTCTTCTCGTCAGTATGGAGCATAAAAACAACATAAAGGCATGTGAGTGTCACATTCAGATGGACTTGAATGTCTCATAAAGCTTTAAGAAATATACTCGCTGTTTTGGATGTTTTATCACATGTACCTTCATCAGAGCTAAAGATTTAGCATATGTTTTGTTTTAGGTCTTTGGATGCCGGTCCAAGCATCACTTTTCCTGCTTCCCTTCATTAACATACAGTATGATAATCCGTTAGCAGACTCCATCCATCACAGTGAACATAAAGTCTGCATAAATCAGCGTGAAAGCTATTTCATCATTGTGTATTAATACAGTTTTATTGTAGGCTGAAGTCTGCACCCTATTACCACACAAAGATAATGTTACTTGTGACAATGTGACACACATTGCACATTGCATATTCAATGTTCTGCATGTGGAAGAGTCTGCTAATAGAATTCAAACTATATGGAAATCAACGGATGAATAAAATGACAGTAAAAATGATAATTTTGGAGGAGAGGAGAGGCGAGGAGAGGAGAGGAGAGGAGAGGAGAGGAGAGGAGAGGAGAGGAGAGGAGAGGAGAGGAGAGGAGAGGAGATAATAACACACCTGTCTCCGTAACTGTCTGCTTGCAGTTCGGAGGGATGCTGGTCTCTTGAGGACTGAACTATCTGGAACGTAGGAGGGACTCAGCTTGTTTCTGTCTAAACTGTCTTGAGGACTGAGCCACTGAGAAGGACGTCTGCTGGCGCTGCGGGTGGGACTCAGTCTGAGTGAGGGATGTCTGTCTATACTGTGGCTGGACATGAGTTTAGGTCTGTCTGTGTTGTGGTCTGGATTGAGCCTGTATCCATCCATACTGTGAGTAGAGCTGAGTCTGTGTCTGTTTATTCGATGGGCCGGGCTGAACTTGTATCCATCAATACTGTGAGCTGAGTTGAGTCTGTGTCTGTTGATTCTGTGAGCCGGACTAAACTTGTATCCTTCTATACTCTCAGCTGGACTGAGTCTGTGTGGGGAGTGCCGGTCGATGCTCTGTGAGGTGCTGAGGCAGATCTTTGGCCTGGAGCTGCGTCCAGACCCCAGTGAAGCGTGGCTGATGACCGGCAGAGCTCCTGGAACCTGCAGCAGTGATCCGCCTCCACTGGAGCCCAGAGATGACATGGAGCCTGCTGAAAATAATGAAGGACTTACGGTTGAAAACAAGAACTGCCTCAAATTCAGATGGATTTTGCTGATAGAGATATTATTTAAGCAGCGGTAAAATATGAAGCTGGTTCTCCTCACACCCATGCTCCTCAATTCCAAAAAAAAAAGCATAAATAAAAACAGAATGCAATAATTTTCTAATTATTTTCAATATTTTCAATATATGTAATTGAATAACGTACAAAGACAAGATATTTAATCTTCAAACTAATAAACTTTGTTGTTTTTTGTAAAAATATACTAAAAAAAGTTGGACAGGGGCAACAAAAGCGTGGGAAAGTTGGGTAATGCTCAGAAAAAAAACTGTTTGTATCATCCCACAGGTAAACTGGTTTTAACAGGTAATAGTATTATGACTGGGTATGAAAGGGGCATCTTTGGAAGGCTCAACGCAACGATGCGGCGAGGGACGAGGCTTACCGATTTGTGAAAAACTGCAAATAATCCAACAGTTAAAGAACGTTTCTCAACACACAGTTTCATTGAATTTATGGACTTCAACCTCTACAATCCATGATATCTTTAAAAGCTTCAGGGAATCTGGAGAAATCTCTGCACATAAGGGACAAGGCTGAAAACCAATAATGAATGACTGTGACCTTTAACCCTTCAGGCAGCACTGCATAAAAACCAGCATGACAGTATAGAGGACATCACCAAATGCAAGTTAAGATACTACCATGCAAAGTGAAAGCCAGACATCAACAACATCCAGAAACACCGGAGCTCATTTTAGATGGACTAATGGAAACTGGAAAAGTGTGCTGTGTTCTCCACATTTCTGATTGTTTAAGGAAGTCATGGACATTGTGTTCTTTTACACAGCATCCTGACTTTTTTGTAATGTGTGGTAAAACTGATGATGTGTACTGTTAGGTCACATATTACACACAAGGGAAAGATTATTGATTTTCAAACTAAAGCACAGATTCACTCTCACTCATTTAATTAGCAGGGGTCAATTTCCTATAAGATAAGAAAAGCCGACTAACAAGTATTGTCTGTATATCCAAAGCCTAATATAGCTTGTTCCTCTGAGCCATAGATCTCCATTTTTGGACACTATTGAAAACACATCAGTGAACCACACTGGGCAACATGTTCCTTCATTACCATGAGCATAAACACTGTTTATTTTGACTCATCCCCACATACACTGACCAGCTGTTATTAATACAGACTGGAGCACCCAGTCTGTATTAATCTGCAGCTGAAAATAGATCCCAACAAATACAACTCCTGTTTGAACATTTGCTAAAGTCTACAGTCTACAGTGTCCTGCTGTCTCGGGGACTTTTTTTTTTTTTTTAACATTTGAAAGCATAAAGTATATTTGTGACATTTAAAAAATGTCATGGGGTTTGTTGATAATAAAAGTATGAATGTCATAAACAAGATGTTTCAAAAGTCAGTCTGTGTTTTATAATTATGTTGTTTTTATGTCATGAACAACACATAATGTCTTTGTGATTGTGAGTACTGTTTTATATGATTCATGCTCTCTATGTATCACTTGAGATTGTTATTTTTGGTCATTTATCTGATTTTAACTTAACATAAATAAAACAAAATCTCCAGTTTCATCAAAGCTGCTTTAAATTGGTCCCCAGTGTGTTGTCACAAGTGGGAAAAAAAGGTCACCCATGTGCTTCTACCAGCATGCACTACTCCAATTTGTCACTAATATTAAAGAAATATCCCCCTCATAATAATAAGGTCTATGATAACGGTGCGGCTCGTTCTACCACATCACATCTCTATTGCCTTCTATGCTATTTATGGGAGCAATAATCTTTACAGCAATCGTTTAGTGGTTATAGCACATTTAAAACTGTTCTCTAATTTAACTGGCTATGAACATCCAAATTACCTGAGTAGCTGTAGCCGGAGTAGACCTCATGGCCAATGGGAGGATAAGGGGAGCATCTGAGTGGCTGAACGTAGCTGTCGCTGGGGAGAGACAGCATGCGTCCCATGCTCAGCAGGTTGCCATGGGAACACTCCTCATCCTCAAACTGCACCTGCCACATGAGATCATCACCGCTGTCATCGTTATTGTCACCTCCACACCCTTCCCTCCAACACGTGCAGAGATATGAGCACACGCTCTGTCCATTACCTGTGCAGGTGCGTCCACATTTGGCCCCAGGTCTCCGCCCGCAGACGCAGTGCTGAGGCGTCGGTTGGCCTCCTCCCTCTCCCTCCTCTCCTCCATTTCCCTCTTCTCCTCCCTCTCCTCCATCTCCTCCAGCGCGGCCTCCTTGTTGCTGTCCTCCAGGTGCTTCATGAGAACGGCTACGACCACGTTGACCAGCACAAACTGAGCCGTTAGGACGAAGGTGACGAAGTAAACGGGAGAGATCAGGGGAAGGTAGGTGAGGCAGTGGCGATCCTGCGGGCGACACTCTCGCAACGTGTCCTGGACGACAAGGGTAAGAGAAGAGGATAGAGATTATGCAGCAATGAAGAAAAGTGATTACAGATTAAGGGGCTTAAGGTTATATTCAGATATTTTAATGTACTACAGTGTACTTCCTCTCTTCTCCAACAGAAGGAGATGTTGCTCTGAGTGTGAAAAGACTCACAGAAGAAACACTCTCCTAACCCCCCTCTAATGTCAGCAGCTCTTAGTCTGTCATAAAAACAGTGATCCTTCTCTCCTCTTACTGCCACGCCTGTCTCATAACCTCACATGCACAGTCAAAAACATGGAATTTGTCGTCTCTCCATCTTCTTACAAACTCTCACAGAGCAGAGGAGGAGAAAGAAGAATAACCTTCATAATCCCATTCCAGTTGTCGCCGGTAGACACCCTGAAGAGCGTGAGGAAAGCCATGCCAAAGTTGTCAAAGGTGGCGTGGCGGCTAAGACCTTCACATGGGTTTTCGTCCGAACACTCTGGAAGAGGATGAGAAGAGGAAAAGAGCGTTAGAGGCAGTAAGAGTGAGAGAGGAAAGGAAGGCGAGGGGAGAGAAGAAAGAGAATAGTATGTAGATTAGAACACTGATTCTAAATTGACATAATTAATGTATGTAACATAAAATGTATGCATGTTACGTAATCCACCCATATCTCACCAGTGTCAGTTGAGACACACACACACACACACACACACACACACACAGATTTATATGCATGCACACACTCGTGCCTGCGCGCGCACAAACTCACGAGCACATGCATGCACGTACACGCACACACACACTAACCCAGTTTTCCAAAGAGCTCAACTCCCAGAGCTGCATAGATGAAGAACAGCAACATGAAGAGCAGACCCAGATTCCCCACCTAGACAGACATATTACACGCACACACACAGATATATACAATATATGATACACAGAAAAAAAGACATGTACAGCATACATCGAGAGAGACGCAAACATGCACACAGAGAGAAAGAGGCCAGAGACAGAGAGGCCTTATTGCATTCACGTTTACTACATCTTAAAAACTATTAGGAGCCATCATGGTACCTGGAGTTGAATCATTTCTCAGTTTTCAGAGGTGCACGTTCATCGCCTGGATCCTCATGAATCACAAACTTGTCAGATTATTCTAAATATAAAACAATTTACAGGAACTTGGCTTGCCTTCCCCCAATGTAGGAGGTATGGATATGTCTAATTATATTATGGATAAACCTATTGATGAAGTGCAGGGGAAAAAACTCTCGGACACCACTGCAAAGACCTGGGTTCAATCCCTGGCAATGATCTGTCACTTCAAAGACAATTGATATTAATCGTGGGTGGGAAGGCAGTGAATTAGAGATTCCTACTGTGTTTGCTGGAACACATGCGTAGAAAACAGGGAGGTATCTAGGAGGGATTTTGGATTACACATTCAAATTTGGGAGGAAAAAAAAGGTTAGAATTTATCTACATTTCAGGAACACAAGCAGTTTATAAATGTGTACTTGCACTGCTTGTTCTCATTTACCCTGTACCACCGACCCTCCCCCCTCTATACGCTCTCTTTCTGGTTGGGTCCCCTGAGGGTCCAGTGAAGTCTATAGGAGCTGTGGTGGATCTTTCCTGCAACAGAGCCATCATCCTGGTCCACCTTTCTCATTCCCCAATCACTATTCACTCATAGTCGAAGAGTTTACAGCCACACTAGTGGCTAGCAGAAATTCTTACCATGTTCAGTGTCTTAGTTTAGTAACATCCACTTGTTAGCATTGGACACAAAATCAACTGAGGCTGATGAAAATGTCATAGATTTTGCAGGAATTATATGAAACAAGGTATTACTTGAGTATCATTTTTGACCTGATGGGACACAGGAATCTCGTGGCAATCCATCCAGTAGTTTCGAAGACATTTCATTTCAAAACCACAAACACGGGGAACGTGAACATCTTTACAGTATCTCATGATAAGTCATCCAACAGTTAAGATATTTCTGTCTGTACTAAAGTAGTGGCGCAATCAACTGACACTGCCATCCCCTGGAGCCAAACCACTACCGCATCTAAAGACAGTTACATGTGCATCTCAGCTGACATTTTAGTTCTTGCTTGTGAATGTCTCATTCACAACTACATTGAAGCTGCGTCAAAAAACACAGAATCCTCAATGAGACAAGTGCTCCAGCACAAGAATCTTGAACCAGGCTGCATTGCAGAGCAAAGTCATCCAGATATACTCCGGCCAATCAGATATGAGTGATTATCCACAGTTGAAAGTATTAGCAGAGCTTCAGGAGAAGGACCACACCTCAACCGTGCCTCGTCTCCTCTTTCACTCTTGTATTCTGCACCCCTCTCGCCCAGCCCATTTCTTCCTCTCCTGCCTGCTCTCCATAGGGTCCGTCGTGCCCGGTTGCTACAGCAGATACCCTACTGAACCTTCCCCACGATGCAGCAATAGACCGAAGAAGTACAAGAGTTCACGCTTCACTCACAATCTTTACGTTTGGTTAATAAATCATTTAAACATATCTTGTTGATGGTGTAGTCCTTGCTAGTGAACTGGTAGCATATTTGGCTGTGTGTAGCTTGTAGCATTGCGTTTATTCTACTCTTCACCTCGGAAGCATTAACACAGGAGAAATATACTGCTGCTGTGATAACTTGACAGAGTTTAACAATCCTGCCTCAAAGTGGAATAAATTGCTTTGTGTGTGATAAGCTTCCAGACGAGACCTTCTGGTTCATATTTTATCTTCTCACAGATACAATCGTACCAAAGCAGTCGCAAAGTTCTAATTTAATTGGTGATTCATTAACCACATTGATACATTTAAGAATCAGTCATTAGCCTTTAGTTAAATGCTTGTTTGGTGGTTATCGGGTGTCATTTACTTTAACACTAAACCGACTGTTGAGGAAATCAGCACTGTTGATAAATCATGTGGGTGCCGGCCCTGATAAATCTCTAAATAAAACAGGCTGTCTGCAATTCTTCAGATCTGGAAAACAGGATAACAGTTAAAGAGACATCTTATATTTTATAGCGTGAGTGCTGCCTCTTACCTGAGGCAGAGCTTGAATCACTGTGTCCAACAGAGCTCTCATTCCTGTAGCCATCTTCAACAGCTTCAGCACTGAAACATTGCAATGTGTCAACTCGCATCAGCCACATATGATTTGTGTGCTTTTGTGTTTGTGTGTCACTGTGCGTGCGTGTGTGTGTACCTCTTGTTATCCTTAGGACTCTCATGATGCGTATGATGGTGGGGTTAATAGGGAGGGAGGCATTCAGGTCTATTTCCTCAAGAGTGATTCCCATGATGGACAACAACACAATGGCGAGGTCCAGCTGGTTCCACCTTGACACACACACACAATTGTAGTTTTTCTAAGGATGGAGCTGTATGTTTGTGAGTCTTTGTATTCACGTGAGAGCTTAAATACCTCTCTTTGAAAAAGCGTCGCAGGCCAAAAGCGATGAGTTTGAGAATCGACTCGATGACAAAAACCACCGTGAAGACGTAATTGCAGTACTTCAGTATCTCCTCGAAGTACTGCAGGACACACAGACAAGACACACACTTCAAAACCCAGCCGTGGCTGTACCGTACCACCTCACACACCGCTTCATTACTATGGTTCTAGGGCAGGTGGTAGATATTGTTGCCATGGTTACCCGAGGCTGATTGTAGTGCTCCATGCTCATTGTGATGAGGTTTGTGAAGATGATGATGGTGATGAAGAGATCCAGGTAGTTGCTGGTGCACACGGTGTGGATGGTTCGACGCAGTGGGGAGTAGTCAGCGTAATATGGCTTCTCTTGGGCCCCTGTGTCTCACACACACACACACACACACACACACACACACACACACACAAGCACGGTCATTAAAATGCTTCTGAAAGAAAAATATAATATGGCTATGAAGTCACTGATATAGCTGATGCCAAGTGGCGCACTACTGCGTGTGTGTGAGTGTGCATATGTGTGTGTGTGTGTGTGTGTGTGTAGACGAAAAGTGCCACCTCAGGAATTCAATCCTATCCATCACGCACGCACACACATTTCATGGCACCTCAAGGTGTCTTTGGGCAGAAACCCTCGCTGTCTGCTGCCAGACAGTTAACTGTCTAAGAGGAAAGCACTACTAGAGATTACACTGCAGAGACAGAAGGACAGAGTGAGACAGAAATGAGCTAGTGCAATAGAGAGAAAGAAAAGTGTGTTTGCAGGACTGTTAAGTGTGAGGAATATTATGAATGTACTCAAACAGTATGCAGCTTTATCGTTCGTGTGTGTAATATTCCATCTAACATATATGACCGCAAGTATGTGGACCCACTGTCTTTAGCTTGGTTGGTCTGAAAATGTTAATGCTGCATTCAAGGATAGTTTAGACAGTAGTGTGCTTCCAACTTTCATATTTCAACATGACAATGTCCAGGTGCACAACGCAAGGTCCAAACAGAAATGGTTTCCCAAGTTGGTGTGGGAGAACATGACTGTCCTGCTCAGAGCCCTGATCTCAACCCCGTCCAACATGTTTGGGATGACTGAGAGCCCGACCTTATCACCCAACATCAGTGCCAGACCACACTAACCCTGGATGAAGCTGCATCACATCCGTTTGTGCCACAGCTACGACACATCCTCATCACATTTCAAATATCCACTGGAAGCAATTAAATGCTAAATGTTCTGTTCTGTTCAACATAAACAAACAAGAAAAACTAGTTCTTCTATGAGTCTGTAAAGACAAATAACTAATTAAGGTATCATAACATCTCAAATTAATGTCAATTGTCAATAAATATAGGCATTTATGCACTTTTAAAATTGAATTTTACACTTCAGAGACGTGAACTGCGAAAATAGAGCCAATGTGAAAAGATAGCAGAGCAGAGAGAGAAGCCATACATAAGCCATGAGTGAAATACCCTAGTCACAGGTCCAGTAGATTGTCTCCTGCAGCTGCGACATAACCAGAACAAATTGGACACTGGGAGTAATGTGGCTGTGGCTGAATGAATGCAAACACCTGCAGCCAGTTTCCAAACTCTTGTGGAAAGCCTTTCTAGAAGAGTGGAGGCTATCACAGCACCATTTTAGTGCCAATTCTTTTGGAATAACATGTTTAATAAGCACACGTGTATAATGTTCAGGTGTCCACAAACTTATGGCCATATACTGTATGTTTTGCACCCCCCCGCCCCTCCTGCTTTCCCCTGTTTCTCTCTCACTTCTCCTCCTCTTCTCCAACCGTCTCTGTCGTTTCTCCTCCCTCAGCCTCGCCTCCTCCTCCTCCTGCTGCTGGCGACACTTGTGAAAGTTTTCCACCACCACGCCGACAAACATGTTGAGCACAAAGAAGCTGACGATGAGGAGGAAAGAGATAAAGAACAGCAGCATCCAAGGGTTGTTGTTTCTTATTGGCTGCAGAGAGATATAGAGAGAGAATTTAGAGAAGAGAGGAGGAGAGGTAGCATGGGGACAAAAAGAGAGAGAGAGGACCAAAGAGTGACAAAAGAGGGTGAGGAGGGGTGGAGAGGAAGAAGAGGAGAGAGCATAAACAAGAAGACAATGTAAATCCTGAGTCAGCAGTGAAACTGCAAGCACTGTCAACTCACATCTATTTATCCGTCTGCCTTTTTTCATTCCTTACACCTCCCTCCTCTCCTGAAATATTTCCCCTTTCTGCTTGAAACAAACAAGATCAAATGGTGCCTGAGACTGACACAAAACAGAACCAAAACACAGTGAAATACAATATACACTGGCTGAAAGGTTTGTATGACTCCCTCCTCATTTTTTACTTCCGATGACCTCTCTCTTGCTCTGTATGTGTGTGTGTGTGTGTGTGTGTGTGTGTGTGTGTGTGTCTCTCATCACCTGCTGGTCCACTCCAACAGCATCCAGGCCGTCATACATGATGCTGACCCAGCCGTCTTTACATGACAGCACAAATAGTGACATCAGCGCCTGGAAGATTGAGACACGTCTGAGTATATATCATCACCATGCTGTCAGTCAGTTTGTAAGAGCAGATGTCAGTCCTGTATGTGTGTGTGTGCTTGAGCGAGTGTGTGTAAATGTGTGAGACAAACCTGTCCCAGGTTGTCAAAGTTGTATTTCCGTCGAGCCCAGCGGTATCCTGCCTGCAGACACTGTGTTTTATTGGTGATGTTACTCACATCGAGCCCGTCGCAGTAGAAGAACTTCCCTTTAAACAGCTGCATACACAGACAGATGTGTGCACACAGACACAAAAGCATACGGGAACACTTTAACCTCAAGGTAATGTAAACAAAGCTTCACAGATCAAGATAAGATGTATACAGTAAATTACCGCTAAGAGGCCAACAACATGTTCCAGCTAAGCTATCCAGGGACCATCTGGTCGAGTCTGCCTCAGAGTCATTACAAACACAGAAGCACTACAGCATGGAGTGTTCTCATTAGGAGATAATCAAGTGGTGTGTTTCCTATGTATGTTGTGCTGTGTTTTTAAGAAATATATAGTACGCTGTGAGTTAACATCAGCTTCATTCATCAAGCATAATTTTCTGTGCAAGCATTCATTTGAATACTTGCAGGAATGTTTGGAAAATGAAGACTAGTACATGCTGCAGACGAGGAGAAATACCATTTTAATAAACATTGTTATGGCTGTAGAGGTCAAACAATTTTGTATTTCAGAAGAAACAAAAAGCAATTACTAATCAAAGAAGTAGTAAAATAAATATATTTTTGTCTTTAATAATTTGGGACTCCCCAGATTTATCTTGGGACCCCATGAGGGGTCCCAGCCCACAGACTGGGAACCACTTTTACAACATGATAACCGTATTGATCTTTCCTTTTCTATCCCGTGCAACGGGGGTTTGTTATTAAGAAAAACCCAATTTATCTTTTTCGTTTTGAAGACACTGATAAAGAAAATGCCTAAAACAAATAAATTTCATTTTCATTTCATTAATTAATAATGAAATTAATAATACAAAATTAAATTAAAATTTAATTAAATATAAAATTCTCGGCACAATCCCTCTGTAGTTGAGCCATTGTTTTTTTAATTACTTCCAGGGACTGCATAATCAGCAGCTCATTTGCATTTCCTCCCAATTTTTCTCTTCACTTTTTATTACCTGAAGCGTTTTCTGGGCTGTACCTCATTTATTTTAAACCACAGTGATCAGTGTCTTCTTGCAGCAGAAAATACAAGGTTTGGATATTTGGGTGTATAAAACTGGGTGAAAATAAGTTTAAAGGAATTTTCACTGAAAATCTGCAAAAAAACACAAAATAATGAGGCTTCTCTTCTTCACCCGACAGAGGATGAACAGTGAATACATATATAAATATATATAATATAAGAATATAAATGTTCACCTGGACGCCCAGGATTCCAAACACGATGAAGAAAGCACAGCAGATGAGGACGATATTTCCAATGGGTCTGAGAGATGTGATCAGAGTCTCCACCACCAGTTTTAGACCAGGAGCTCGACTTATCACCCTGCGACACACACATACATACACACACACACACATTTGTGCAACATAAGTACACCAGATACAATTAATGTAGTAAACACAGGAAAAAAGATTCTGTACTCCCACCTGAGTGGTCGCAGTGTACGGAGCAGACGCAGCACACGGAGGATTCCTAAGATTCGATTACCACTTGCTGATGCAATGGAGACGAGGATGTCCACAAGCGATACAAACACCAGCAGTCCGTCTAAGACATTCCAGCTGCTCTGCAGGTACACACCGTGTCCAAAGTAGAGGCCCATAGCTACCACCTTGACACACACACACACACGCAATCAGTAAAATTACTCAAATAATAAAATAATATGAGGTATAAAATGAGACTGAAAGCAATTCTGATCCCCACCCAGGGAGAAAATTGCCCTTTTATAAGTAAGATGAGAAAATGACTTTGGATTGAAGTGCTCATTCAGAAAACGTGTCTTGTTATAGTTACCTTGATCATCATTTCACCCACGAAGATCACAGTGAAGATGTAATTGGACACACTGAGGAACACGCGCTCCTGTCACACACACACACACACACACACATATATACGTTAGAGCGTGCACAGACAGAGAAGCAGAGTGTTCAGTCTAAGAGTTTCTGTCCCAGTAGCTTTAGCTTTGATTCTAGACTCAAGCTAACAGCGCCGTGGTACATAATGAGCTGAAAACAAATTCATTACGACTGTAGTAGAAATATAATAAAAACATACTGAGAACAGCATGTGTTCTTATCATTTCTCCCAGATTAACTCAACTGTAGTCGACAGCTTGTGTTGTGTTGTATATGTGTGTATGTGTATCCTCTTTTAAGACTGAAATTCAGTTTTACAGTGAGGACATTTTGGCTCTGTTCTCACTTCTTTAAAGGCTGTTTGAGGTTTAGGTTGGTTCGAAAAGCACCATTTGGACCTTCCTAGTGTTTTCCTGTGATTTTCCCCTCCTCTTTTATTTCTATCTTCTATCTGTGTGTGTGTGTGTGTGTGTGTGTGTGTGTGTGTCACTAGGCGTGGCCTCTAATTTCCCTCTCACCTGCCTCACCACCTGTTCCTTCTTCACAATCAACTGCTGCATAAAATCTCGGCTTAACCTTCCAGACTCTGCCAGATTGTGTCGTCTCCCTAGTGGTAACAAGCGCCGCGGCAAACTCTTTTGTGTTCTTTTGTAACTTTTTTCCCTGTGCCTCAGGAAAACCCCACCTACCATCCTCCTGCCACGTACAGCTCTGTTTGTTCCCATGACCTCACTCCATTAAGGATATTAACGAAGTTTCAAATGCAATACTTGAAAATGAGCATCAAATACATTAATAGAAAAACGACTAATGAAGATGGAAATATTATCTATAAAACAGAATAACATAATAACAAGAAGAACAACAACAAAATACCACTGAACTACACAAAGACAGTTTCAGTGGAAAATTCCAGCCATGTTCAGGTTAGAGGTTGAGGACAGGCACTTGCATTATGTCCTCACAAGTACAGAGAAAAAAAACATGTGAATGTGTGTGTTACCATGCTGTTGGACTGTATGTCAGGTCTCTCCTGTGCGATGGTGATACAGTTAAGGAAGATGAAGAGGAGGATGACGTGATCAAACATCTTGTGACCTATGACTCTCTGACACCACAACCTGAACCTGTGTGAACGAGAGAGAAGAGGAGAAAGAGCGTCATCAGATAATTATTTTTCATATGATTTGTCCTTATCACTTCATCTGTCAGCATAATGTGTACGTTTTCACTTGACTTGGCCAGATTTAATTGATAAAACTGAAAATTGTATTACTAAGCCATAGCTTTACCCTTCACACTTTAACTGTGAATTTTCACACATTTGGTCTAAGCCACCCAGGCCACTCAGGAGGATATCGGGGGCTGTGTAGGTGTGTGTGCATGTGCGCATGTGTGTGTCTGTGTAGTGTGTCTTTACCGGTTGTGCGGCGCAAACAGATAGAGAGACCACTCTTCATGCTCCAGGCACCACTGAGGCTCATATGGCTCCAACAGCTTTTTCACCTTCTTACATAAACTCTGGAAGGAACACACACACACACACACATGGTGCTTATGCTCTTATAATGCAGAATTAAATCAAGAGACTTGGAAAAAACGGCAGCCTCGTGTTGTATCAGTACATCCACACACCCTGCCATAATTTCAATTCAGTTAATTGAATATTTTCAAAGTTACGTAAGAGACTCAGGTCCCCAAGGTTGGAATTTATGTCTTTGGAAGATAATTAGCAACACACGCCTAAAACAAATTCAAATAACTAATCAAAATGCCTTTTCCTTTTGATTTCAAGAAACACAAAATGCAGAGAGCTGCACCTCCTCTATCTCGTCCTCTTCCTGATCACTGTTGTAATGTGTGGTGAGGGGAGCGTCGTCGAAGCAGTGGTCAGGGAGGTGAAAGGTGGTGCCATTGCAGTCGGGCACGTGGAGCACAGGTACCTGCAGGTACTCTGCCTCTCTGTCCAGAGATTGCTCCCTGCTGCTGAGGTTGGAGCTTGAGTGTGTATCGGACAGCAGGGACTCCATCTCCCCCGACTGGCTCTTCCTGTGGAGGCTGGGGGCTCGACCGATGCTCGTCCAACTGGAGCGACGGCTCTCTGGTCCGCTGTCCCACAGAGACTGTGAAGACAACTGCAAACAACAGTGACAACTAGTTGGATTCATGACTGCTTTTTCAAGTGCATATAAAGATTTCAGTCTTCACAGATTAAATGTACCCTGTGGAGTTTGTGACCAGTAGCTGCGCTGTGGAGTAATGTTTTTATCATTGATTCTGTTTGTATCGCTAACAGCCTGCACACAAGGACAAACACTAGAGCTGTACGATTCATCAAAATATGATCACGATCTCATTTCAGGCCTCTATGTGATCTCATTTTTATGTGACAATGATTCTGCCATGTTTGTATTAGAGGGGAGATTCATTGCATCAAAAACATGCTCCTCATTTCTATATCAACAAATGACAGGTGAATGTTACTCCATGTGACAAGCTGTGCAGAGAAAGAGAGGGGGAAGGACATCGATATAAATAAATCTAATGCATGTGAGAGACAGAGGAGTAAAATTCAATGAAAGAAAAATTGTTTTAGGAGGAGCAAAAATATGTCAGAGTCGCAGAGTAACAAAATATATTTATCTACCTCGGGTGACAAACACGCCTTGCTTATACGTGAAAAATGATGTACAGTGTGAAACTGGCTTCAAAGAAAAACACATATGTATGCAACCGTAAGTAACACCGCAAATTAGTATAACCACCTGCGTTACAAAAAGGAAAGACAACTCCACAGGGAAATTCTCATTACAAACGACTTTAGCATCCACAGCAGCTAAAAAACACTACAAAGGTTAGGCTTACATGTCCCTATGAATCATGGGAGAAAGCGTGATCTTAATTCTGAGTGGAAAAAATCAAACTGTGATTCTCATTTTTACCGGAATTGTGAAGCCAAAGCAACACACCACAACGCTGTAGTGAATGCTAAAGTTACTCACAATGTTGGACTCTGAATCCAATGCGCAGTTATTCATTTTCAAAAAAGAGAAGCAAACGATTCCAGGGACCTTCAGAGAGACTGAAATATGCAGCCAACCAAAACAGACCATAATAGAGAGAACACAGACACTGACAGAAATGTGCCCACCAATTAACACGCAGTGATGGTTGAAAAGAGCAGCAGTACATGTCATGTCTCCCTGCACTGCACAGGTTACACTCTGTCACTCTGAGTGCTTCTGTAAATCAACTTTATCACTGATAGTTAATGGGATGATATAATATGCTGTGGGTAAATGCATGTGTCGAAGGCTCACCGGTGACCTCTGCTCAATGCTGTTCATGTCCGTGGAAGTGGCACTCGGCCGGCGTGATTGACCAGAGTTTATGGTGGGCGTGGCTGCCGTGTGGGTGATGACTGGCAGAGGAGGAGGAGGAGGGAGGGGCATGGAGGCTTTTGGGTTCAGGAGGCCATTGGGGCTCAGCATCATGGCCTGGATCTTGAGCTCTGTGCACACAAACACAGCCAGAAAAACATTTTTACGCTGTAGTTTTTGTAGTTTTGCATCTGTTATGATCAGGGCTGTAGCTACCATTGAAGACACAGAGGTCATGTCTACAGGTTTAGTTTTGTTTTTTATTTTATAATTTAAAGGTCCATTGTGTGAAATTTAGGAGTATTTCTTTGCAGGAATGAACTGCAATATTCACTAGTAAGTTTAAATTAGTGTATAACTTTTTTTATAAATTGTTGTGTGTGAGGTTTCATGTTGAACTGCCATTTTTGTACAGTAGCCCAGAACAGACAAACCAAACTCTGATCTAGATATGGCCCTTTGCTTTTTATGTGACAGACATAGACATGTTTTTCCTACACGCTTGCGAGAAGAGGCTGAGACGTGGGAGAGTATTAATTTGGTTGCAATCTGCAA
Organism: Argyrosomus regius; assembly: GCA_946959425.1. NCBI lineage: Eukaryota > Metazoa > Chordata > Actinopteri > Sciaenidae > Argyrosomus > Argyrosomus regius. Next base: position 12,034,797 of record OX336883.1, read on the forward strand.
CTTCACTGCTAGATGCCACTAAATCCTACACACTGGACCTTTAAGGATACACATAGAGACAGTTAACAAGCATTTTGACATATTGCTGTTAGAAATGATAATATTTTAGGCCAAGACAAAAAAAACATGGAAAAACGTCCTAACTAATAAACTAATAGAAAAGTTTACATCATTTTTGAGTTTGTATGGGGCATATGTCGACTACATCAAGTAGGGTAGGTCAAAGTTGTACCAGGAAGCTGATCTGTAAACTGTGATTGATGTTTAGACAGTTTGGGGAATAATTTTACAATTTGTTTCTTTAAAACAAGTTTGATTAATCTAAAGGTTTGTTTAAAAACCTGTATGATCATCTGACTTCTTTTTAAAAATGTTGCTGCATTCCCAAATCTCAGTTAGCACAGTGAAGAAGTACAATGTTATTGTTACCAGTAAGAAAGGTGAAGAAAACTACAACAAGACCCAAGTTGTAATAAACAAAAATGATCCTTAGGTAAGTGTGTATTTACATGTCTGGTTTTAAGTTGATCTAACAGTTTGTACCTGCAGCGTACAGCTCTCTCAACTTCTCCTCATCCTCATAGGAGAGCGATTGTCTCTCGTCATCTGTCTCAGATCTGTTGGCATCACCCTAAAAACACACACAGAAGTGGGATCACCACTATCATCATAATCTTCATCTGCTTTCTTCTCTCACTGTCTGTTGACTGTCGTAAAAGTGAAAAATATATACGAGCACGTCGAGTGGGAAAGACTGAGGGACAAAGAGTGGGGAGGCAGACGGACGGAGGGGTTCTCCAGTGCTCTCTAGTTGAGTTATGTTCATGGCTTTGGCAGCGATCTCCTGTAGTTACGCCAATAAAGCTTTACTGAATTTAATTAAAATTCACGCCAGAAAGATGGAGGCAGACAGCTTTGGCAAAGGGTATCTGTGTGTGTGTATGTGTGTGATAGGAAGAGAGCGAGAGAGAGAGAGAGAGAGAGAGAGAAAGAGGGAGAGAGAACAAGTGCTCTCTGATGCTGGAGATAAAAGATGAAAACTAAACAACAAAAGCTCACCAGCTGTGAATGGCAGGCGATATCAAACACATCCCTACCCTGGAGAGTATTGTGTGTGCGTGCACACGTGTGTCAGCGAGAAAGAAAGATAGAAAGAAAGATGGGATAGAAAGAGAGAGAGAGCGAGGAAGGGAGGACAACCGAGAAAGAAAGAGTAAAAAAGTGTGATGGATAAAGAGAGAGGGGAGAAACCACACAGGCAGGATGGTAGAGATTATTCTCTTGTAAGCAGCTTTGGTATCATCAGCACAACAGAGCTCAATTAGTCCCGTTCTCTCTGCCTCATTCTCTAAGTAGCTCAAATAAAACTGCGTCTTTGCCCTTACTTCGGCTTGAAAGCCCTCAACCAAAATGGCTACAAGCAAGTTGAAGAGGACGTAGTTTCCAAAGGTCATGAGGGCTACAAAGTAGAGGGCAGCCAACGGCGTGGTGGAGGCCATCCCGTTATAGAGCACCGCATTCCAGTCCTCCTGGGTGAGGATCTGCAGATGGGAGGAGACGCGGAGAGAGAAGTCAAACGTTTGAGGGTAGGAGTACAATACACTGTCAAACACAACAAAGGAGCAGAAATGCAACCTACATTGCTAATAGCTGCTGTCAGCAGAATAATAAGAGTGGATTCCTCCTTTAATATCTCATTGTCAGTTGAACAGTAATGATGCTCATCAGTGTTAAATGAGCTCCTGTGGAGTGCGTGTTTCATTACTCTTCCTCCCCGTCTGCTTGTGAAGCGTATCTTACCTGCCCACTGGGAGAGTTTTTATGTTTTGTTGAAAAGTCGAGCATGAGCACTCCCAAATTGGAGCAAATGAAATAATGGAGAAGATCATCAGTACTAGTACTAGTGACAGGAGCAGCTGCTGCCTGAATCTCATCCCAATTAATTTTAAAATGACATTACGTCGATGGGGAAGTTCCTCTAAATTAAATATCCCCGATGTATTTGTATGCTCATGCGCGTCCGTATGTTTGTATTTGTGCGTCTAACCTGAAAAACAGTGACAGTCGCCCAGAGCAGAGAGTCAAAGTTTTTTCTGTCAGGTAAAGTGTCTCCGCTGTCTTGTCGCAATCCAAATTTACAGCCGAACAGATGCATCCCCAAGATACTGCAACACAAACAAAAGCACACATACACACACACACACACACACGGAGCAATGAGAAAATACATTACTTTCATTACATGGTAATTTAATATGGATGCTGTGCAACAAGATGCAGTAATGCTGCATTTGTGAATAATTGTGTTTGTGTAAAAGATGATGATACATGTGGTAATATGTCCTGTAACCAAGTAAGAAAAAGGTCAGTAGCAATGATGATGATTTTTCTGAGGTATATTCAGCATAATTACAGCAGAAAAAGTGGTATCGCCTTTAGAGAAACAAAGAATATACCTGAATATGAATATAAAGAGCATCAGCAACATGCAGAACGTGGCCACATTGTCCATCGTCTTCATCAGCACCACCAACTGCCTCCTCAGGGCGGGAAGGAACCGGACCAGCTTCAAAACTCTCAGCAGGCGGAAGGTACGCAGCACCGACAAGCCTCCCTCTGCCTCACCCACAATCTCCCACACACTAAAACACACACCAGTGACAGGCAGAGTGTGAATGCAACGTTAAATTCACATTAAATTCAAAGGAATCAATATGTACTCAACCCCAGCTGTGCCTCTTTTGAAGTCAGCATTAGTATCACCCACAAAAGCCTCCGTTCCAGGTCGGGAAAATGCTAAATCATTTTTCGTGTTACATGTTGCAACTGAAAAGAGGAAGTGGGCCAATGTTGTTTACAACTTACCAGCCAATAAAGAAGGTGTGAGCGGTGTGCACTGGCACAGTAAACAAGCAAAGCCTTCAAGCACAGATACATAATTTAGCTTGTAGTACTACATAATTGAGTGAATACAGGGGCCCTGGACTAAGAGTGCAACCACATGGCTCCACTGCCAAAACCAGCATCACTGTGACAGTTTGGGAAACCTAACTGCAGTGCTGACTCACAGTGAGGGCTTTCCAATGACAAGACAAATATCTAATAACATAATTCCTATTTTGGAGTTAACACACACAGAAAAACACCACCCCCTCCTCCCAGAGCCCCACCTGATGATGACAATGACACTGTCGAAGCCGTTGTAGGGGTTCTTGATGTAGCCAAAGAGGCCGAGAGCCATGAGCTTCAGCAGCATCTCGAGACCGAACAGACTCGTGAACACCATGTTACTGATCTCCAAAATATCTGTCAACTCCTGCGGCTGAAGAAACGCAATGTTTGTGGAGAGAAAAGGGGGACAGATTGATGTACAGATATTGGACAGGCACACAGATAAATGAGCAAATAAACAGAGACAGACTGGCAGTGAGGAGAGCAGTAGAGTCAACATGTTAGCAATGCTAATCAAGCCTACGGTGAAGGTTTATGTGGATAAAGTCTGAGATATGGAGATGGAGAAGTTGCCCCAGGATGTGACTGCAGGTGTGTTTTTACCCACAATCCTTTGGAGTAAAATGCATTTTTTATTATTAATACTATTGATGTTATTCAAAGCAGTAAGCAACACATACAGCTGGAAGGAATATTTTGGAGCTCATCTAAAGGGTTGATTGATTCAGAGTGCAGTTAAAAAAGTAAAATAAATAACCATGTTTTTGAATAAAAATATATATAAATATATAAATATTTAATATATAAATATATATACACTACCGCTCAAAATCACTTGATTTTCTTCTTTCCTTCAATAATGTCTACTTTAACATCGATAATAAGAACAACGTAATTCAGACACCAGTTGTATTATTTACATTTGAAATAGTTTTGGCCTTTAATGAATTAAATGATTAAAAGAAGGGTAATACAGTTGTAACCACTGTTTCCAAAAAATACTGTTCAACTTTGAATTTGTTTTTTAGTCCAGAAAAAATAAACCCTAGATCATTATCGATCCACAATGGTGGAACTGGGCTCTAAATATTTTAAGAACCTGTTTTTTTTTTGGCCGCTAGCAGTCTACACAGCGCTTAAATTAAATAGGTCCAGGGTGTCCAAACTTTTTTAAAGAGGGCCAGATTTGACGATGTGAAGATGCCCGGGTGCCAATACTAACATTTTAAACATGAAAAAATACCAATAAAAGTTACATACAAATGCACTGTTCTGTAACAATTTTGTTTTCATTGTCACAATTATCTTTTTTTTCTTTTTTTTTTAATAAGCCAATCAGGCGTGAACAAATCTAAAAACCAGTTCTTCCTTTCTTTCACATCTGAAGTCAGATAACAAAGAATAAATTGTATGGAACACGTTAAACTTGCATGAAGTTTATACAAATCTGAACCTCATGTTCATTTTAAACATGACTTATTATGAGTAATGCAAAGTCTGTTAACATTTAAGTTTAAAACGTATCAACTCTTGCTCTTCTCTTTAACAAAATCATTCAGAAAGTAATATTTTGTGTCACATCTACAGATATATAACACCAGCAGTTATGTCCTTAAAGGTTCAAATGCTTCGTTATGTCAACCAAAAAATCCAAATCTTCCAGCCATACAGTATCTGACAATCCCAGCAAGCCATAAATAATATATTATAAAAATGAAGCTTCCGGCCACATGAAATCTGACCGCAGGCCGTACTTTGGGCATCCCTGGTTTAAACCATGGTACTGTATGTTCAGCTGATGCGGTGCCAATAGTGCTAACCCTAGAGCAGTGTTTCTCAAACCTTTTATACCATGTACCACCTCAGAAAATATTTGTCTCCACTATTTGGACAGATATTAAAATCAGACAGTTCACATGGGAGGCAGGTTTATTCCTGAAAGATAGATTATTTACTGTTGACTGTGAATCCTGAGCAAAACTGGTTCAAGAACCAGATTTCATTTGATGTTAAAGTGGTTCTTCTGATCCGGACTTCTCTTCCTTATATTTCCTGTTTCGAGCCACGATTGCAGAGTTTTTGAACCATTAATTTTTGCTCCGCTTACTACTTCATGAAACATTTTAACTAATCATGAATCTATGCGCGCACTACATGACTAATGTGTCAGGCTGATATTGAAACAAGACATTTAAGGAAATGCAAAACTTAATTTAAATTACACCTGAGTGATCCCCGGGTTTAATTTTATTCAAAATGGTTTGATGTGTTTTAAATTATTTTTATTTCATTTAAAAAATAACATTTCAAAGATTCCCCCAAGTACCACTACAGGAGAGTCAAGCACCACAGTTTGAGAACCAGTGCCCTAGAGTAATCAACCATTTCTATTTTGACGTTTGAAGAATAGCTTTGCAAAAACAACACGCCTGTTAATTCCAGCTTGTTATTGTACACTCGACACTGAAACAGGAACCCGTTCCTATTTAAATCTGCACAGACTTTGATGCTCAGTTTCCAATTTCTTCTACCGGTGACTGATGATTTCTTATATTCTTCTGTTGCTCAGAGGGATCGCTGTCTCTTTCTGCCCTTTCAATCACCAGTCTGTTTGAACCATTGTACAGAAAACATAACCTTCTTTTAAAAAAAAATACAAAGGACTTTCTCCAACCTAAAAGCATAAAAGACCATTCAGAGATACAGAGTGGTCCTCTCAGCCATCTGACTGTACCGAATCAAGCATCAGCGCCAGGCCATTACAAACCTTCTGAACGGTCGTGAACAGATAAAAGAGTTACACCAGGGCACTTCTTTATTGCAGTGAATGTAAACAGTCATTTCTCCCAGCTCATCAAACCAACAACACAGTGTAAACAAGTACTGTAGCTATGTCTCTGAGCATGCTCAGTAACACATGCCTGACTTATCCTCTGGAGATAAAAAAAAGTCTCTGAGGAGACTAAACTAACCGTTCACTAACATGAGGGAATGTCGCCTAATGAAACTGTATGGCTCTTTATTTGTACTAAGAAGTTTTTACATGACAATAGATTTCTCTGGCACCGAGAAAAAAGGCTTTCATATATTACTATATTCATTTATACATTTTTATAGTTGGTTTTGGTCTCTTCGGAGAGAAAAGGATAAAATAGTGCTGGCCTTATCCTTAAATATTAGTCATTCAAAAAGTTAAGGCTGTCATATTGTTCAGGAAATGGGCCACATGCAATCTTCCCCCTTGTACTGCCGTCTTTCCCTGCCTTCCAGCCAATCACAGTGTCAGATCTGTCCTCCTCCTCCTCTTCCATTCGCCCTCCTTCTCTTCTCTCCCTCTGCCTCATATCCCCACCGCTGCTCACTCTCTCTCTCCTGTCCCAGGGTCACGCTTTAATTAACACTTCAGGTCTTATGAGTTTCTCCATCTCCTGATACATGCGTGCACACACCCACACACAGTCGCACACACATATACACACACACTTCGCGATCCCATATGCTTGGTGCTGTAAGTGTTGATTGGAGGGTAAGTTCATTGACTTCACCACACACAGTGATTAGCACATCCATTTTCAATCAAACTCTAGTTACACACAAGCTGCAAAAGGCACGCATATAGCTATGCACACACAAATATGCAGCCTCTTACACTAACACACACACACACATAAACATACCTGTTCATGGTACTCTATGCCCATTGACAGTGTGTTAATAAGGATGGCAATCATGATTCCTCTGTTGAAGTATCTGCTACCAACAATGAGATCCAGTTTAGTTTGGAGTCCCGCCCAGCAACGCCCGCACAGCCTTTTCTTTGGCTCAGACACCTGTGCTTCACCGTGACATGGGCTGCTACAGTGGCATGGGCTGTTACTATGACACGGGCTGTTGCCATGGCATGAGTTGCTGTACCCATGATGCTGGTCTTCAGTCTGCTCATTAACATGTTCGCTGTCACTAAGTTGGTTGTAGTAGATGCAGTACGGGCATACTGAGGACTCTCCTGGGACTTCACCTGGCAACGGTAACGCAGAATGCCCGGCACACCCACCTGCACAGACAGAAGGGGGATGGTTATATAGACACAGGCCACATAAAGTCATACATGTGCATAGTAAATAGTTGATTCTGTGCGTTGCACATCCTGTCATTCAATATATTCTCTGCTCGGTAAAGGAGAGGACCTTCATTTCATTTCTGGGCGACACAAATTCAATAACGTGGAAGCTACTGTGCAGTTGGGATGCTTTTGTGCAGAGGGGGAGATCTTTTATTAGAACGGGGATGTTTGTGTCTGTATGTGTGTGTGTGTGTGTGTGTGTGTGTGTGTGTGTGTGTGTGTGTGTGTGTGTGTGTGTGTGCGTGCGTGTGTGTGTGTGTGTGTGTGTTGGTGGGAAGGGGCGTGGAGTGAAGCGGGAGTAAGATTTCAGCGGAATTCATTAGCCAGCAGCTCGGGAGGACTGCTCCATTGACATAACAACAAACACTAATCTACCACGAGCAGTTCACTTGTCATCACAATTACAACAAATTCATGTTTCACTGGAGACTGATGTAGTAAATCCAATCGAGTCGTTCTGTGGTGTGTGTGTGTCTATAGATAATGTGAGCTGCAAGGAAACTTTGCTGAAGATGGCTCTGCACTGCATACGCCAAAAAAAAAAAACAACACTTATCTTGAGCTGTGATTTTCAGAGTTTTGGCCCAGGATCCCTCGTGCATGTGACAGCATACTGAATCATTTCTACTCAGTTTTTGGTGTATTGAAGAGTCTCAGCTACTAAATTTAGAATTTATTAATGAATTATACTCAAATGTCTTTTCTCTGTAACTTAACCAATTTTAAATATCAAGGTCAGTTTACCTATCACTACTGAAAACAGCTGTATGTCTTCTGAGACTGAAGGAGCTTTGTACAGTCCGAGCCCCTGATGATGGCATCAGAGTTATTTCGGATTCGGTTTGTAGACGACAAATCTTAAATGGTAAGCCTGCGTTACCAGCTGGAGGTGTGGAGTTTGCAGGTGTTTTTGGAGCATGATCCAAAGTCAAGTCGTCTCATCTACTCCTTTAAACCCTTGACATCTGGGAAATCAACACTTTAATCCTCAAGGACCCAATGGGAGCCATCTTTGACATTTTTTGTGAATCCCTGATAAGACATGCTGCTGTTAATTTTTTCGTTTTTAAGTGTTTCTATAATGCACCGAAGAACTCTGCATGTGGCACGGTATGTGTGCTTTTTTTGTTTCATACATTATATCCCTTATTCTCCATCTTTGTGGTCCACAATCGCCCTGGGACTACAATACCCCGTGTGTTATCTTATATAAGGGATACACAGATGTGTTGCCTTGGGGCTAATTGCATGAATGTATAAACACATCACAGTGTTCTCGCATTCAGTTTGCCTTGTACTGATCAAGGTCTGCGACCGTCGATGAATTAAAAATATTGTGCAGATTATAGCGAGCGAAAGCTTTTCTTCTTTCTTGTAATACTTTGAGCACCAAAAGCGAAATTAAATTCAGTGTGTGATCTGCAGGTCTAAATGCTATTCAGGGTAAATGGAAAAAGATGTTCCATTGTAACCCTCAAAGATTATTTATTAAAAAGAAATAATTAGAAGAAATAAAGCAAATTACCCAAATCACTAACACAAACACAATCTGGTAACGCTGCTAGAATACAGGTCCAATGTTGGTCTCTGTCAACAGCCTCCAGCCCTGTAAGGCCCAGGTTGACAAGCTATGACCTTGGGGAGTATTCACACTCATACACACACCCCTTCGTTCTCACCATGCTCCACCACTAGCTGTGGCAGTCTGTTGATGGTCTCCGTGGCAACCAGCCTCTTCTGGTCCCGGCCCTTTGCATCCAAGTGACTGAAGAGAGGCGATATGAAGGGATAATTAAAACCATTCCCTCCATTGCTGACAGCCGGCTCAGACTGAAGCTGATGATGCTGGTGATGATGCTGGTGATGATGCTGGTGATGATGCTGGTGATGTTGATGATAAAGCTGATGAAGGTGTGAAAGATCGTTGGGAGCGTGGCCCGAGTGCCGGTGGGCAAGTCCGTTCATTTCCCCAACACCACCACCTCTGGCGGCTCCACCCCCTCTGTCTTTCCGGCACAAGTACATGCAGTCAAAGTGCGTGCATGTCTGAGCGTAGCCGCGGGACAGTCGTCGCCAGGCCTTGCGACCGAGGTGCGCCAGGTAGCGGATGATCTCCTCGTAGCAGCTGCCTGGTTGGCTGTCACTGGCGAGCGTGGAAGCTGATTGGTGGAGCTGGCGGGCACGCTGCTCCGATTTCATTAAGGCGTGTTCTCTCTGCTTTGTTTCAGAAAACTGGGTTGCTATGACAACCAGGCACAGGTTGATCATGAAGAAAGAGCCCACCTGATCGTGACAGCACAAGTGTTACACGCTGTACAGTACAGTTCTTCTACGTGATGCAAGTTTTCATGGGTGTGTGTGTGGCTGTGTTTGTGTGTGTACTTACTATAATGAGGAAGATGAAGTAGATGAAGTTGTAGAAAGAGTGTGCATCCATAACGTAGTACATGATGTCTACCCAACCTTCTAGAGTAATTACCTGTTTAAAAGCACACACACAGAGCAAAAGTAATCACAGCTAAGTGTGGTATATTATTAAAGGTGTATCCCTGTCTATAAACACTTCAAATGTTTACCTGAAAAATGGCAATCCATGCATATCCAATGTTATCAAAGTTAATAGCTCCTTTGTGCGGGTTTACTTCCCCAGCCCGACACTCATTGTAAAACTGGTACCAGTTTACACATGGCACTGGTTCATCTACTCGAGGTCCGGGTATCTCTGGACGGGCCTCCTCTGCACCCAGGAAGCAGGATGTCCCAGCTACGCGGCGGCGAGGCACATCGGAGCACCGAAGCATCCCGTTCTCTCTTTCTGTTGAGCAGATGAAGGGGTGGTCATCGGTGCCATCTGGCCGATAGTAGCCACTCAAGAAGGAAATGTTGTATCTCCTGGAGAAGAAGAGGGTGAGTGAGAAAATATTTCATTTTCATATTAATTACACAAGCATAAACATGATTAACTAATATGCTGACTGTCAACATATCCGCTAAGAAGATCAAAACCAACAATGCATGAGTCTGTTTCTCAGTACTTTTCAACCTCTTTTTCTTATCTGTGGCACTCAGCCCTAAACCCATTCGGCCCTTGTGAACATTTAAATCTTAAAAATGGGTCACAAAAATATAGATATAGTTTTATTATTCCAAAAACAGCTGGACAGTGTAGTTTGTAGCATCGTTACTCAGACAGTGAATATTCTGTTTGTTGGGGGCTATTTTCAGGTGTGGATTAATAGACATTTGGCATGCTAGTGGGTACTTACAACAACAGTGAACATGTTAATTTAAATGAAGGAATATGTGACCCAGTGCAACAATGTGGCTCACTTATATATTTTTAATAGTTTGGAGCTGTATGGCATAGAAATACCCTGTATCAGGCTTCAGCTACACATGTCATACTTGTTAGTCAAATCAATTCATTGGCTTTGATGCTTTTATTGGATATAAACATGTAGAATATTGGCAATCTTAAATGCAAACAGTATGTTTCTGGACAATTTCAGTGAAAGTTCGGCCAATTTTTAAGAAGATAAATCATTTTATCCGCATTCTGTTTGTACAAAAGGTCTTTTTTTCTGGGCAAAAAACAGAAAGACAGTATGAAATACACAAGGGTGATAAAGGAGGAAATCAGGAAACAGAGAGAGAAATACAGATGAAGGGGAAAGAAGAAAGGAGAGAGGGAGGGTGCAAAGGAGAGATAAGCAATCAATCATCTGTGGTGTAGAGAGAGGTCACAGAGGAGCGGTGCTCCCTCACTTCTTATTAGGAAAGGTCATTTTGTTGTTTATGTAGCAGAAAAAAATCAAAATTTCTAACTGAAACAACAAAACCGAGAGAAGGATTCGTTAGCTAATGTGACCACATGTAATTAAGGAAAGAGCCACTTCCTTTCCTGATACAGCTGTATGTTAGAAATGACTCCTGGTGATACAAATGTAAATAATTTTTGTCAGCACTGATGCCTCTGTCTTTGTCTGTTTTGACATGCCGCCTTGTAGTCATTATAAACTGTTTTAGTCTATGGTTCTGTGACAACAGAGTATTACTGGATAGTAACCCCAATACCTCTGTCAGGGATTATTATCTAAGATGGAAGGCTGAGTAGATGTGAGGCCAGGAGGTGAACATGATGTTATCCCATGTTATGTGATATGATATGATGGTGTTTGTGAACATGTGAGTGGGAGCAAGAGTGAGAGTGATGGTGTAACAGTGTCAGTTAGACAGTGATCGAGCATGACATGAAGGATCATGTAGGAGAAAACAGGGCCGACACTGCAACTCTAAAGGTTTGTCAGCCACTAAGAGCCCCTGAATAACATCACACAAGATTCACTTAGCCCTGTTAATCCCTTGATTTGTGATCTCTAACGTTGAAGGTTCCAGCAGGAAACACATTTACTTCCTCCCAGACAGAGCTGATTAGAGAACAAACAAGATCAGACTATCTGTGATATTGATCCCCTCTTAGAAATAATAGCTGCGTGAAAGAAGCTAATCAGTGTTGAGCAAACTTCTGAGAGTAATGAGGTCAGTGCTTCCCAATGTTATGACATCTGCCGGTTACTATAGTAACTCACATCTTGACATCCTCTCCCATGAAACAGCGGTTCCTCAGCAGCCCCGCCCACAGCTGCACACCAACGATGCCAAAGATGAAGAAGACAAAGAAGCACAGTGCCAGCACGTTGCCCAGCATGGGAAGTGTGTCTAGGAGGAGGGTCACCAGGATACGCATACCTACCAACACACACACACACACACAGAAACACACACATACGGCACAAACACCATAAGCAACTGCGCACTAGACACTGCAGACTAGAAATGTCAGTGACAGGAAATGTTGGCTAGACAGGAGAAATCTCTTGTATTCTGCACAAAACTGGAGCAGTGCAATTAATTAAAAGGCAAATAATTAGAGTTCAAACACTGATAATTGGCCTCCACTCTGCTGTGCTGAAGAGAGCAAATACAAAACCTGACTGCTTCTAGACTTGGCTACTTCAAACGCTCTCCAATTTTATGAGAACTCAGTCCGACTTGTGCCAAGGTTACACAGTGTAGTTAAAAAAAAAAAAAAAAGTTAAGTTGGCTGGCCAATTTTGTGCGTTGAGCTGTTAAGAACAACAGGAGCATCACAATGATTTCATGACTTTGTTCACAGTGTCCTGATTTGTTTACACATGCGTATATCAAAAGGAAAGATGCTGCTGTTAATAGCTGAGCAGCTTGGGAAATTAAAGAAATGAAGTGGAATTTACAGTGCAGTCAGAGGGTACAAGGACAGTGAAACATTTTTCATTGTCTTGGCTGTGACTAATGAGCTTGCTGACTTTCAGCTGAGGTGATGTGTTTCCACATCAGATGAACAGCAAAGGAATTGCATGCAATTTTCAATTTGCAATGTTCCACCAATTATAGGCGACAGAAACTTGGTTGGATGAGTAAACGTAACCTGAAAGAAGTCTTGGACAGTCATCATATTTAATATTTTGCTCAGTCAGTGGCTTTGTGAAGTCTACGACCCACAGACCTCAGCAGAGATTTTCCTGCTGATGCTCTGCCAGGCCTGTACAGCAGTCATCTTCCCTTCTTGCTTTTTGCCTTCAGTCTTGTCTTCAGCAAGCCAAACACACAATGAGTTGGATTGCAGGTCAGCAACTTGTCCTGTCAAGAACGTTACACGGTTAAACCGTAAAAATCCCCTTAGTTGCCTTCACTCTTCTCTCTTTACAATCCTTGACCTGCTGCATTGTCCTAAAGACAGGAGAGTCCTATACTGTTCATCCAAATTGGATGGAAACACACTTTAAAACTCTTAAAAGTTTAAAGTCAGCACTTTAACCTCACAGGCACTGTTTAATTTAAAATCCAATGTGCTTGAGCGCAGAGCCAAAACAATGAAAGACAAAAAAAAAGAAAAGCGTAATACTTTCTGAGTGGAGTGTGTGTTGGACGATGGAGGAGAAAGGAGAAAAACTCACTGGGAACTCTGTTGATGGCTCGTAGTGGGCGGAGAACCCGGACAGTCCTGATAGCTGATAGGCTGACATTGTGTCCATCAAGCGAGTACTCCAGCATTCTGTGGAGAGGGAAAGCCAACGCTGTATCACTGGCATCCTGATCAGCCTGACCTTGGCAAAACCTGAACGTCTACAGGGAATCCAGCTGAACGCAGTGCACTGTCTCTGGGACACATAGCCTTTTAACTACCAATCACCGAGGTCTCTGTCTCTCAGGACCGAATGATGCCATTGTCATTCTACAGAGCTGTCACACACACACATACACACACGCAAACACGCACACACTTCCGTCTAAACACGTCTAAGCACGCGCACACACACGCTTGACATTTAACTGGCATTAAACAAGTGTCTAAGCTTTACACAAAACACACACATGCACACACACTTTTGGCTCATATTTAATGTCAGATGTGCGCATGTACGTGTGCATGCGGGTGTGTGCATCTGTCAAACACTCACCCCACTATAACAATGAAGAAGTCCAATCTGTTCCATGTGTCGCCTAGGTAACCGTTCTGACCTATGACCCCAAGAGCCACCATCTTCACCACCATTTCCCCGGCAAAAAACACAAAGATCCCATCATCCAGAGCCTAGGTGCACACACACACACACACACACACACACACACACACACACACAGACACACACACACATGCACGCACACACACCCAAAGGATTAGTGTAACTGATTAAGTGGGAAAAAAATTAAAGCAAAAACTTTTCAGACCCTTGATAATAAAGTCTCACAGCTGAACATAATTAGTTTATAATTTCAGATTGTTAGTGTGTGAACGTGTGTGTGTGTGTGTGTGTGTGAACGTGTGTGTGTGTGTGTGTGTGTGTGTGCGTGTGTGTGTGTGTGTGTGCTTTACCTGCAGCAGGAAGGGGGTGTGGCCACAGGGCTGGAACATCCCTAGAGTCACACAGTTCAGCAGGATGGCCAAAATGCTCACACGCTCAAACCATGTAGCACAAGGTTAAGGGTCAACACCACGACAGAGTTTGAACATTGATTACAATAACGTCAATATTAGTAAATATTAGCACATTTGTCAGCCAATCACAAGAAGCAAATTAGGTTGCTGCTTAGACATCCCGCTTCAGCTCCACCACGTGTCCTCCTTGGAGTTTTCTGGCTTTAGTACCTGGCAGGATGTTGGTCAGCAGTAAACCCAAATCCAGGCTGTAAAATGTACCATCAGAAACCAATATGTGATAGTAGCCGAGTCCATGTTTTTCTAGGGTCTATGGATTTGACTGAGTGTTTACATTCAACTGGAACTACAGATGAGCAACAACTTAAAGAAAAAAAAAACATAAAATAAGGTGTTGGTCCACCACAAGCTGCCACAACAGCTGCCTGTACTGTAATGATAAACATCATTGTTCCAAAATGTTTTCCCTCATTTGGTGATTTGATGATGGTAGTGAAGAGAGCTGGCTCACTCAGTAATATCCCATCAAGCTCTGGTGACTGTGAAGAACATAGGAAATGATTCACATAGTATTCATTTTCATCAAACCATTCAGTGACCCCTTGTTCCCTGTGTTGAATCATTTGCATGTGTATTGTTTCTCTGGTCATTTATTCAGGGTTTTCCTTGGATTTGTCGCCCATCTGTATCTAGCCAATGGTAATATCTTTAGCAACCCAGAGGAAACCCTGAGCAAACTGACAGGTGTGCAACATTGTAAGACTTTTAAATACCATAAAATCGATATATTTGATGCTACACTGACGTGTAATCGGGTGAATGATGCCTCTGTCATTCCCACTCTGCATGCTGTACATCCTGTTTCTGCACAACGTAACTTTGTGATCATCCATGAGAAGTACGTAAGGCTTTACTGCACTAAGTCACACATCATTGACTGTTTCACTGATTTTGGTGAAATTGGATCATATTTTACGAAGAAAATGTTCTTCTGCTTTCCCCCCTGATCCCCTGTCCTTCAGCTGCTCCGCCTCAACTTTGGGTTATTTACAGAGTTTCCTGATGGACAGTAAAGTAAACTGCTGCGGACTATATCTGCTGTACAGGTGCTAATGAGCTGGGCTTCTTGCTGTTAGACTAGTAAGCAATATTGGCTGGTTGCTATGTCTTGTGTTGTTGCACTTGCTTGATGTTTGGCTGTTAACAATATTGTCGACTTGCTAGTTTTTGACCATATTTACAACTGTGGTATTACACTCTGAAACTGGGGGTGCTAAAGATTTTTATGTAATGTTGGTTTAAAGGTCCAGCCATGTTTATTTCGCAGTGTGCAAAACGTTACCGGAGTGAAGTTAGAAATATCTTTCTGAGCACACACACAACTCTTGTGTGAATTTTGTGCCTCGCAGCTTGTAAAATCGCATTTGCAAGCACAGAACTGAATATACTAACGTAAAAAAAAAAATTATGAGGGTAGAAACTTGCGATAATAAGCTTAAATATATCAACTTGTTACTTCTGACAGGACATTTTGACGTGTTTAATATTTACAACTACAAAAGCAAGACAGCTACCATGAAATAGTCTGAGACATTTGATGTCGGTTTAAGTGTAAACTTGTGTACGGTGTGTGTTTGTGCACCTGTGTTGCTTGCTAGCTGTCAAGCTGGAAGACGGAGCACGGCTCAGATGTGAAAAGTAGGGAGGTTTAAAAGGGAAAATAGTCTGAAGTAGAAAGTTAAAAGAAAGATTGTGTTGGCTTCGTGCAAACACTGACATGCACATACACACTCGCATTTGTGCACAAATGTGAAAACTGCTGAATGGATGACAGGGATGTATTCAAGAGCCAAGGACGCATACATAACAAAGCCTGGAGCATGCACATGGACACATACACATACACATAGACACATGGGCGCGCAGACACACCGCTCACACACAGAGTCCCCTTCCCGGACACTTTGCTCTCAAGAGGGCGGAAAAATTAATGAGAGTACAATCCTTTATCACCCTTGAGACAGAAAGAGAGAGAGAGATGGAGAGAGAGAGAAAGAGAGAGGGAGAGAGAGAGGGGGTAATCCAGTGTCCTCCCTTTGCTGCGGTTGCCATGGGAACTCCCATCTCACCGTGGGAACTGACTTCTGAGTTTCACAATCCGCTTGCATCCTGTCTGGTCTGGAACACAATTAATACACGCACACAAACACACGTACACATGTGCACACAACAGAAAACGATGTCCTTCAGCGCAACTTCTGCTGTAGCATCCCTCATTTCCTCAACGCTGAGGAGGGTCGTTTTAATCTTGCTCCATCCGTATAAATTATAGCAGCTTAAATAACTCTGTGTGTCCATAAAACACACTCTCTCTCACACACACACACACCAGCACATGGACACACATGCATGCATAGTTAAACAAGGGACAGGGCAGGGTCAAGGTGTGAGTGATGGATGAGATGGGAGTATTTCCACGGTTGGCCCATCATTCAACATCAGTGATGAAACACAGGGGGAACGTCCTCTCCTCTGTCTCTCGGTTTTACTCTCTCCATTGCTTTTCCTTTATCTCCCCTCCCTCACACTCAACCTTTCCCTCTATCATCTCTCATTTTCCTCTACAGCCTTTTCCCCCCTCTCTTTGGCCCAATTATTTTTCTCTTTGCTCCACTCCCCCTGCTCTCTGTTTCCCCATCTTCCTTTATATAGTGCTGTATAATTTCCCATCTTCATTCAGTATCATTTCTTGCATTTTTTTTTTTTTTGCCTCTCTCATGCGCATACACTTTCCTTTCTCTCCAAACTGCATTTAGCTTGGCACCCTCCCCGTGCTTTTCTACCATCATCACATATGACTGCCCTTGGGTAGAGCTTTAGTCTCCCTGTCAGAAACCTGAGTCTCAGCCAACAGATAAACTACAACTACACTTAATAATTAACATTGTCAGAGAGATGGAGAGGGAGACGTAATACATGGATATAGATACAGTAAGAGAGAGGTGGTGGTGAAAAAAGAGGGGGCAAGAGACAAGGGCAATTAGAGATAAGGTGAAGAAAAATGGCTCAGTAGGAGAAGAACACAGTCGAGCAGGGATAAGAGAGGTTAGGACCCTGACAAGTCGAGCTTTTAAGTATAAACAACTAAAAATGTTACATCGCCCCCACGCTTTATCTTTTCCCCTAATTGGCTCATCCTCTCATCTTCTCATCCTTCATCCCTCTCCAAGATCCACCACCTCCCCCTCTCCTCCAGCTCCTCATGTCCCATGCTCTCCCCCTCATGAACTCTCTCTCCTCGAGTGCCAACACAGGTAATAAAGGTCAGGCAGACATTATAAATCAAATCAGATCACATCACCCTGATCTTTCTGGCATCATCCTCCACTCTTGGCTCGGATTCACACACTACGACCAGCGTGCGGGAACATTTTCATAATGCAACGTTCATTATCTTAAAAGGATCATACCATATCCCCATGGCATGATCCTTTTAAGTTAACACAGGCTGCCTGGACACATGGAGAATGGGGCCAGATTTTCTTCATGCATATTTAAGAGGGTTTTAGATTTTCCAGTGTGGTACCACTGTGTCATATCACACCCTTTAGAAAAGGTTAAAGTTGTAACGTACAATTTATACATCAGTTACAAATCACTACAAAGAATAAATTCTGGGTTGCCAGGTTGTAAAAATCTCTGTGGTTGGTGTAATATCTTCCTCCAGCATGATATTTGCTTTGTCTTATGTTCATCAGGAAGACCTCTCCAGGGGATCACTGGACCCTTCTGGAAAATGAGAATGTGGATGAAAACCCATTTTTTAACATTTACTTGATGTATTGTTATAATCATAAATTCCTAACATTTATAATTGTAGACCTTCTGACTTTTTACAAAGTGAGAAACCTGTACGTTCTTATCATGGCTTCTCAACTAAAAGATGGTACATTTTTATTAGCCTGCAAGTGGCACGGCTCTATGTATGGAGATGCCTTTCGGTTGAGTGATTGGTTTACATATTGGTTGTACTCCTAGATGGATTGACTGCCAGGGGACTTCCCATGACGCACTAAGCTTTCATTCGTATAGTTTATAAATTCATGTCCCATTAATGCATGTTACTAACTTAGCTTCACCCCTGGAGTTTCTCGTCTCGCAGGTTACCATGGGTCATGGCCACACCAAGATCGTGGATTCTGGTTGTGCCTCCTCCTTGACATCCACTGAAAACACTATTGATGTTATTCAAATCATCTTTATTACTACTAGTAGTCATCTTTCTATTATTATGTATAATTGCAGTACTTATTATTATTGTTGCTGTGCATCTTTGTTTTCCTCGTTCTCTCTTGCTCTATCCTTCCTCCTCCTCCTCTCTCCTCTCTGAACTAAAACAGCACATTCTGCTCGAGCTTTCTGCTTCGTAGAAGTAGATTTTCCTTGCCAATGTCCCCAAGTGCTTTCTCGTGGTGGGAATTGTTGGGTCTCTGTAAATAATAATCTAAAGAGTACGGACTAGACCTGCTTTATATGTATAAAATAAAATGTCATGACATAACTTCCCCACTTGAACTCAGTTATTACCTAGTTATTACTCAGTTATTGGTACAATATAAATAAAACTGAATTGATGAGAAATTAGTACCGATATCCATAGTGCCCAAAGCATGAATCCTAATGACTTTGGTGATCCTCTGACTTTTCACTAGCACCATCATGAAGTTCACATTAGTGGTTTAATTTAAAAGTATCCCCTTAACTATCCCAAATATAGAATGTCCTGATGACCGAATGCTTGGGGAGCATGCCACATTGTTGTGACAACCCTGATTGTCAAGGACCTGTGTTGCATGTTTTGCACTTCGCTTTCACCTTGTTTCCTGACTGCCACTCTATCCAATAAAGGTAAAAAAAAAAACCAAAACAGATGGTGTACCCTGTACATCTGTTCTTGCATTATGTAGCTTTGCGCTCCGGGTACAATCACACACGAGAAGTAAGTAATTCTTTACAGTACTAAGTCACACATCACCAACTACTACCAACTATTTCACTGATCTTGGTAAAACTGATGTTGATGACCAAACAAGAAGCCACCAAAAAAGAGTAAATCCAGGACTGAGCTTTCAGATTACACTTTCATACTTTGAGATTGTGGTTTGTATGTCCGACGCAGACACAAAACAGACACAGATGGTTATGATTAAAAAAATGACTCGCCTTTATAATTGGAGACCTGATTTTAGAAAGTGATGACCTGCATGACATTTAAGTGCGGTTAGAAGTGTTTAGAATCATTAAAAAAGTCAGTTTTTCTATTGGCATGTCATAAATAGGATCCATCCTGATAAATTTAAGTTACCTTATAAGACAAAGTAATGCTAGAGGTCTGATCTATAATGCATCCATTAAACCCATTAATTACAACCTATAAACCCTTTAAAGGGTGCTGTACTAAAAAGTGGTATTGATCTAAAAAATATGTGGTCTGGGTGTGAATCCTCCTGTGAACTACTGTGTATGAATGAGCAACCTGTTCACTACTTTCCTCATGCTCTTTGCTGCTTGAACACACACTCTGGAATCCAAACACACAGATTTGATTAAGCATAACCTAGTTCAGCTCAAAGAGAGTGTGTGTGTGTGTGTGTGTGTGTGTGTGTGTGTGTGTGTGTGTGTGTGTGTGTGTGTGTGTGCGCACGTGCGTGCGTGTGTGTGTAGAAAAGAGTGTCTGGAACGAAGGTGGGCCGAGTTAAGTTACTGTCAAGTTGTCAAGTCCTCTGGCTCCACCCCCTACGAGTGTGACAGGTGGTAACCATGGAAACACTTGCCAGAATCATGTTAATTGGCTGAAATTATTCTGACAGCTCACCCTGCTTTGAGTAAGACCTCCTCCAAGCCATCGTCGCTCCCCCCCTTACACACACACACAAACACACAACTCAACCCAATTAAGAGACAGTTTAGAACAAGGAAACGAGTGATGAATAAATAGGACTATGGGACTGATATTGAGTAAAGAGGGTTGAAAGAGAGAAGAAAAGAGATAGAGAGCAGAAGAAGAAAGGCAGGCATAGAAAGGTACTTGTATAGGAGTGACAGATACAGCTTTTCTCATCTTTAAACAAAAGGAAATGCTTTGAATGTTTCATGCACTGCTGAATAAGTTATGTCCTGTGTGTGTGAATGTATGTGTGTGCTTTGCCCCCACACCTCCCAACATGTGTGTGTGTGTGTCATATATGTTACACTTTAAAGGAACGCGATGACTGCCACATGGAAAGCTCAGCACTTCACAAAGTAGGCACCTTGTTCCACACTTACGAATAAATCTAACGTCTCTTCCCAACGAAATAAAAGAAATCAGCGTGGCTCGGAAGAGAATGTTATATAATAGCAAAAGCCAATCTTCTTGTTGTTCCAAATAAAATTGCTCGATGTGCTGTAGGGTGGAGAGATGTACAGTATGTTGTAAACATGGCACAAAGGATGGTGACTGTGTTCCTAAGAGGGAGGAAATGGAAGGAAGGGAGATAGGAAATTAATTTGTAATATGTACTGAGTGCAAAAAAAAAAGGCAGAAAGGGAGGAGGGGTCACCTCAGGAAAAATGGGACTTACAGCTCTTGGGGACTGCCCCCCCTCCCAGTGCGCTCGCATTAATGTCCCTGTCGAACAACGTCCACCCACATTACTTCCCCCGCAGATCACTCACAGTAACACACAAACACAGGCAAACACACACGCTGTCAGTGCAAAGTATGGAAGTACATCCGAATAAACGTAAAACGTGACAGGAGCCATACTGTATGGACATGCACTGTTAGCAAGACAGACAGGACACGCAAACGCACACAAAAACAAACAAATACTGCAATCGGAAGTAACCGGGTCGTCGGGGCAGAGCTACGCTGTTGCCAAGCAACCAGGTGATTCCTCTAAAGAGCCTCTCCGTGGGAGATTCCCTCGTTTGTGTGAGGGCATTCACTTGCTCGTGTGTGTGTGTGCGTGCGTGCTCAGATGTGTGTGCGTATGATCGTGAGTGTATGTTTGTAAGTGTGTCCAGTAAGTTAGTGCTGACACAGTGAGTGTACAATGTTCTGGGATGCGACCATGGTAACAGCCCAGCAGGCTACAGAGGAGCTTGGTTCATGGCATTTGTAGTTTTTTTTTTCCTTTTTCTCTTGGTGTACATTTTATTTATTCAGCAATTATGTATTTATATTTTATAGAGTACACAGAGTGCTGACGATGCCAAATACCGGCAGACCTTCACAGACAAGCGTACGACAGGCGCACTCACAAGCACACACACATAGGCAGACACACATAGTCATAAGCGGTGGAAAATATTCAATTTGGAAAGCTGTGACAAATCCCTGAGGTGTTGCTGACGTTTATGCATGCTTCGGAGTATTCATAGCTTCTCACACACACACATGCTGCAGCACTGATAACTACACACTAACACCTTCATGTCTACAGCAGAAGTGAACAGAGGTTGAGACAGAGAGTGAGAGACAGGGTGGGGAATGGGATGTGAGACAATGAAGACAGAAAAAGAGCGAGGTTCGGGAGGTGACGTGAGTTTTCACTATTTGTGACTCCTTGTGCTGTATAAGTGGAGGTCAGTAACAATGCTACTGACAGGCGACTGTAACCCTGGAGATTCATTAGGGCTTGTCACTATGGAAACCTCCAATCAGGGAAAAATGTTGGCCATCTTTTCCAACAGCTAATGGGTCCAAGGAAATACCTGAGGTCTTCCAAACACACACGCACGCACACACACACACACACACCAACAGACATGCACGATACCGACCTTCTTCCTGTCTCCCTTGTGTTTAAACGTTAAGTAAACATCTAGGCGCTAGGTGCCTTGTAGGTACAACGGCTTTGAGAAAGTACAGAGCCGAAATACAAACAGACAATGTCTCTCTCAAATTATAAACTGAAACACACACACATGGTCAGTGCTTCAGGTGCACTCCCGGCAGTGAAGGATATGGATGGCAGACAGCTCGAAGGCACCAGGAGCGGGGTGGGCTGGTTTGGGTCAGTGCCAAGAGAACCACTGGTGCTAGAGAGGGATACGGCAACTCTTCCTTTTCCTCCTCCTCCTCCTCCTCGTCCTCCCCGTCCTGCTCCCTCTCCTCTCCCTCAACTGAAACATGCACCTTCTCCCCCTCCTCCTCCTCATCCCCTTCCTCCTGCGTTGGTCCTCTGTGCTGCTCATGCAGGTCTGGCTCCTGGGTGCCCGTCATGGCCGTGCTGTGAACAGCCTGAACCTAAAAGAGGGCGCGGGGGGCACCGAGAGACTGTTCAAGACACGGCAACATATGGATGCATGTGCACATATCTGTGTGAATGTGTGTGTGTATGTCTCTGCTTTGTTGTGCCTGGCACTGCAGCTCCGCACAACAAACCGGAACTGCGCCGACTGTCAAGCCTGCCACCCTGTCCACGAGACCCTTTACCCTCTAAGCAAAGCAGCATGAAAAAAAAAATCCTTCTCTGTTTTTCTCAGAAACAATGAGCGTCCTTCGGGAGACGAAACACAGCGAGCAAGCAGTCCTGTGCAGAGAACATAAATCGAAATAAATCTAAACAGAATGAACTAATAGACGTGAGCAAAGGTGCTACACAGAGTCAGTACAGACAAGAGGAAGCACTTAAGACATTATAATCCTACAGCTGTGCAATTCAGCGATGACAACAGGCCATTACTGCTGATGTTTTTAATCCAGACTGGCTTTAAACAATCTGGACATACAGAGAGAAAGTAGCTTAGACTGCTTTTTCATATTGCTATGAAGAGAATAAAGTATGGGGTTCGATACTGACATTGTCAGCTCTTTGATGTTTTTTTCATTTACAATACATTTCCACTCACGATGGTTAGTGTAAGCTGTACATAATTTTCCCTTGAGCTATAATTTAAGATAAAATCTCATGAAAACGCAGTGACATTGTCAAGCTACAGCAGCCTGTGCTTAAGTCTTATGAGCACTGACTTGAATTTCTTGAACCATTGGAATATCATGTAGGAACTGTCAAATTGAATGATAATCTCAGTTTAAATTAAGAGCGTGATCACAAGAGCGTATTCATTTCCTGGCTTCAGAATTCATTTTTTAAATTTCGTCACATTTTACGCTTTATTGGGCAGTATGCAGTGGAGTTTGGCAAGAAAAGATGGGAGTTGGAGCATGTATTGTCACGAGTACACGGCAAACGCTCCTCGCTGATCCACCTTGTGCTAATTCCAATGCTCATCGATCCCCTGAGATTCTGGCAAATTTATTTGAGAAGCTGGAGCTGGATTATTTGGAAAACAAACATGAAGATGAATCAGGACAATAGAAGTCTGGACCAACCATGGGTCCACGCAGGGATATATAGTGTGCCTACAGTGTGAGAGGACAACAGGAGAGCTGGAATGCAAGTAGAAAAGAGTGTATCTGTGTGTGTGTGTGTGTGTGTGTGTTGTGTGTGTGTGTGTGTGTGTGTGTGTGTGTGTATATGTGTGTGCGTGCGTGTGTGTGCGTTTGATGAAAATAATGAGATGAGAATCTGCCAGTATCCTCCGTTCTTGTGTGTTTTCATCATGGGCACATAGCCTGGACTGTGTGAGGAGTCCAGGGCTGCACAGTTTAAGGCTTTTTGTTGTGATTCAATAGTAGCTGTTGGGCGGACATCAATTAACCATTGAAGAGAAAGAAAAGCTATTATTCTGCACAGTTAAAAAGCTGCTGGTGAGTCCTTTCAAAACATTTAAAGCACTTATTATGAGCCTGCCTATGCCATGAGGAAATTAAATCATCCTACTGAATCTAAATCAGTCACCAGAAGAAAATATATTCATACCTCTATAGGACCTCTGAAACCCATTAAGCTTTATATTCACACTGTGCACTCATCATAAATGCATAAATGGCCCAAAATATTTACAAGGGATTTACATCAGCTTCATGCTCAATAAAACCAGAGAAAACAACACATATGCACAACATTTTCTTTTGACTCTCAGTGTTATACAGTCACACACATCCTTCTGAAGGCCAACCAGTATCATATACCGACGACATCCATGAGGCTATAGCATTTCCCAGCTTTACTCTGGAGCACTCACACGAAAAACAGTCTAATTAACCCTATAATAAACTGTAAATTACATAAACATCTCTAAATAAGTCTTAATATTTTGTGATATTAGGCCAATATGATGTAAAAGGGCCTATATAGGCCAAACATAAAGTATGATGAGGTCAGTAACTTATTATACAGTACCACAGACACTTTATAACTGCCTATGAATATATTTATTTTTTCCATTTTTGTGGAAGACACACCGCCATTGACAAAGAGCGACATCACAGGGTCTGGACATTTTCTTTTGTGTCACGGACATTCATCCAGCGCAGTGCCCGGGACAAGAGAGCAAAAGAAAAAAGTACATTACTGCACAAAAAAAACATAAAACTTTGTCTGCCGTCCTTACCGGGGAGCAGCGTCCATCCACTAGCGTCATTCACTCCGGGTCCGCTGTGCGCCCTAAGCTCCCGGAGCCCTGGTGCTCCATCTGAGAGCAGCCCGTTGGTCCTCCGCCTCCTCCCCTCCTGCCGATATCCAAACTCAGTCCGTCAGTCGGGAGAGATGCAAAAGAGAAGACTAAAAATGAGAGAGGAAATGTGACGCAGAAGTTTTAATAACCGGGAAAAGTAAAGTTAAATAAGGACCAAGCGGCTTCCCGTGCGTCTGTGTCCCCCTCAGCCGCTGGACACGCTCTGCGGTTTCAGGTACCGGAGTTCAGGCGCACCGGGGAGAGGGAGAGCCGCGTAAAGCTAGCCAGAGAGAGGACCGGACTTACTCGGAGTTTACCTTCAAAATAAGACAGACTCGTCCCGGAAGCTACGCTCACAATATACCTTAATCCTCCGGAAAAACTAGGGTTTTTTTGTCAAATATCAGTTAAAAAAGCGACGACGTCAGCTTATCTTGTAGGCTAACGTTAGCCACGTACTGCACGCACACCTTACGCTGTTAGAACAGCCGAGTTTTTAGCTACTATCAAGTCTATGAACCATTCCTCTTTGAATACGGTGGTGTACCTCTTATATTTGGACTTTTCTCCTAGCTTTCATTTAATAAAAAAAATTATAATAAACATAATTTAGCAAGTTAATCCGAGTGAAATAAACAAACAAACAAAACCGTTAGGAGCAGTGCACTTTGTTTCCTTGGCAACCAGAAGATCAGCTACGACTAAACATTTGCTACATTATTTAGCATCCATAAACAGCAATTTAGTAGGTAAATTATCTTAATTATTATAATTCTGACCTTTTTATTTGATTGTTTAAAATCTTAAAATTACCTCTTGCATTTTATTTTTCTCACAGCTTCTATCCAGTGTGGACCAGCCCCATTTTACAGGCTTATGGTGAGTGAATTTGCCCTAATGTAGCACACTATCGTCGCCAATAAGAGTTTTATTTTGAAAGTTTTAACTGGAGAACTTTATTCTTAATATTGGATAACTTGACACTGATGGAGCAAGTCAGAGCATGTGACTTGTCCCCCCCTCCTCCTCCTCCTCCTCACTCACAGTACACCCCATCCCAATATTCCTCTTTCTTTCTTTCTTTCTTTCTTTCTTTCTTTCTTTCTCTGCCTGGTTGTCTCACCAGGTTCCGGTGTGTGTGTGTGTGTGTGTGTGTGTGTGTGTGTGTGTGCGTGTGTGTGTGTGTGTGTGTGTGTGTGTGTGTGTGTGTGTGTGTGGGCGGAGGGTGCTGCTGTCATATGAGAGATGATGCTCCACAGTCACACTCAGCAGGAATGTCGATTCACTAAACCCAAAGGTGTGGCAGAGCAGAACACAGCACCTTATAATCAGCTTAAATGCTACGTAAGGTTTCAGAGGACAAAACATAAAAACATATCATATCCAAAAAAACAAAGGTTATGCAGCATAGCCCCTTCATAAAGTTTTTATTACATATAATGTGTTTATTATTATTCGTTCATTCATGTAAGTGTTTAAATGTCTGGTCTAGGTGGATTTATTTTTGCGTATCACATCGTGTAATATCTTATAAGCTGATCAAATGTTTTGGGTCGAAATTGTAACCTTACCTAGTATAGATGTGAAACATGCCAAAGTTTTGGAGCAAAAAAACTAAAATTTGCCCCCAAAATGTAGCGAAGCAGAGGTATAAAATGGCATAAGCAGACTCAAATACAAGTTGTACAAGTACTTCGAAATGACACACCAACCGGCCACTTTATTAGATACAATTATTTAACCTTATGTTTACTATTGAGGTTGTAGTTTGCAGTAGTCTTAAACTGGACTTCATTGTATTGAGAGGTGTTTCTAATATTTTTGCCATGAGAGGGCTATAATATTAGATCGGTTAGTGTATGCACAGCCTACCTGAGTGTACTTTTGTTGCTTTCCAGCACTGTCCCTAGTTTACCTTCACTTAATTTATATCCATATTATAAATCTGAATCTCATGAACCCTCATCAAAGGAAAGGCTAGACTTTACAGTCGGTATGTCTGAGGTGATACCAACAAGGCAGAGAGTGAATAAGGCAGTACAGGCATCTTTAACATCTTAAAATAGTTCTGAAGCACAACTACTGCTCATTTTTCTGGGGGCACCGTCCAATTCCCTAAAGGCCCCCTAACAGTCCCTGGGTCCCACTCTGGGAGCGAATATTAGAACTACAGTATACAGTAGGTCTAAACAAACAACTTGGAGGGCGCATTAGTCTTAAATGGTCTCCTGCTAATTTTTTAATATCTATATATAGCCTCCAAATAATTTTCTTGGGATGTTTTTGTTTGATGTTTACACTCCATTAGACAGAAAACAAGAGGCCCACGGTAGTGGCTCTGAGAGGCTATAATGCTCATTACACACTAGAAATTTGGAGGGATTAAAAATAGTCAAACAACTTTGATATCTTTAGATTCTACTAGCAGCACAAAAATTTAAATTTTTCTGTGCTGGAGGAAAGCCATGTTGTTACCACTGACAGTATAAAGAATGCTCAATGTCACCTGTAGTTTTCTGAAGAGCTGTTTTGAAGCTCAAAATATGTGGCCACCGCCATTGTTGGTAGTTCAGCTTCTTCTGCCTCCCGGCCAATCTAAAAAATCAGCAAAGACATGGATCATCAGTGGACCTGAGGTGGGTCAAATGCCACCTTGGTGTTCACCGACCTGTCAAATCAAAGTGTCCACGCTGTTAATTAAGCATGGTGCAGGTGAATTATATAAAAATTCGAGGAACTGCAGTTTTTGGCACTTCCACATTGGCTTCATTTCACAGCTACAGAGGTTGCCGCTTGGTTGTTACCCAAATCAGTGGGGCTTATCCTCTGTGCAGTAGCCATTTTTGGACATTTCAGGCAAAGCTTTGAGCTGACATGTCACATGCTATGTGTTGATTTTATCACGCTTACGTAAACTTATATTATAATAACACATTTTTAGCTTATTAGCTGGTTAAAATGACCTTGCACGTTTTAGAATGTAAGAATGTAATATTTAACATGTTAGTGTAACATGCTAAGCTTTAACTTATGTTAGCATTCACTGCAATATACAACTAATGATGAAATGATTAGTTAGTTACTGATGAAAATATGGTCATCAGTTTACAGTACAGACAGGTAACATATTAAAAACCTGGAAAAATAAGTGGAGAAACACAAATTCAAAGTCATGACAAAGAAAAGATTGAAAAAAGATTTTGAACCTGTGAGTCAGACCTTGATTGAATAAGATTTTGAACCTGTGAGTCAGACCTTGCTCTCCATCACCAAACTAAAACACAAAATGAGGGAACAACAACAGAAGATTGAAGTTCATTCTACCAGTAGAGTTTCAGAGACTTCTATCTCTGCTAAGTAGCACTTTTCTGTTCTGGAGGCTCCTGGTGGCCCGACACTTTGCCAAGACACTTTATGGTGTTGCTTCTTTGTTTTGTTTTTTAAATTTGTCCACCAGTTGAATCTTGTTGTGTCGTGTCCATTGATGGTGCTCGATATGATGTTAGGAGAATCAGTCAATCAGATTCATCCCCAGATGGTTACGACATTTTTCCTCTGGACCAAAGTGTTGGACTTGCAGACTGATATACAGAATGATTCACTACTAGTGTGGATAAAAACTAAAATTAGATTTTTTACTCAGAGGAAGGGAAACACCGTGCAATACCCAATCAACGCCCACAGCAGACAGACTCCTCGCAGCTATCATAAATCTTACAGCGCAACATACATCAAACATTTACTGTATCACAACTAGAGTTTAAGATATCTAGGACACATTCAACTACACAAACGCTCACGCAGACCTCTACGGGTAACATCTTACTCTCCCAGAGAAGAAAAATGATGAGCATTGTTGGAAGCCACTGTGTGTATGTATGTGTGTGTGTGTGTGTGTGTGTGTGTGTGTGTGTGTTTTGGTAGTAATCGGTTGTTATTGGGTGTCCGAGAATGTGTTTTCACTCCCACTCCCATTCGTTTTTCCCTCTCCTTCCAGCTCGGCTCATCCTTCTCACACTTACTGTCTCGTGTAACTCATGCAAGACTCTTTCTGCTCCACGGGATCATTTCATGCATTTTTTACTCCAGCTCTGTCACTGTGGTGTGTTCAAATGCTGGTTTACATTAGTCACTGAAATACGCACACACACACACACACACACACGCACACACACACGCACACACACACATACGCGCAGAAATAGATTCCCTGTGTTATCGGTTGAGGATGGGTATCTAGGCCAAACATTATTATCAGTGTGTGGTAGGCGCCCCTTGGGTGTGTTTCCATGGTGACCATCACATAACATTATATATGGGGAAGTGTTTTATTCCATGCCATTGTTATCAATGCACACACACTCATACTCTGGGAATTCGATTACAGATCAATAATCCTGATCAATCATTGGAATTGCCATGACAACCACCTGAGGGCACATGCTGTACATGTGTGCAGAAACACACGAGCAGTGTGACACTGAGCCTGCCTTTACTTGACCTCGTTACAGTAGTAGTATATGAAGAGGTTAACACACACACACACACACACTCATGCCATGGTCAGTGGTGTCAATGTCTACTTCTTAAAGTTTCAGTTTTCAGAGCAGGGGGACAAAGGGGACAGCAGTAATTATCCGTCTCTGTTGACTATAAATTGCCCTCCTCCTTTACCTTAATGTTTATTTACATAGATGTAAGCATCTGAGGTAGTCACAGTCGAACTGGGCATCAATAAATTACTTGTGGTCCCTACTGGTATAAAAGGATGGAGTAAGGATGGATGTAGAAATAAATTATATTGTAAGTGCCTGCCACATATTAAGTAAATACAGGGTACATGCAACAGGAAGTGTAGGAAAAACAGGTTGACACTAATATTCTGAGGTAATTTATGTTTTATTTAATTTATTTTACTGCTAAGAAGAAAAATTCACTAAAATATGTATGAGATGTTTAGAGCTACATCATTCCTGGCTGTCATGTGGTGTTTGGGGGATTTTGGTCGGTCAGGCCAGCGCTTCGTGTCCAGAATCAAATATTGGAACAGCTATTGGATGGATTGCAATTAAATTTGTACAGACACTCGTGGTCTCCAGACAAAATAACCTTAACGACATTGGACATCCCCCTGACTTTTCCTCTAGCGCCACCATGAGGTTGACATTTGTGGTTTCCAGTGAAATGTCTCAACAACTACTGTATGGATTGCCATGACATTTAGTACAGATATTGATGTTCCCCCTCAGGATGAATAGTTATAACTTTGGTTCGTCACTGAAACCTTCCATCCAGTAGGTCAAAAATACCTGCAAAATTAATGAGTTTCCCATTATCCTCAGCTGTAATGTGAAAGAAATGTTAGCATGCTAATTTAAATGTTGATGTAATGAAGTACACACCGGGCCACATAGATAGATAGATAGATAGATAAATAGATAGATAGATAGATAGATAGATAGATAGATAGATAGATAGATAGATAGATAGATAGATAGATAGATAGATAGATAGATAGATAGATAGATAGATGAAGGATGAGTTGAGGAGGTGGCTTGGGTCATGTGTTATACTGTGTGCTCTGTGTGTAATGGCTTTACTGTTAAGGTCTGAGATGTTGGTACACGTGGCTACAACTAATGCAGTCCTGCAGTAAATCTTACATTCCTGAAGGTAGCATAATATTTTTGTTAAAACTTTCGAGGGACTTATTCAACTTTATTTGCTCTTGTTTGTGGTGCTGTTGAACTGTATTCCATTATACAGAGAGGAGTTTCTAATATTTTTTTCCCCCCTCACTGATATAAATGGGTTCTCTGCCATATTATCTTGTAACAGTGTTATCATACTCTCTAATTACTGAATTGTGGAAAACATACTTTTTTCTAAATGCTTCTTAAAGTTGTTCCTAGCTTCCTGACGTCTTACATTGTACTTAACCCTCCAGAGTCCAGCAATGGCCTGATTAACTGCTCCCCACAGGGTTAATTCAATTTTATTTATATAGTGCCAAATCATAACAAAAGTTATCTCATGACACCCAACAATTCCACCATGAGCAAGCACTTGGCGACGGTTAAATGTGCTTCTACATACTGTAGATACCCAGAAAGTTCATTCATCAAGTTTATTGATATGTGTACAAAATAGTTAGATTGCACTGTACAATCTAAAATGTTACTGCTTTTGTACACTTCACAGTGGGTGTTACAATATGAAAGAATCCGAGTTACAAATTAAAGACACCGGTAAGTTTTTCACGAGCATAATAAGTCTGATATTTTGCTGTATTTTAGGCAAACAACTGGCGGGATTCTACCATGCAGCAACCTTACTGACTCATCCTTTTTATTAGTTCGAGGAATCATATGAATCCAGCAGACAAATTTCCACACTCCACTCTCCTCTCTCTCTCTCTCTCTCTCTCCCTCAGCTTTTTCTGTTGCAAGCATAAATGCACAGCGGTCCATATAAACGCATGGGCAATCATGCACACAAAGCCAGCATCTTCCAGAGACATTACATTTATGACAGAGCATATAAGAGAGAGTTAGGTTTGTGAACCAGTCAGCGGAGAAGCATCTTTTCTGACAATCGGCAGAAGTGAAGTTGCTTAGCAACCTTTGGCCTTGATGACAGGAAATGATGTCACGCTTGTAAGACAAAACAGAAGCAGACACACAAACACACAGACAAATAACAGGTGTACACATGCGCACACACGTGTGGACACACTCATGCAGAGTGAACCTTACAGGATGGTTGATGATAATCTGGGCAGGGGTTATAATATTACAATATATTAATCTTCTCTAATGGTCTCACTGATCTCTGCGTCCATTATGGATGACCTTAAATATGTACACACACACACACACACACACATGCACACTCATGCACATGAACACGCACACACACACACATACAATGCATGGACTAAGCTGAGAATGTGCTGCTGTTTGAGGGAAAAATACATCTGCTGCTCAGTGTTCCCTCACCCTGTCTGTGAACCCATCTCCAGCCTTCAGCCTGTTTGTGATCCACCAGTCACGTCATCTCTTCGATTAGGTACACACACTTATAACATGCACACACAGACACACAAACACAAACACAATGAGGCTTATTGCTGTGTGCTCTGGGAGAGAGGGAGAGGTACAGACGTGCGGGGTTGTATTTTTGAGCTGAGGCAAAGAAGAGATGATTTTTATTGTTAATATATGGCTCTCTCCTCAGTTAAAAGTTGCAGGACTTACAGCTCCACACAGTGTTCAGTCTGTCTCACTGCACTCGTTTCCTTCTGGGACGTTTTACTTTAATTATTCATGTTTGTAAAGGAATGAGCTGCCAAAAACCCTGAAACTCAACCACTGTGTCTGTGTCTGAGGAACTGCTTTCGAGGACTAATCCAGTTATTTCCAAATATATCTGACAGACCATGTGCCGCAGTACATCTTTGTTCTTTTATCGTCTATATGTGCGGCGTGTGTTCTGTATTCACTGTAGTTGTCCCTTCTTCTTGTGACAAACATCAACTGTAGCACGTAATTCATTATCCATCCTTCTTAGTCCATCCTGCTAAATTTTTGACTTCTTAATTAACCCAAATATATAAATAGTACATTTTAATTAGAGTAATACACCTGTGTTTACACATTGTTCAATGGTGGGAGCACAGAGGAATAAAAAGTGTTCTGTATGATCGACACACAATTGACAGCCCAACTAATTAAATTCAGGTCTCAGCTAGTAATGTGAGTATTCTAATTTTAAGAAAGCACAAATGGTTCAATGCACACAAGGAACATAATCACAGAGAGTAGCCAAAAAACTTTAGAGGAGTTCATCAGAAATATAATTTTATCACATACCACATGAGCATGATTTCTTCTGTTGTACCCTTAGAGTTAACTTTAACCTTAGCTTATTTATGCTGTGTAATTGTAATTGTTGTTGGCAGCCATTTTGACATGAATGTAGATTAAGGTTCTGTTTCATTTATTGCAGCAGAGACTTTCCACCTGCACCACAACAATAGCCTGACTCTGTTTGACCTGAATCACACTGTGTTTACCCGACTATCCATCCATCCATTTTCTGTAACTGCTTATGCTCATCGGGGCTGCAGGGGTCTTGAGCCTATCCTAGCTGGGGCGGGGTACACCCTGGACAAGCTGCCAGTTCATCACAGGGCACATAGAGACAAACATTCACACCTACAGCCAATTTAGAGTCAACAATTAACCTATTAAGTGCATGTCTTTGGACTGTGGGAGGAAGCCGGAGTAGCTGCAGAGAACCCACGCAGACACGGGGTGAACATGCACAACTCCACACAGAAAGGCCCCAGCTGAGGTTCAAACCAGGAACCCTGTTGCTGTGAGGTGACAGTGCTAACCACTGCACCACCATGCCGCCCCTACCCTACTATTTCATGTCAAAATGGCTGCTGTGAAAAAGGTCTATTCCACTGTACTATGCTGCTAATTTTTTATTACTTAATCAGGTATTATTTCATTATCACATTATCACTTACAGCACTAGAACCGTTATTTTTGTGTCCAACATTGAGAGGTTTGCCAGCACAGTTTAGAGACTGGTGTGAACCCAGATGAGTTGTGTGGTCATGCTCTTCAATGTTGGCATTAATTAAATATAATGTAAGAGACTGTGGGCCATGTTTTAGCTGCAGCTCAGTGTGAGTGGAGTAAGCTACACATGAAAACTCAAGGATACAGTTTGCAGTATAATTTTAACAGTATTTTTACTCAGTGTTTTTATATATTAGTGTGGGTTGTGAAACCATATAACCTTATACTTAACCTTATTATCTGGCCTCTATATCCATGTGTAAAGTTCTTGAACACCAGAGAAACTTTAATGTTCAAACATTAATAAAAATACAACTGAGACACTCTGATGAGGTCAAAACATTTTAATTAAAAAAAAAAGAAAATGAACAACTCCTTTGTAAGAACATTAGTCCTCCAACTTGTTCCATTTCTGTCACAGTTCACTTTCACACAAATACACACATTCACTCACTCAGACAATGTGATAGACAGCTACTGCACCTTTGGAACAAAAACATGCACACTGATTTGCAATTATTAATAAACACATCCTAGATTTATACAATCCAGTGTAGCACAGATGCATATGTTTGTTTGTCTGTTTTAACTTAACAAGGACCATACTGGCGATTTTGCAGATTTTAGCAAATTAATACTATAAACTGCTGACCATTTCCAAAGAGTCATAATCTTCCAGGTAGCTATTGCATTTCATTTCACAGAGATTTACCCTTTGGAAAAAAATAAAATAACTGTTTTGCCTTTTTTTAATTAACAAAAAAAAAAACTACTGGCATGAACTGAAACTAACAGCTGCGTAAACGTAAGATTATCAATGTTGAAAATTGTTAGCAATAATGGAAAGTACACATAATTAGTTTATATGCTAAAACATGCAAAACCGCGAGTACAGTCCTTCAAAAAGAGCTTAGAAGGGCCCTCATAGCAATGGTTAATCAGCATTTAAGCCTTGAACAGCACACAGGGATGTGAGCAAAATAAACTGAGGAAAAATTATGTGAAGAAACAGTTAATCTCTATTTACAAATGAATCAGAGGCAGAGAAACAGCAATTCCTCCTCTACAAAGAAGCAATCACATCCCTGAGTAGAGTGTTTGTTATTCCAATCATTTAGATTGACTGCAGTGTGATCAGTATTATCAGAAAGTCCTTTTCTGGTCGGCTCTTGGTTGATCACAATAGTGCGGCCACAGCATCTCTCGAGCTTTTCCTGACACAAAGTCACAACAAGAGGCTCACATTGAACATTAAAGAAACCACAGCAGCGGTCATAATGTTGCAATCCAAGCACAACAGAAGTACCGTCTAAGTTTGGGGACCTGCAGTGACATTAAGAGTTAGAAAAACAGCCAGACAGCCCTTCTTCAGTGTCACGGACAGTCAAAGACACATTTCATCTCTTCCTTACGAGTGGCAGATGGAGCAGCATGCCAGTGTTAGCTGATACTTCAGGGTACATCATTATCTCCTTATTAACAAAGCCTCCGCCTGTTAGCATGGAGCCCCTTCCTCTGTTCTCTCAGTCTTCTCCTCCTCTTCCTCCGCATCTTTGTCTTTGTTCTTTTTGCGTTTCTTCTTCTTGTGTTTGTGCTTGTGCTCCTTCTCCTTGTGTTCCCCTTCTTTGTCCTGGCTGCCGTGCTTCTTGTGCTTTTTGTGTTTTTTATGTTTCTTGTGTTTCTTCTTCTTCTTGTCTGCCGTGGTGGTTCCAGAGCTGCTGTGGTTGCTCGGGGTGGGGCTGTGGGAGGGTTGGCTAAGGGACCCGGGGCTGCCGCTCCTCCCTCTCTCCGGCTCTGAGCCTTCGCCTTCGCTGTAGTCGGGCACGAAGGCCGCCTCGTCTGTCTCACGACCCAGGTCAGAACATAAACGCTGCCTCCTGGGCTCTGGGGCACGACTCTCCTCTCGTCCTCCTCCACCTCTGGATTCCGTTGCTCTCTCCTCCTTTCCTGTCACTCCTCGGCCTTCCTCTCTTCCTCCTCCTCCTCCTCCACTTCTCCCCTCTTCTCTCACTGGAGCTCTCCCTTCTTCTCTCACTCTACTCCCCTCCTCCCTCACAATTTTTGTTTTGGTTGGTTTGTCCGAATTCGTCTGTGCCGTCCTGCCACCTTTACCCTCTTCCTTCTGCGCTCTCCCTTTCTTCTCTTCTCTCACTACTCCCCTCCTCTCCTCCCTTGCAGCATCCCGGCCTTCGCTCCTGACTGGTTTAGGAGCTTCAGTCTGCACCTCCCTGCCTCGGCTCCTCTGCGGCACTGGTGAGGGCTCCTTGGGTGCACTAACTCCGTTTTCCTGGCCTTCTTCGTCGTCTTCTCTCTCCCACTTGGAGCGAGGAGGAGGCTGAATGAGTGGCTCCTCTCTGGCCGGGCTGGATGCTGGGCTGATGCTCGGGCTGCGGCCACGGCTGTTCACGGGGCTGGATGGAGGCTGCTCTGGAGGTTTTGAGGACAGACTCTTCGGGTCTTTGTCCGAATCTCGCTTTGTTTCTTGAGTTGACCTAGTGCTGAAGAAAAAACAGACGTTTAAAAGAGCACTGCACAAAACTCACAATGGACAGTTTAAAATGAAAGTGATGAAAATATATAAAATGTTTAAAAATTGTAGATAACAGAAGCAT
Source organism: Argyrosomus regius (assembly GCA_946959425.1). Classification (NCBI taxonomy): domain Eukaryota; kingdom Metazoa; phylum Chordata; class Actinopteri; family Sciaenidae; genus Argyrosomus; species Argyrosomus regius. Next base: position 12,070,623 of record OX336883.1, read on the forward strand.
GACAGACTCACCTAGTGGAGCTCGTGGTGTGGCTCGTCAGGGCCTTGCGGCTGATTCTGGGTTTGCTCTTTACAACAGTCTCCTCGCCATCTTTATCTTTCGCTGCTGGAGGAGAAGAAAGGAAACAATGCTTTAATCAATGCTTAATTAGATGGCACAAGAAAAAATCAAAGTTATCATCTCTTCACACATGCACGCATACATAAATTTAAATTACCTTCTCTGTGAGAAGCAGCTGGTTTCTCTCCTGAGGAGACGCTCCTCTCTGTTCTGTCCTTGGACACACTCCTGGGAAATAAGAGAATATAATTACACGTATTAACAACTGTGTTTACAGACCCATTATATAGAGGCATAGCATATCATGGATATGGTTGGTGGTTTGATAAGCAGGAGAAAGGTGTAACAGACCTTTTAGATTTAGCAGCTCTTTCCGACCCCTCCCCTCTCTCCTTAGACGATGTGCTTGGTTTCTCCTGATGGTCGGTGACTTTCCTGGTGACGGCTGATTTCTCTCCGATGGTCATTTTATCCAGAGAGACGGACCTCCCTCCTGCACTTCCACTACCGGAGGTCTTTCGCTCTGTCCTCTCCGTCCTCACCGACCTTTCACCTTCGGTGTCTTTCTCCACTGTAACTGCTACCTTCTGTGAGCTTGACCCAGAGCCCCTGTCTCTCTCTTTGTCGGACGCCGTGCTTCTGTCTCTTTCTCGGTCTGATCCAGAGGGTCTGTCTCGCTCTCTGTCCTGTCCCGAGCTTCTGCTCTGCTCTCTGTCAGAGCCCTGCAGTCTGTCTCCGGCACTTCCTGGTCTCTCTCTGGAGACTCCCCGCTCAGTCGACAGTGACCGCTCCTTTCTACCAGAACCTTCTGCTGTACTGCTCGCTCGGTCTCCTTCAGAGGTGTTAGAAGGAGCTGATCGGTCTGAGGAGGAGGTCGTCTTCTCAGGGCCTGAAGACGTTCTGTCCGAGGTTGCTCTGTCCGCTCTGTCCGAGGCTGCTCTGTCCGAGGCTGCTCTGTCTGTTCTGTCCGAGGCTCCTCTCTCCGCTCTGTCCGAGGTTGCTCTGTCCGCTCTGTCCGACGCTCCTCTCTCTGCTCTGTCCGAGGCTGATCTCTCCGTTCTGTCCGAGGCTCCTCTCTCCGAGGCTCCTCTCTCCGTTCTGTCCGAGGCTCCTCTCTCCGCTCTGTCCGAGGCTGATCTCTCCGTTCTGTCCGAGGCTGATCTCTCCGCTCTGTCCGAGGCTGCTGTCTCAATGCTGCCTTTTCTCCCCAGATCTCTGTTCAACTTGATCTTCCTCTGGGTCTGTGGCTTAGCCTGAATATGAACAAAAGCACACAAAAAATGTTACACGGGTGTTAAAACGTTGAGATTTAGGCCCATTTGTGGCAACAATAAGCTCTGAAGTTGATTAATGGTCGTGATTAATCACGACAAATCTTTGGGTTTAGCACAAGAGAAAGAAAAGCCAACTGAATCATCTACATCTCCTTCTGAGGACTGCATTAGCAATAGACCCACCTGAAAGTCCATTAGCGGTCTGATGGATCCTCGATCTCCATCACCTCGGCCCATGTCACGGCTCCCTGGTATGGGAAGAAGACCAGGCCTGTCTGAGGAGGGTGGGAGTCTGTGGAGCAGGGGCTGATGAGACATGTGTGAGTGGGAGATGCCATCACCTCCACCCCCTAGCCCATCTATTCTCCTTAGCTTTCCGGGAGGAGGTCCAAGTAAAGAGCGACCCTCCTCTCCCATCCTCCTCCGACTGTCCACTGGGGAGGGAGGTTGATGCATGAGTGGGAGTCCGTGTCCGTGTGGGAGGGGAAGGAGACCACCACTCGGTGGGCCGTCTCTTCTTCCCCGCATGTCGAGGCCGGGCCGAGGGCCGTCATGAAGAGAGGGATGATGTGGAGGCAGGTTCTGGGAGGACATTGGAGGGGTTTTAAGCAGGGGAGGCCTCACTGTGGAGCTTTTACTCTTTTCCTTTTTAGGCGTAGTTGAGTTGGGGGCATCTTCTGGTTTGGCTTTAACGGTCTTTAACGGTTTAGTAACGGAGGAGGAGGAGGAAGAGGACTCCTTCTTTTTGGTCACCACTCCTTCTGCAGTCTTTTTCTTCACCTTGTCAGTCTTTACCTTGACACTCTCCGTCTTAACTTTGGCTTTGACCTTTTGACCCTTCTCTTTCTTAGTTTTATCTGACTGAGTCTTTGATGTCGACTTGGTTGAGGGTTTAACGGGTGCAGCTGTGTTTTTACTGGCTGGAGCTTTAGTGGTTGCGGTACCAGCTTGAGGCTTTGAGGACATGGGAGGCGTTTTAACGAGTGAGGGGACTTCATCCATCGGTTCATCTCTGACTGGCGTAGCATCGCCTCTGTCCATCGACTGGTGTGACGGTTCTGATTCCTCCCCGGTCTTCTTCTTTTTCACTTTCTTTGTCTTCAGAACTTTGGCGCTGGACTTGGTACCTGATGAAGAAGAGGATGGAGGATGGTGAGGTGGAGCACCTCTGTCTTCTCTCCCTCTTCTTCCTCTCCCCTGGGGGGAGTAATCTCTAGATAACGGAGACATCCTGTCCCTCTCCCTGTCTCTGCTGCCACGAGCTCTGTGGTGCAGTGAGGGATGTTGGTTGTCATAGTCTTTGTAGTACTTGTTGTACCAGTCTGCGTACTCCTTCTCCCACTGTCGATACTTATCCCAACGCTCATGGCCACCAGGGCTCGGACCCTTCAGTTCATACGGTGCTAACTCCCGAGGAGGTGGTTTCCGTCCACCAGGGCTGCGGCTCCGGTATCCACCAGGGGACCGAGACCGTGATCTTGACCTGTAAGGTCCTGCTGCTTCTGCACCTTCCCAACCTCCTCCCCGGTAGGAGAGAGGAGACCGTGGTGAGCCAGAGCGCCGATACCCATAAGACCTCGAACGAGAGCGGGACCTTGTCCGTGAACGTCCATAGCTGCGTCCATTGCGCCTGGAATAAGGGGAGCGGGGATAAGACCGGCCGTGGGAACGTGAACGGGAGCGGGACCGACTGGGGGAGTAAGAGTAAGACCTGGATCTTGACCTGGATCTCGATCTGGATCTAGAACGGGAGTAAGAACGGCTGAATGGAGAACGACTGTATGACCGGGACCTAGAAAATGAAATGGTTGAGAGGGAAACAATGAGAGAAAGAAAGAAAGCAGATTATGCAAAATATGTAACAAATGGTTTAAAGGATTATGCATATGTAATTAATGAAAGAACTAAAACCAATTTTGATATGAAGTTACCTGGAATAAGACGGCCTTCGTCTCTTTGGTGCATTTCTGTACTTCATAAGCTCTTTGTGGAAGTCTTTAGTGAATTCATCCAGTTTGGATGTGACTCTGTGGACACAGACAAAAACACTGAAACTTTCAAAACTACTCAGTGTGAAACTTCTGAATTCATAATCCTAGGTAACACATTTTACATGTAAATTCCACATAAGCCGATGTGGCTGGAAAAGAAACAACTCACTTGTCCTGTCGGTGGTGCCGCTGTCTGTAGAAATCTTCCTTAGAGAGGGGGGGCTGAGAGAGCGAGGGTGGAAGAGGGAGAAGAGGGGGCTGTGCACCAGAGGTAACCCAGGGAGGGTTGAGCACTGGTGGTCCAGGGGCATAAACAGGCTGGGGCTGGTAACTGATGGCAGGAGGAGGGATAAGACTAGGGCCAGAGGTGTATGGGGGGTACTGTAGTGGGGGTGGGTACAGAGAAGGAGCTGGGAACACTGGAGGAACAGGTGCAGGGGGTGGAGCTGTTTGGAGGTGAGAGGAGGGGTGCTCTCCTCTACTTCTGTAAGAAGACCTGGTACAAAGAGGGGGGGCACACAAACACCTGTGAGTGTCGCATATTACAATACAAACTTTTTAACTTTGATTGTTCCACAGACGGGTCTTACCTCTCCCAGTGTCTGCCTCCTCCTCTCTGAGAGGAGTGGTGGGGCCGTGACTGGTGACCTAATAGAGCAGAGAGACAGTTTGTTAGTTGCTAAATGTCTTTCAGTCAAGCTCACTTAGTCTGCTCAAATAGCCTAAATTAAATCTCTTACCTGAAGGGTGAGGTGGCCTTGCAGATGGCGGGTGGCCAACAATATTTAAATGATAGTTCTGCAGGAAAAATCAGTGAGAAGAAGAATGTAGTTACTCCAAGAGAAGTTACAGTTTTGTGTTCAGGGATTCACAGGTATGGACTAAGGATGGTTTTCAGCTTAACATGGTGCAAACTAATTTTACAAAATTACAAAAATAAAACACCTGGCCCATTGTTCAACCTGACTTCTGTTTCTGATTCAGTGTTTTAGCACTCTTAGCCCTAAAGTCCGAGCTTGTATTGACACATTTACTTTTCTTTAAAGTCACCAAAAAAAGAAATAAGCGACAGCAGATTATCGGGCACATTCATGCTGAATCACAGCATGAAGTATGAGCAAGTCAGTGAGGTGGCTCTCCAGCAGCACACCTTTATTCACGTGATCAAGGTAGACTCACCTGTGATCCACTTTGTGAGCCTCCTGATGAGTCTGTTGTCACAGTGGGTTCTGGATCGGATTCACTGAAACATAAAACAGACACATTATGACCCATTAAAAAGGGCTCTTCAGTTGTCTATGCGGTTTCATGCTGGATTTTAGACTAAACTTACCCTGGTGGGGGTGGTTCACCCTGGCTGGTGGACTGCATAGGAGAATGGTGGTCGACAACAGGTGGAGGCGCTGGTGAATTATCTTGACCTTCGATAGCAGCAGTATGAGGAGGAGTGGGAGCAGCAGTAGTAGCAGTAGCAGTAGCAGCAGCAGCAGAAACAGGTGCAGGTGCAGGTGCAGGGGGCGGCACCTGTACTTGAGGGGCAGTGGAGGGTGCGCTTGTAGGAGGAGGGTGAGTGACATTGGCTAGCAGCGGGTCCTGCTGTCTCGAGTGCAGTGGCCTGACCAACTGAGGGCGCGGTGGAGGCGGGGCTGCATTTTGGAGCTGCTTGCGTACGTGTTTGGTGTATCCAGTCTCATTCTTAAAGTTGTTCACAGCCTGCATGAAGGAAAACAGACGGGATTCATTTACAAAAATATGTTTTTGCTTTTAATTCAAGCAAAATGAACCAAACGCACTGCAACGTATTAAAATGCATTTGATGTGTTTACCTGTCGAAGAAACTTGTTGGCGATGAGGTTATCAGGTGAAACGTCTGACTGTTTGCATGTGAAGCAGATGTGCTCCTCTGAGTCCAACAAGGTCGTCCTGATACCTGAAAACAAAGAGTCCTTAATTAGAGATCATTTACCTTATAAATCTTATGACAATACACATTTTTAACTTCCCCTCAACCTGCCTAAACTATATATATTACAGCTTTTTTTTCCGAGGACTTTCAACAATCCCAGAGACATGATCTCAGCACAAAACACTGTGGAAAATAACAGCAAGAGAAATTTGAACCATCAAGAATGAGAAATTCACCAATTACTAGAAATGCAGCATGTCCTAGGGCTGCAGTACTCTAGAGAGGCTACTGTTGGATGAATGGACATTTCTGCCATTTCCACAGTGGATTTGTCCCAAAAATAACTGTTGAAAGTTGTTGCAAAATAAACACTTAAACACAGAAAAATATGTGGCAGGACCAAAATATAGACAGTAGAGTCCCTTGAGATAATTCTGTGCTCGGCAAAGCACAGAATTTATTATTTTTTTTAAACTTGTGCCAATTAAATTTTTTTTTATTACAAATGCTCATCAACAGTGAGAACTCACAATCATCGCAGTAACTGTTTCCACAGCAGGGTATAACTACAGCATCAGTCATCAGGTCGTTGCAGATCGGACACAAGAGTTCATCTGGGATCGGGTCTGAATCGTCCTCGGATGACGACTGGTCGTGTGGAACAAACGGTGGGCGCTCCTTCTTTCCTTGCGCATACGCCTCCCTGTAATAACACATTTAATTTTGAGGACAAGGTTACACACAAATAAAAAAAACAACAGCAGTATGTGTTTGTAGACACAGGTACAAACTGGGTCATGACAAACAAACAACTCCGTTTGACACATACGCATCTATAGCAGGTATAGCATATTCTCCAGTGCTGGTCAACATGGCTCCTTTGGTGCCTGGTTCTGCTTTCACCATGAAGCTCTGAGGAATGCCCTTACTAATCCTTACTGGTTTGGGGCCCTCCACACTCTTGTCCTGAACCTAAAAAGTTAAAAACAAAACAATTATCCAAAAAGCAGACATCGCTTTCTTAGAAGTTACGCTGTATCAGTTACACTGACTATGAAAATGAAGATATACACGATAATTACCATCAGCATGGGGCACTGCCGAATGTAGTGGCCAGCCTTTCCACAACGAAAGCAGGTATAGTGCGCAGGTGGAGGTCCAACTGCCTTTTTGGAGTAACTATAGAGACAAGATTGATATATTTTTTTAAACTATAGGGAATGTTGTTTTGTAAGCTGATTCATGAGTTTCAACTTTACTCAAGTAAAAGATTAATGTGTGTATACTAACTGTATCGGGTCATATTCGTGATTGGACTGAGACATCATGGCTTTAATCTTGTCCTCCTCTGATGCATTTGCATCAACCAGGTTTGCAGTCTACAACACATCATGGAGAGAGGGGGGAAAAGAGAAGAGGACGATGTCAGGCCAACAAGAAAAAAAAAAGAAAAGAAAAAAAAAAAGGACACACCTATTCAACTCAAGAAATATTTTCTGGAAGTACAGCCAGCATGTATACAAACAGTACCTTGGCGAGTTGGGCAAGTGACATAGAAGGAGAAGAATCGGTCTGCAGGAGAATCAGAGTACAGATATTAAAGATGTTAACATAATATGTAATAGACATACAGTGGAAGATAAGAGCCCAGATAGTTCCCCACCACGTGTCCAGTCCCTGAGTCTCTATTTAAGTCTGCGCAACAAAATTAAAACATTTGTTTAGTAAGAAGTGCATGAAATAATGCAGTTAAACGATCAGGACATGGTTTACTAGGTTTGTGCTCGATGTTTATCCCTCTGCTGACAGCACTGTGTCATTATCCTTTAAGAAGTCAATGTTGCGAAAGCATCATCTAAGGTTGTGTCTCTTCACAGTTAGGTACATACGTATTTGGACAGTGACATTTACTCTCAGCTTTAATTTGACAGGATTCACATGCCAATAGGTGAAAAGGTTCACAGCTTTAGCCATCGCTTTTCTGAAAAGGGACCAAAAGAAATTGGACAGTTGACGCAAAAGCAGTTTCGTTGACAGGTGCAGGCTATTCTTTTACTATTTCTTTATCAATTAAAGCAGCTACATGGTACAGAGTTGGAGTTCTCAATGCATGTGAAGATAGCGAGAACATTAGGAGTAGCCTAATCATCAGTTATTCTACACTTAGAGAACACACTGCTAAGCCCAGCAACACAAAAAGCCTGGACGTCCACAAGTGTCAGATGATCACAGGATCCTTTCTGTGGCAAAGAAAAAGCCCCTCATATCCTCCAGCTAAGTGGAGAACACTCTCCAGGAGGAAGGCATATCATTATCCAAGACTACCATAAAGAGAAGACTTCACAAGAGCACATTGAGAGGGTTCACCACAAGGTGCAAACCACTGATAAGCCCCAAGAATAGAAATACCATTCTTTGGACGGATGAAATTAAGATCAACCTGTATCAGAATGATGGGAAGAAAAAAAGCATAGAGAAGGCCTGGAACAGCTCATCATCTGTAAAAGACGGTGAGTAGGGGCAGTGTTATAGCATGGGCGTGCAATGGCACTGGGTCATTAGTGTTTATTGATGATGTGACAGAAGCAGATGAAGTGTGTTGGGATATACTGTCTGCCAAGATTCAGCCAGGTTCAGCAAAGTTGATTGGATGGTGCTTTACAGTATAGATGGACAATAACCCAAAACATACTGTGAAAGCAACCAAGGTTTTTTTTTGAAGGGGGTAAGAAGTGGAATATTCGGCAATAGCCGAGTCAATCACCTGATCTCAACCTGATGGAGCATGCATTGACTTGCTGAAGACAAAACTAAAGACCCGCGGACAAACAGCTGCGGTAAAAGTCTGACAAAGCGTCACAAAGAAGGAAACCCAGAATCCAGTGAAGTTCAACATCAGTGGTCACTGTCTGCAAAGGATTTAAAATTAACATTTATGATAATTTGTCCAATTACATTTGAACCCCTGAAAATGATGTCACTGTCCAAATAATCGTGTGCCGAACTGTATACAGAAGAGATCTGAACTGTTTGGAGAATAAATTAAGAAATTACCCAAAAGGAGATTTAACCTACAAATAACGCGACTTTAAAAAGAGTCAAGAGAATCCGTTTTATGTCCATTAAGTAACACTAATTTTCAAAAAAAAAAAAAAAAAAGAAGAAAAATCTCTGCTGAAGGTAATGTTTACCCTCTTGCCAGACAATATTAAAGTATTACGGCTGATATACAAAATGCAACTTTTGTGCATTTTTTCTGTGGAAAAATCAAAATGAAAGTTTGTCCCAGTATGGAAATCCTAGAGAACTTCAACACTGCTAAACAGCATAAAATTTAACAAGTAAAGCAAACGTATACTAGTTTCTACTCTTTTATATACAAGCCAAGATCTGCTTATATTAAATTGTAGCTATGATAACGTCCATCTGTTTAAATACTTCAGACCTTCCTTGCTATTCGGCCTTCATCAGCACAATCAAAATGTACACTACTTGCACATCCCTCTGTAGATATCCTAAGGCTTCTCCTGCTACAGTAGGGAGAGGGCAATTTTCTCAAAGGAATACCTGACATTTAATTTTAGCATGCAGTCTCCTTTCACCAGGCCGCAGTGATTTAGGTTTTTGCACGGGCTTGTCAAAAGAGTTAGTAACTCATCAAAACAAGCTCAAGACTGCTTTCTGCAAACTAATCATAGCACGGTGTGGTGCCAAGCTGTTTCAATTTAAAAATAAAGAAGCAAACACTGCAAAGTGTCAAATATGTAGGGCTGATGAGACACAAATGCTCTTTCTTTAAAGAAAAGACCTGATGAAAAACAAAAAAGAAACCAACAAGAGCTGTCAGGTGTTCCTTCAAATTGTTCCCTAAAACAGCCCCTAACACGACTACAGAGTGAAGGGTGAAAGCAAGTGGAGGGATGTCTCTAATGGAGGTCAGGAGTCAAGGAATCATAAGAATTAAGTCTTGTGCACGGATAAAAAAAGTAAAATAAAAAAGAAAGTCATGTTTGTGACGAACAAAAAGGCTGCTCTGCCTATTTCTTGTAATAATTTTCTATAAGTAAATAAACAAACGGGCAGGGTGGGTTGTCCAGCATGACAGAGATAGATAGCGGCGGAAACACTAGGTATTGCAGAGTGCTGTGGAGGGAACACACAGGGATCTGGTGCAAGCGGTTCTGACACTGAACCACTGAACAACTTTATTGACAGGTTCTGCAGCTTACAGCTTACAGGACACACTACACCAGTATACTTCTCACTGCAGCAACCATGGAAGGCCTCCAGAGATTAACAAGATATTTACTTTACTGATAATGTGTCATAGTACTTTCTGATCGTGTCACAACATTATACGTCAGTGGCCAAGTCATAGTAGTATCCCACTTAGCAAAACTAGCTTTGAACTAGTACCTGTGTCTTTGTAAAAACAGACACTTGGGAATCTGAGCATTTAACTCACGAGGATGAAACCTGTGAGCCTTTAAGGTTTAAGGGTTATGTGCAGTCCATACTCAAAGCAGAATAGAACATCTTCATGGTGAAATAGTACAGGACAAAACAATTGACATTGGCAAATGTTACTGAACAACAGGTTTGAGTAAATTAAAGTTTAGCAGGGTAAGCTTTTCAAAATAAAACTCACTAGCGAGTCTCTTCCACTCACAACTTTCGCCTTGTAAAGTTAATTACAATAAATCCCAGCCACACTTTACTTCATTTGGGTTCTTAAACCACATAAATAAAATATTTTCACAGAAAATAAAATGACAATGAATTATAATACAAAAATACCATATTTTCCTTTTACAAACCCCTTTAAAATACATTTGCCTGGCCTGAAGCAGGCTACAAAACCATTTCAATATGAAATACAGTCACAGTTTAAATGGTTTCTCAATCAGTTATAAAGTGGCAACAGTTCAACATTTAGTCAGTTCAGAGCATTCAAAAACAATCGTAGCTAGTCTGTTGTTTCTCTTCTCAACCTCGTCTCACTCAGCCACAATTTCAAACTTTAATCCGCTAATTTCAAAACAGAAACCCAGGGTTTTTTTAAAGAGAGAAACAACAAACTATTTTAACTGTAACTCAAGGAAACCCTCCCAGAAAGACATCAAATGACATATAGAGGTTGAGATCTCAACACAAATGTAGCCAACACACAGTGAACAGAAGATACACACAACTCAATTATTGTTGACAGAATGTTCTCAAGAAAGGTGACTAAAGCCAGAAAGAGGGGAAGAGGGAGAGAGGTGAGAGGAAGAGGAGGAGGAGAAGAGAGAGTTGATTTTGGGTTTGTTTTACATACGGGTCTAGAAGATCCCACCACAGCTGTGTCAGAACGATCTCTGCAGAAAGAAAACACAGGACAGAGAGAAACCATCAGTTGTTGACATAACTCGACTGCCTATTTCTATTCATGGCTTTAAATTATTACTCAATGTAATGCTCGATAATGACTGTAGTAATAATTTTATACATACACAATGAACGTCCTGCCAGCTGGTTTTACTCCACCAATCGGAGTACGGCGGACGATCACGGACGAGTGTTTTGGGATGTGGGCTTCATCATCTGTGTATTCTGCAAAACATTACAGACAACTCATTGGAAAACATAGAACACAATGACACGTAAACAATACTACCAACAAAAGAATAAATCCAGCGTCTTAATACAATCTGCCATAGCACCAATTTCCATCGTGTTAGATGGAAAATTTGTAAAGCAGGGCTGGACACTGAGTTGTGAGTTTACTATGAGTACATTCAGACAGAATCTGGTGCTGTGGCAAAAACACAGGTTTTTCCATTCATTTGAGTCGGAGTGCCAAAAACCGCAGCAACCAGCAGAGGAGAAGTTGAGCTGGATCCAACTTTCGGAAGCGGCCGCCAATCAGACCAGTCAAACGCTCCAAACCATCCAGGTGGATTCATGGACTAAACTCTGATACTCTACCTGTTGTGTTCTGCGTTTATTTATTTCAAGCACCCAGCTTCTAAATCTGAGTCTGGCTCACAACTTAGGCTGCAAAATATTGACACGAAGAAGTTTGATTTGGTTCGTGTCGGGCGGTTTGAGAAAGACAGAGAGATTGAGACATAGACAGTGAATGAGAGACAGATAGCACTGGCATCAATAACGTCGGTTAATCAACAAAAAAAAGTTTTTTTTTTGTTTTTTTTTAGAGGGTTTACATTGCCAACGGACAACCCTGTGAATATTTGCCGCACGATCCTGTCTGAACATACCATTTTTTTTTCCCCCAACTAAAGATGTGAAAACAGTAACCATACGGTAATATAAAAAAAATACATATCCTACCTTCATAGTATTTCCAGATTTTTTCTAAATTACCTGCTAGTTTGGGTAGTTACTACCAATAATATTAGACTGCATGTTAAGTAATTATTGTGTTCTGATATCTTAAAAGAAACATGGCTCAGGATCACATAATCAAAAAGACAATTGTTAGATTTATTTGAATCCATCATCTAAATAGCCTTAATTCAAGCTTTGATGTAGTGTATCACAACATATACAGTATGAAAACACAACCACTGACACCAACCCCACTCCCTGACACTTCTTTCACCAACTCTGTTGTTACCACAAACGAAGATGCCCTCCCATCTCCTCCTGTTTCTCCCAAAAATAATGGATGACAAGTTTGTCAAACATTTAGTCACGTGTCAGCTGATAACGTACCTTCTCGCGTCTGCGCATTGGTGATCTGCAGGTCGCAGTCTGTGGCCTTGAGGCGCTCTCGGCCCATAATCTGCCTTTTAAGCTCGCTGAGCGTGATATGCAGCCCATCGAAAGTGACTGTGTTGTAGTCCAGTTTGGAAGAAAACTTATAGTGAACACACGACATTTTGTTTTGTTTTTTTACAGGTCTAAGCACTTAAGTCAATCAAGCAACAAGAAAAAGAAAAAAAAACACAGGCCTGGTATGATAACAAAATAAAACAGCGTCAACACTGAACACAGGAGGCTAAATCTGGTGACTTTAATGGGTAAACCTTATTTAAATACGCTGAAAACACTGTGGACAAAGAAGGGACTAAAATAAGGAAGGGTTCAGCTCGCAGATGACGAAAGAGTCCTTGTTATTGCCAAAGAAAAATAATCGAGGTTTGAGACCAAAGCGCCATTGAGCGGCGCAGTGTGCCTCGTCAGTTCTTTACAGTCCGATAAAACACAACAGGATGCCACCAAATCCAAAAGAGTCCATGCAGCACACCGTAAACCTATCACATGGATGTAAATGAGGCCATGTCCGTCGTGAATTGTCCTTGGTGGAAAGCCCCGGGGCCGCCGCGTTGCAAAGCCGCTAGTGTAGCTAGCAGCAGCGGGCCTGGGGTTTCGTGAGCATCAGTCCTTGTGGGTAATGTTTTGCCTTTTTTTTTTTTTTTGGGTAACAGTTCTTATTATTCAAGTCAAGACAGACACTACCGAGCTCCACAAAAAGTCCACGGAAGTGTGTGGAAGCGTTCGCAACGAGTCCACAAGTGTTATGTTACCGCCGTTAGACCTCAAAGTGATTAGAAACCGTAATCTATCGTGTAAATGTTAAATTAGCTAGTTAAGGCTAACATGCTACACCAACGTTAGCTCGCCACTCAAACACAATGTGAACTCAAGGCTAACAAAAGCTAACAGCTAACGGTGCTAGGCTAACAATGTTAGCTGTCGAATAATCTAACAAAAATCCACCAGTTACGCAGTCAGGACGCAAAGATTCCTCTTCAGCGCACCGCTATGCTCCATAATGACACGATGAAAGTTATGTATCCAAGATAATCTTCGATTTAAATCCATAAAAATCCATTTCGGTTATCCCAAGCTGCTTCCCTCCTCGCTGTTTCATCAAAATGGCGCCGCACGGAACCGGATGTATCCAGCAGACTACTTCCAAAGAGTTCACATGAAGTCAAGATGTGTGACTGCAGCAGACTTCTTTTAAAGAGGGACAGGTCTGACAATGTGAAGATGCCTGGGGGCCAATACTAACATTTAACAATGAAAAACAATAAAAGTTACATACAAATGTTCTGTAACAATTTTGTTTTCATCGTCACAATTATCTTTTTTTTTTTTTAAATGACAATGTAACCAAATCTAAACCAATCAGGCGTGAACAAATCTAAAAACCAGTTCTTCATTTCTTTCACATCTGAAGTCAGATAACACAGAATAAATTATATGGAATACGTTAAACTTGCATGAAGTTGATACAAATATTAACCTCATGTTCATTCTTAACATGACTTATTATGAGTAATGCAAAGTCTGTTAACATTTAAGTTTAAAACGTATCACTCTTGCTCTTCTCTTTAACAAAATCATTCAGAAAGTAATATTTTGTGTCACGTCTACAGATATATAACACCAGCAGTTATGTCCTTAAAGGTTCAAATGCTTCATTATGTCAACCAAAAAAAGCGAAATCTTCCAGCCATACAGTATCTGACAATCCTAGCAGGCATAAATAATATATTATAAAAATGAAGCTTCGGGCCGCATGAAATATGACCGCGGGCCGTGATTGGCCCCCGGGCCGTACTTTGGATATCCCTGAACTACACTAGTGCTAAACTTTTCTATACCATTAATATTTGTATTTCTATCATGCCTAACTATAGTCCCGATTTATCACATGCTAAGTGTCCATTACCATTTCATAAAATGAATTTTTTATAAATCAATTGACCCAGCTGAGCTAATGTTCAGGCTAAATGTCTCCTTGTAACGGCCCATGTCAGCCTTTGCGCTGGCACATAAATGTGGACGTCCCACTGACAGTATAAAGAACAGACAGTAGGTTCGTCTAATGTCGTTAAATATGATATTAAATACCTGCGTACGTCTGTGTGCTGCCGTCATCAGGGTGAGGGTTTAAAAGCTTTGCCGGTATCATTATGTAGATGTGAACTATCTTTGTTTCCTTGTGTTCTTTGGTTGTCATGGTGTGTTGTCATGATACCGTGTACCGTTCCGGTTGTCATCGGTGGAAACGGGCGAATAAAACGGAAAATAAAATCCCTTCGTGACCTCACACAAGGATTTGAATCGTTTTATTTTATTGACTCACTAGTCCATATAGATTCAGTGGAACAAACTGTGGGTACGTCACTGTCAGAGGTAGCGTGGCCGAGCGGTCTAAGGCGCTGGATTAAGGCTCCAGTCTCTTCGGAGGCGTGGGTTCGAATCCCACCGCTGCCAGGATTTTGTCATGAATATATGCCTGTAAGAATCTCAACAAGTGGGGCTGTAATCAAAGTCAATAACTGTTGGAGAAATTGAGCTGTGAACTGAGTGCCACCTACAATCACATGAAGTTGACTATAGAACAAGTCAATCTCCATAGGCTTCCATATTAAATACCCAAGTTAACAGCAGAAATAAACATGTTGTTTACAATCTGGTACAAACATTATTTTTGGTTTCTATAACTTCGAAAATTCTTGTTCAAATGATATTAAGAGTGTGGCCACTTTGATTAACAGGTGGTTGCAGGTGGCTTATTTGAGCTCCAGCCGTGCACCCCCCACTTTTGTATTAGCTGGGCACAGAGGCAGGACTGTTTCTGTGGACATCAGAGAGGTGCTGGTTCGAATCCTACCACTGCCAGTATTTTATCATGAATATGTCTGCAAGAATACCAACAAGTACAAAGACATGTAATCATAAATGTAAGAGAAAGAACACCTTCTACTCCATACGTGTTCCTCCTGTGGAAAATAAACACTATGGAACAAGAAATAAATGTGGACCTGTTCAAAAAGGTGTCCTTTAACCTGTGAAGTAGTTTATACAGTCACCATGACAGGATATACAGTATGTTCTGTGCAGAAACCTAAAGTAGAGTAACAGAAGAGTAGAGTAACAAAAAAACAGCTGCAATCTCCATGGCTGTGAAATGAATAAAACAGAAAAATTCAATCCGTACATTATCTCATACAGGATTTTGCCTTTTATTTCTCTTTAATATTACTTGTACATTCTACTATAGATGTATCTAATATTCTATATATACTGATTGGAAATAGTTGTTCTGTTATTGCTTTTAGAGGTAGCGTGGCCGAGCGGTCTAAGGCGCTGGATTAAGGCTCCAGTCTCTTCGGAGGCGTGGGTTCGAATCCCACCGCTGCCAGGCTTTTGTCATGAATACACTGTATGTCTGCAAGAATACCAGCAAGTAAAATAACAGGTAGTTGTAATCAGAGACAAAAAAACGTGGGAGAAATATCACTGTCTACTGAGCAATAACCTCGGAGGCTAAAGAATAAATCAACCACCACAATACAACCTGGTACAAAAACAGGTTTTGTTTTAGCCTTTTTCCCGTTCATGACAACTGTACTCAGGTTGAATTTTTTTTTAACAACTAACCTGTGCAAATGATATTAAAAAACTAAGCATAATTAGCTCCAGCCATTCACTCACCCACTTTTGGATTAGCCTAGAGTAGAAGCAGTGCAGCCAAGATGGTGGTGCCCAGACCCACCACATTCTGATCTTCACAACGTCTCCTCAGAGTAACATCACTATGTCTTATACAGTCTATGTCTTCTCGTCAAAGGTGTTCCTCTTGTGATCAATAGACACTGTGGAACAGTTAAAAAGCTGTACTTCAAACTGTGAACCGGTTTCTACAGTTACAGTGGATATGCAATCTCAGTACCCACTGGCTATCGTCTGACAAGGATTTAGATTTTTATTAGCTTCAAATGCATATATCTGTTTATTTCAAAGTCTATGCAGAGGAAGTCTTTCATCCAATATGTCTTGTGGTAGCAGCACACGCTAGCCTTTGTGCTGGCGCATGGATGTGTATGTCCATGTGCTGCCATCATCAGGGTAGAAGTTTCAAGCATTGACAGTATAATTATGTAGATGTGAACTATCGTCTTAGTTTTCATGGCCTGGCCTCAGAGCAATCTGTATCCATATAAACCAGATGGAATGAGTTGTGTTTTAATCATTATATGGGGTAGTGTGGCCGAGCAGTCTAAGGCGCTGGATTAAGGCTCCAGTCTCTTCGGGGGCGTGGGTTCGAATCCCACCGCTGCCAGGGTTTTGTTATGAATACACTGTATCTCTGCAAGAATACCAGCAAGTACATTAACAGTGAGTTGTAATCAGAGATAAAATAAATGTACAAGAAAGAAGACCTTCTACTGAGTGATAACTTCCATCGCTCTGAAATGAAGCCAATGTTTACTGTCCATAAATATCTCTCCAATAATACAAGTTTAGTAACAAGGAGTTTAAAACATTATAATATAGAGAATCCTTCCTACTAAAGTGTACCTCTTGTTGAAAAACAGACACTGTGGAGTTTGAACCTGTTTAAAATTGTCGCTTTAAACTGTGTAAAGTTGATATAGCAACTATAATATGTGTGCTGGTGTTATCAGGTGATATTCTTGTGTGGCATGATGGCACTGTTGAGCATATTCATCACAGCTGCCTTGAATGTTCGCCTGAATGATGCTGCTGTCATAGCAACGCATCAGGTCTCAGACTGCCTGCTGTACCGCTGTTGTAGGTCTATGAGGCTGTTTATACTGTCTCATCATCATCTCTAACACTGCTTACTCATGCATGTACACACACATGAAGGCCATAATATCGATATTTGAATATTCTCTCATTTTCTCTTACACAGCTGAGATGTGCTCTGTGCAGTACAAAACAACAACACTACACCTGAACCACACTTACTTCAGTCCAAAGCACATTTTGTGTTAATATATAAGCTTTATTTGATGTAAACAGAGACTCAGTGACATTACCATGAGGGCAAAACCTTTTTGCTACACTATACACACACGAGACACACAAATAGACACAGTGAGTGGGAGACAGTTGTAGAAAGTTCTAATGTGTTTAATGGGGTTTCGATTTTGAGTTTAGGTCCACAAAAAGCAGGACAGGACAGGAACAGGACACAGTTAACTATGTCATTCCCAGATGTGTGTGTGCATGTGTGTGTGTGTGTGTTGTATTTCTGTGTGTGGTTTCTTATTTTCTGTCTCTCTCTGCATTACTGTCTGCCTCATACACGTATTCCTATTACTATACACTCCTTCACACACACTACAGATGTACTGTAGATGTGCTACTGTAATAAGATAGTAAAACGACAAAGAAGAGGAGCACCGAAATATTAGAACTCACAATTGTGTTCTTGTTAACTCCATTTCATTTTCTTAGAGCTTGTCACCAGCAAGTTAGATATACAGATGGAACAATTACACGTTTAATGGATTATTTTACTTTTGAGAAGGGTTCAATCTGAGGCAACTGGACTGCATGAAGATGTTTCACCTATCATCCAAGAAGCTTCTTCAGTTCTGACTGACTGGTGTGGAAACCCAGGTATATAGCCTTGTTAGGATAATGAACCAGGCCATTGTCTCTAGTTGGTTTGTTGGTGCTCCTTGTCCTAGTGGCGACTGTTGTCTAAGTTGTTAATGTCAACTGAGATCTGGTGTGAACAACAGTTGTTAAAGTCACCTTAGATCTGGTATAAACGGGTCGTTAAGGTCACCTGAGATCTGGTGTGAATGACAGATGTTAAGGTCACCTGAGATCTGGTGTGAATGACAGATGTTAAGGTCACCTGAGATCTGGTTCAAACGGCAGTTATTAAGGTCACCTGAGGTATGGTGTGAATGACAGTCGTTTGAGTCACATGAGATAATGGGGATAATTGGTGTCTGAGCCCTCCTCCTTTGTTGAGGGACGGTTTCTCTACTTTTACACAGAGAGCCTCCTTCATGCCTCCTTCATGCCACCTGTCCTCCCAATCCAAAATGTGAACATCATTGTCACTAAAAGAGTGTCCCTACGGTGTAAGCCCTGTGTTGAGCCATGCATTGTTAAGTGGCTCTTTGGTTTCACCAATGTTGGACATTGGCCTGATTAACGATCCCTTTAAGACATTCCCACCAGTTAATCAGAACTGAAGAAGCCTCTGGGATGAGAAGTGAAATGTCTTCACAGATAGAGAACCGAGTCCAGTTGCGTCAAATTTAATCTTTCTCAAGGGAAGATGACCTGGACAACTGAAAACCTTCATAGATTAATCGATTAGTTGACTGACTGAAAATAATCTGCAACCTCTTTGATAATTGATTATAATCAACACTCTCTGTTTTCAGCTTCCTAAACATTAGGCCTTGCTTCATTTATATCATTGTAAATTGAATATCTCTGGGTTTTGGACTGTTGGTCAAACAAAACAAGCAATTTAGACATGTCACGTTGAGCTCTCGGGAAATGTGATTGTGATTTATTCACTTTTTCTTGACATTTTGTCTACAGATGCACCACTATTCTTGTCTCTAAAGTCTTTTCTCTTTCTCCACTAAGAAAGGCAGAAAGGATTTCCTCTTTTTTTAATGTTCTCCTCTCACACAAGTCCTTCTTGTGTTTAATCACAGTGCATCCTCCCTCCTGTAACTCTCCTCTCAGACTGGCGTGGTCCTCCTGTTGGCAGCACAGTTTCCAGGCAGTATCTCTGTGTTGTTGTGAGCAACTGCAGTAGTTAAATCATCTACAGCCATGTCAATCTTACCGTCTTTAAGAGGTGAGGCTAAGGTGTAGAGCATGAACTCTGAGCCAACTGTCACTGGTGTTGGCAAACCTGCCATGAGTTTGGATTCAGTGCAGATGGACGGCTCTCGGTCTCGCATCAAGGATGCTCTAAAGGAATGTGAGGTTGAGTCCCCCACACTGTGGTTGCTTCTGTAGCTGTATCGACGGCTGCGGTTCTGGTAGTAGCGGTTGCGGTAGTAAGATGAGCTGCGAGAGATGGGCGGCTTTATGAGGGAAGGCCGGCCTTTAGTGCGCAGCTGTCTGTGTTTTTCTATGAACACGTGCACTGCCAGGACACCCACCATCTCAGCCAGAACGAAGGACAGAGCGCCAAAGTAAAAAGACCAGCCATAGGAGTAGCTCTTCTTGTTGTCACTCTGGCTGGGGTCACCTGAGTTGGCTGATATGTACACAATGATCCCAATGATGTTACTGAGACCTGGAAGAGGTTAGAGGGGTGGGTCAGATGGATGATGAATACTGTAATTTGGGTGCATGCACGTTAGATTTGTGTGCGTTTCTGACCTGCAGAGACAAAGAGTATACCAGCGCTGAGGATGACATTGTAGCGTGACTTGTAGAACTCGCTAGCAGCTACGCACACACCTCCAAGAAATAATAATCCCACACTGAGGATGGGGAAGAGGCTGGAGGCTCGTACTGCTCCTGAGGAGAGGACAGGAGAGGAGAATGGAAAGGGGCATAGATAACATTTGAATACAGGAGATTTATTATAGTTGTTAGATCTTACAGTTATACTTGCAAATTTGTTACCCACGTAGTAAATACTCTGCAGCATCCTGCTCGTAGTCTGCATCTTCAGCAAAGTGATCAATGTCTTTGCAAACACCTCGAAATGTTCCTGCAGAAAAACAAAGAAGTACATGACAGTACATCCAGTTATACTTTGGTTCGGCATCTCTTTGCTCTAATATGACATCCATACAGTATAATTTTAGAAGTCACAGTGTCTTTGACCGAGTGCACTTTGCACTTTTCTCTAACAGTGACTTGCTGAGTGCTAAATGTGAGGCTTACCGTCTAATGGTCTGTGTTGTATTGATTTTTTTGTCTGCTTTTATATAATTCAGCTCCAAGCTTAATCGAAAATACTTTTACAGTTACATTTTGGACATGTCAGAGAAACACTGGCACGGTTGATTTAATTCAGTAGTTCCAAATATTATTTTGGCTCAAAATGAATCGATACCTTCTGGTGAGCCATCATCACCAGGATATTGTTATTGACATTTTGAGTGGTTTGACCTAAGACTGATTTTTCATCTCAGACACTTTAATTTGGGGTTTTTTTTAGAGGCTTGAAGTACTCAGAGTAGTATTTCACAATAAAATGTATCATATCACAACTGGAAATGGTTGTTTTATTTTTGATTACAAAGGTAGCGTGGCCGAGCGGTCTAAGGCGCTGGATTAAGGCTCCAGTCTCTTCGGGGGCGTGGGTTCGAATCCCACCGCTGCCAGGGTTTTCTCATGAATATGTCTGCAAGAATACCAACAAGTAAACAGTGAGTATAAGATTTATAATATGCTGCATAAGCTCCATATGTACTGGCTGGAAATAATTGTTTTAGGACCTATTTAAGAGGTAGCGTGGCCGAGCGGTCTAAGGCGCTGGATTAAGGCTCCAGTCTCTTCGGGGGCGTGGGTTCGAATCCCACCGCTGCCAGGGTTTTCTCATGAATATGTCTGCAAGAATACCAACAAGTAAACAGTGAGTATAAGATTTATAATATGCTGCATAAGCTCCATATGTACTGGCTGGAAATAATTGTTTTAGGACCTATTTAAGAGGTAGCGTGGCCGGCGGTCTAAGGCGCTGGATTAAGGCTCCAGTCTTTCGGGGGCGTGGTTAATCCCACCGCTGCCAGGGTTTTCTCATGAATATGTCTGCAAGAATACCAACAAGTAAACAGTGAGTATAAGATTTATAATATGCTGCATAAGCTCCATATGTACTGGCTGGAAATAATTGTTTTAGGACCTATTTAAGAGGTAGCGTGGCCGAGCGGTCTAAGGCGCTGGATTAAGGCTCCAGTCTCTTCGGGGGCGTGGGTTCGAATCCCACCGCTGCCAGGGTTTCGTCATGAACAGGTCTGAGATTATACCAACAAGTAAATTACAAAGACTTGTTACTGTACAGTAGTTATAAATCTTCCTCCTGTGTAAAATAAATGTTTGGGGCCATGGGTTTGAATCCCACTGCTACAAGGATTTTATCACAAATATTTGCAATTTCACCAAGTAAAGTAACAGAGATGTAATCATATATACTAGAGAAAAAACAATTCTACTAAGTGAGGCCTCCTCCTGTGGGCAATAGACACTGTGGAACAGGAAATAAATGTTGACCTGGTTTAAGGAGGTTGAGAAGTAGTTTGCATGACAATGTTGGTTCGAATCCCACTACTGGCAGGGTTTTGTCATGAATGATTCTGTAATATTGTAATAAAATCTGGAGATTTGTAATCATAAATGTAAGAGAATGAACACCTTCTACTCAATCAGCGTTTCTTCTGGAGAAAACCTGCGTTACACTCACATTATGCTAATGTTTTTGTTTATTTGTTGTTTATTATAATTTATTTATTTTTTTCCACAAAAGTGATATTAGCCCTCACAGAAAAAAGGAGGGGAGCTGTGAAATTTAGAAAAATGAGAAAATGTAATAATACTTATGCTTTACATCCAGAGTACGTATTACATCCAGAGTGGGTGCTACTCCAAGTGTTTTCTGTGTTGTCCGTGCTATTGAGTGCTTATATTTGTGCACATATTCATCAGCATATTCAATTTTCGCACTTTTCTGCATCTGACAGCTCGTCACCTTATCTCTGTGTCTCTGCTGTTATTACTAGGAAGCTGTACAGACTGATATAAACTAAACTAGCACAGGGAATATCTCCTGTTGGCAAGAATCCAAACCATAAAACACAAATACTCAATATTCCCACCAATCATCCAGCCTCTAGACATACAGACTGTCACTATCATAACCTGTAAGGACTTTGATGTATTTCAACGTGGCCTTTCATCCTGTGAAGATTCACAAACCGGCTGCACGCGTATTTCCTGCTCTCAGTAACCTCTGACCGAGCGCTGCCTTTCACCGCCTGCACACACAGGGGATATATTGATAAATGTGTCCCCTGTGTGCTGCACTGATTGACCAGTATTGATAATGTGACTCGGGTCTCCATGGTTACCAAAACAAAACTCACTCAGTGCACTACAACTCGGCCACGGTGAGCAGGTCAGAGAGGAAAAACACACTACAGAGAAAGCATTTATCCAGTATACAAAGAGAGATGAAGACTTTGGTTGTTTTTGCACCTTCCTCTCCTACCTCTGACCAAGAATAGATATTTTCTGAACACTTTTATCATGCAGCATATTTGTCTGCCAGCTTTGTGCCATTAATCTTTATTCAAACTGTTACTTTGGAGGACAATTTTCTTGGAACTTGATATGAAAATAACTCTGTAATAGCTCTACAGGCTGCACCTCAACTCTGGAGGGTACTAACATTGTCTTTTTATAAATGTCTGTCTGTGCTGTGTTTAATATGTGCACACAACAATACGTCTGTCCTTGTGTATTTTTATTTTTTATGTCTTTGTTATGCCAGTCATGTCAATATTTAGTGTTGTTGAATTCTTCTTGTTAAATCCTTTGATTATTTATTGCACCTGATGCACAGCCTTCAGTCTGCCTGCCTGCCTTTTTGTGATGCAGGCACGGTCTATTAAACCATTTTGGAGCTCAGAGATATAGTGGGGCTGCAGCAGAGGGTGTTAAGATGCATGGAAGTGAAGAACTGAGGTGAACATTTTCATTTCATTCAGAAAATTAAAAGCAAAACAAACAAGAGGATATACGGTGAGAGGAAGAGGGGTGCTATTAAAGAACAATAAATAATTCAAAATGTCTTTTCCATCCATCCATCGTGTGTCGAAGATTTAAACTCCTCTCCCACTTGAAGTTGCACCATCAATCTAAATCGTACCATAAATCCATCTGAGCCGCAGATGTTTTTTAAAAATACAATTTTTGGCTTTAATAATAAAATTCTCACGTATCCAATTACTCCAACATTTTTTGTATTTAATTTTGATTTTGTTTTTATTCTTTCTGTTTGAAATTGTATTATTTTACAGTACTGCATGTTATGTGTGCTCGTGAAACACATTGTACCTCCAGGTATGAAAGATACTAAAGAAAATCTCATTACACATCTGCAGTAAATGCAGTAAATTTCTTCATCATCAGAAATCATTCATCTGATTTTTTTGTTTATAAAAAGAAAAAACACTGAATGTGACATTTACTCATTTAAAGTATAGGCCTACATTTACTCAAGTGTACTGAAGTACAATTTTGCACTCATACTTTACTTGAGTATTTCCATTTCTATACTTTATAAATGATATTTCATACTTCTGTTCCTCTACAAAGAGGAAAACATAATTCCTTTTTTCATATGATGAACTTCCAAAATACCTTCCTACCTACCGAATCCATTGGTATTGATTAAACAACTCAATAGTAATAAAACAGTTACAATTATCTCTAACTCTACAATGCTACTTACACATCAGATAATAACTGATTATCTGGCCATTTTTCTACATTAAGTGCTTTTATTTCTTTTAATAACTTTAAGTACATTATAGTCAATATTTTTTATGTACTGCATTTTCAATGCAGTATGGCTAGGATCTGAATACTTCCTCCACCACTGGGTGCTATAAATAACATTCACAGTCAATGAAGCATCCTAAACTTATTTGTGATGACATAAATACAGGAAATGTTTTCCCATAATGAAACATAGGCCCATTTATTCTATCTATTAACATTTATCAGCCAATATATGATGTACATGTTCTCTCATGTGGAAGTAACGTGTGCTCATAGGCGGAGGTGTTTCCACTCATTGACTGATCTAAAATAGATGAGTAAACTCTCAGGCTCAGTTCAAAGAGGTGGATAAACTGATTTACCCCCCACTATGTCTCTGATTAAAGTGTACATGACATATTTTCAGCTTCAGTAAATTGTAATAATATTGCTATATTATAAAGTTTTATGAGTTTTTATACTCCTTAGTTGGAGTTTTTCCTACCCTCAGTGCAGCAGGTCCTCCACAGACCCGAATGGGTCAGAACCTCCTCGTTCTTGCGGACGGTCTCGTTGTCTCCCTGGCTCTTGGAGCGGCACATCCCGCGGGAGTACAACCAGTAGTCCGTGCCCACGGCGATGGTCATGAGGCTGAAGGCACAGAAAGCACCCGCCGTGGTCAGAAGCATCATCATACCCCGGTTACACAGCCTCATGTCGGCCCAGCCTCCTCCTTCTCCTCCTCTTCCTCCTCCTCCTCCTCCTCCACACCGAGGAGTCCTCCAGTGGACAGCAAGACAGCGAGCTTTAAAAACTGTTAAAAACTTTCCCCCGGTGTCTTATCTTTGTGTGGATCCAGTCGGCTGAAGGAAACTCTGTGAACATCCTCTGCATCCTGGGCCTCATTCACACTCGTATAGTTGGGTAACTGTGCAGGTTTCAGTACCTCTAAGATACATGCATGAGATTTGGTTCACTGAGTTGTTTCCATGTTAAGAACAGCAGACAGAAGAGGATCACGGGATGTTTGTTGTTTAGTCAGTGATAAAAATGAAGAAAAGGAGAAAACAGGCCAAAATCCTGGAAAACATCGACAGCAGCGGTCCTCTGGACACTTAGTTTGTTGATGCTCAACTCTGTTTGACGCTGACTGCAGGATAGTCCCGCCTCCCTGTGTGTGTGTGTGTGTGTGTGTGTGTGTGTGTGTGTGTGTGTGTGTGTGTGTGTGTGTGTGTGTGTGTGTGTGTCCACCGGTTCAGCACCATGGACAGCAGCGCAGAAGTGACCACGAGGGTTTGATTTCAGACGTTTTATTCATTCTCATGCTTTCAATAATAATGTTATTTAAAATAGGACACATAGACAGTGCATTAAAATACACTAACTCAATAATCATCTATAATTTCCTTGATGTAATGGATACTTTTTGTTATGTTGTTATTATGCTATATAAAAACTTCAAACTCCTGTCTTTGATGTCAACCATAATCCTTGTTTGAATTAATAAAATCAAAATTTAAAAGTTATGGTGGACAAAACTGAAACTGCAACAATATCTCTGTTCTAATCTAGATTTATTCATCATACACAGATACACAGTAGTAGCAGAAAGGGCGACAGTTCCCTCTGTGTGTATTTTTATATATTTAATGCTTTGTTGGAGGTTTTGGACAGGAAACTTTGAACTACATCACATTGTTGGATGTTTGTAATATTTTGCTCCTCCATGCATTAGAGACATTTTAGAACATTTTTATTTAAAACATTTAAAATAAGTTCTGATTTTCTGGTGACATTTTTGGCTGATATCATAGTTTTTAATTTATTACATGTCCTTTGTATAAATATCAGGATCAGGATTTCATCCACCGGCAAACAGAAGAGCAGATCCAATAATCGTGCAGGCCGCCTCGTATGAATAAATAAAAGAATAAATGAGAATATGAATATTTAAAGATTTTAATATAAAGTGATGAGCATGTGCAAAGAAGAAAAAGCAATCCAAAAAAAAGTGGTTTCCCATCATTAAAAATATATTACACAGTATTATATTTCTGAAATATTTATATATTTGTATTTCATACACATATTTGATCAAGCTTCCACTTCTGTTGACAAAAAATGATCTATTATGAATATTTAATGATCAAAACAAGTAATTATGTCCCAGATACGAGGTCTGATATAAATTAACTGTTGTGTCAGATGAAGGGATGTGATCACTTTTCATTCATTTTTCTTCATAATTTCATGTAACATAAAAGAAAGAGATCTCAAAACTCAACCACCGAAGACCAATGACAGAAAATAATAAACCGAGCAGAGCAAAAACAATCAGATCAATCGACAGGAAAATGATCAATTATAAATTAATATAACTTTAAATTATCTTTAGCTTTTGACTGCTGCTTGGACAAAACAAGCATTTCAGGTTCTAACTCAAACCTTTATTTTTAAGGGTGCACATAACCTCAGCTGGTTAAATGGACAATGTTTGAAAAGGTTTAGCCACTTGAATATTAAACTGACTACTTTTAATAAATAAGTGTTTATTTTTCATTCATTTATCTGCAGTTTTTTTTTTTTCTGTTTTTAACTAAAATGATGTTACAGAGATCATGCATGACTGAAATGAAAAGAGTCACCATAGCTATCAGGTTATGGTTATGATATTGCATGTGTAGTTACACTGTGTGTCATCATGGCAGGAATTTCACCCAGTAAAACACACGAGTCAGAGTTACTGAAATGATATTATGATAATTCACTTTAATGTATGTATCATACTTTAAGTGTCTCTCACGCGCAGGTAAAGACAGCGCATGCAACACATGTATTCTGTCCTGTTACACGATTTCTTCAGGTTGCTTTATAAAAGTTGCCCTCTTCTCCTCATCCTCATTCTCTTCTTCATCTCCTCCTGCATTTTGCATAGTAAACACTTTATTCTCCCCTCGTTCCCAGTCTCCCTCTTTGTCTTACTTTTCTCCTTTTCCAGTTCCTTTTCCTTAAAATGTACCAGTGTGAGTATTGGCGACAGAGAAGGGGAGCAAAAAAATAAAGAACAGAGATCAAATGAAGATTTAAGGAAAGGAGAAGAGGAAGAGGAGAAGGGGGGGGGATAAAAACAGGGAAAAAACAAAGCTGTTAGTAGGGATTAAAGTGCAGAGAGAAAGGGAGATGAGGCTGTGAGGAATAGTGTACGATAACATGAAAACCACTTCTAGCTCATTCCTATTTACACATACACTGAAACACAAGCCATACAGAATTATTACATAGACTTTATATGTTCATTTCACAGAATCTCACGTGTTTTGCTCCACGCTTTGTTAAAGCAAACTCTTTAGCCACTTACATTTTGACACTATTAGAGACACAGCATTCAGAGTGGGAACAAAAACTTGATTTGAGCATGGATATTTCAAAACTCACTTGCATCGATAAATTCAACACACACAGAGGAGAGATTTTTTTTTTTTCCCTCCTCCGTGATGTCAAAAGCAAAAAACTACTGTACCAACAAATATGGCATGCATAGAGGAGCTGCACCACAAAGACTGTATAGGCCTACACAGCACTAACCCACTGCATACACAGTGCCATAGAGAAGAGAGAAAGAGAGAGAGAGATTAAGCAAGAGAGAAAAGACAGACATTTTTTAAATATCACTGCCAAACAGGCATTTTGGGGAATTTCTCCTTTTTTTGTTGTTTTTTTTGTTTGTTTGTTTGTTTTTTTTACATTTTTTTTGCATCAATTTGGAAGACGAGACGTGCTTAAGACTAAGTTCAGGACTAACTTAGACATGAGGTTATAAATCTGGACTGTTATCATTCAAAACCTGACTTCGTTTTCAAACCGCAGCCTGCACAGACACGTGTGTGTGTGTGTGTGTGTGTGTGTGTGTGTGTGTGTGTGTGTGTGTGTGTGTGTACATACATGACTTATTGATCATGGAATGTTCATGACGCAACTTTCACAGATCGAAGAGAAGAAAATCAAGTAAACAAACACACGCTGCTGTTGATCGATAGAGCACATACATACAGCTACACATTCACTATGACTCTTGATCGCCGGGCCTTTGCAATGACCCGCTTCGCCACGAGGTCCTGTGATTTCTACACACGCCCACGAGTTTACTGGAAACTGGTCTGTGGTTACTGGTCGAACTCACTCCCACTGTGACCAACCAGCAGCTAAAGCCTTTTGCAGTTTGTGTTTTAATCTGCTGCTTGTGTTTGTGAGTGTGAATGTGTAGCAAGTGTGGTGGTTCATGATAACTGTCCAGTTTAGATGCTGGTGTGTGTTGAGTTTGAATGAGACGTTCTGGCTTTAGCTTTGGTGGTTTGAGTCTATTGATGAGATAAGATGCTGGATGAGTCTGCGATGAACGTAACTGGGCTGTAAAGTTGGAGCAGAGTCTTTGTCCGGGCTGCGTCTAACCAACAGGAACTCCTCAAACTTGTATGATAAACTCTGGGTTGGTGTAGGAGAAGCCTTGAAACTCGTTCTGGTCCAGATTCATAATGAAAAGCTTGTCTGTGGGCGTCAGCTCCACCACCATCTTGGTGAACTCCTTGTCAAAGTTGCCGACGTCACGGCGAGATTTCTGCCGCAGAGAGAAGAGGAAGGAGAGAGAGCGTGTTAGAAAATCACAGTTAGAGTCAATCTGCACAACGTTAAAAAGGCAGTTTAGAAAGAGGAAGTTCGACGACAATAGAAGCACAAAGATGACGGGTGGAGAAGGAGGCGAGGGAGGTTAACTGTTTCAGCACATGGGAAGACACATTTTAATAATCTGCAGAGGTGGGACAAAGTCATCGTTTTGCAGGTCACAAGTAACTCAAGTCTCAAGTCAGGTCATAGTCCGAGATGTTTAAAGTGTTTAGAGCAGGAGGAGCTTGGAAAAGGTGTCCCTCCTTTCCCACCTTCAGTTTACTTGCTTATTTTCACTAATTTCCTGGATGTCTATATGGTGATCATATTATTTGATCCCATAGGAACCCCCCAGTTGCTTCAGACTAAAACAAAAACCTAAAAAAAAGGTCTGTTCTAAGATATGGCCTACCAAAATGCAGGACAAACAGACATAAAAACTCCTTTGTTCCTGCTGCCATAGGCCTTCTCAGCTCCATGTGAAATTATTTTGTGGCATGAATCAATTGTTCATTTACATTTGTTTGTTACTTAGTTTTGTGTTATTTATGTTATGTTTATTTATGTTAAACTAAAACTAAAAAAACTAAAACTACTGCCTATCTCTGAACTCACACACTTTTTATTTATCCTCCTTTAACCTCCTAGTCCTACGCAAGTCATTATGTGCCCTTCAAACAGATACAGATACTACAAACAGATAGTATAGCTCATGATTGCCTTTTAAAATGTGCATTATTACTTTCAGAAAAAGCTTTGCAATATTCTGTATATCTTCTATATTTAAGTATATCTTGGCATGTTATTCTGTTTTGACACAGTGGTGCAGTGACTGAAGGTTCCTGGTTCAGTTGGTGCCTCTCTGTGTGGAGTTTGCATGTTCTCCTCGTGTCTGTGTGAGTTTTCTCCAGCTTCCTCCCATGCAGGTTAATTAGTGACTCTAAATTGCCTGAATTGGTGCAAATGTGAGCAGGAAGTTTGTCTCTATGTGTCGGCCCTGTGATGAGCTGGCGACCTGTCCAGGGTGTACCCCGATTATGGAAAATGGTGTATTTCAAGGATGTATTAAAAGGATGTATTTCACTTACTGACTTAATGGTACAATTATATATTCTGTGAAGCTTCACTTACATAATTAGAGTCAGTAGTGTGGAAGATTTCAAAGAATCTTCCACACTACCGTTATCCAAAAAAGCCAATTCAAAATATAGAGTTGGGAATTGGGGCAGGACCTCATAAAGACCAGTAGTTTTAATAGCACCTGATTGTTTTAACACAGACTATCAGCACAGTCATTGGTATTAAATTCAAGTTGCATGTGTTTTGATTTTGTCAGTCTAAGTACAGTCTCGTCCACACCTCTGATCATCTGTAAATGGCACCACAACAAGTCTAGACTCAGCAAAACACACCACTGAATCCATACAGGACTGGGGCGAGGGAGCAAGTCGACAAAAAGCAAACACACCCCGCCGACAAAGCCAAGAAACACAGTCAAAGGATGAAAAAGAGCCACCAAAACATTTCAACAGCACAGATGCAGAAAGATCCAAGACAAACTTCCAAAGGGCAGAGAGAGGAAATGTTCCAGTACAGAACAGACGAGGATCGATAAAAAACAGACCAGCTAAAGATCAAACCACGACTGGAAAGGATTTCACACAGGGAAGTGAAGCAGTGACCCCCAGCCCAAGACACATGTATCACACACACACACACACACACGCACAAAGCGTTTCGTTTCCTACCTCCTCCTTTTGTCTCATCAGACGGCTTCCAGCTGAAATGAGGAGGGGTTGGAAACTTTCCCACCTCTACCACTGGTCCACGAAGCTCACCACTAATTCAGCTTGTTTTTGTGTATGAGGCAGGTGTGATGCTGCACATTTCATCTCTTCGGTGTGTGTGTTTCTTTTGTGGATGACAGTTTATTTTGTCCCCCCGTAAGTATCTTTTTATAAGCAATACATAATTAATAAACCAATAATTACTTAACACACTATAATGTAGTTAACTTGTTATTTGTAAGCACACATAGGGGCTTTTGGTAGAAGTGAAGTCCTGTGAAGCATCTGTGACATCTGTAATATTAATATAAAATACAGATTCATCTTTTTAAGTATTTGTTTATTATATTTATTAATAAATATTTATATAAATACTTATTCTCAGGCCATGAGATACAGCTAAAAAGTCTGTGACAAATTTAGTTTCAAACTCTTTGAACATGTGTAAAATCAGCTTTAAAGCCGCCACTGAATAGATTGTACACTGTCAGGATTTGTTTGTGTGTAATAAAATCATTAAATAGGATTACAGCTGTGTTATGCTGTTATCATTAAGAGGAACAGGTTCTTGTTGGTGTATTCATGTTAATATCGGTGAATTTTACAAGCTGTGACAAAATATCCAAACCTCTGTAGAGAACAGAAGTGAAACTGGAACTGGAGATTCAGATATTTGTAACGAAACTAGTTTTCTCAGCAGTATGTTGTGTGGTTCGCTTTATGTGTACTTTATATGTTTTTATATGTACTTTACATGTTTAGATAAGGATGGTAGTTTTTTCTTTTTTTAACAGTTCAACAATGGTTATTCTATGTTAGACCTTTTAGTGAACTGAGTGTCTGTGGTTAGTTCAGGTAAGTCTTAAATAACAGACAGACAGGAGCGAGCCCTGTTACAGTTTTTAGAGCGATTTTAGAGATTGAAGTGCAAACATCAGAAAAATTTGTTTAGAAAAGAGCTTTTGTCAATACGTTAGGTCGAGTTGTGATGATGTACGCATGCATGCTGCTAAATTAAAATTTTTCTGTTTTCACATTAATAATTGTTGTTAAAATCACAAATGTTTCTATTTCTTGATGCCAGTGTGTTGCAGAATATAAAGTCAGCCAACCTTCAAAGGAGAAATTATAACTGTTGACAAACTCGACATTATTAACACTTAAAATTGGCCTAATATCTGCTAACGGCTGTATTGTAGTGTATTATACTATACTAAGTGTTTATAAGGTTTACAGCTTTTAGAAAATAGATGTATTGGCTTTGTTACCAAGAGTTGGATGAGAAGACACTCTGATGTCGGTCCATTATATATGAAACTACAGCCAGGAGACAGTTAGCCTAGCTTAGCATTAACATGGACAGCAGAGTGAAACAGCTAGCCTGGCTAACAAATAGACCAGCACACACAACCTCACGTAAAACCACATTTTATGTTTTGGTTTGCACAAATTAAACAAACGAGACATAACACATAATTAGTGAGCTTTAGTGGTGCTGGTAGGTGTTTTTGTTTTTTTTACTTTTCAGAGCCAGGCTAGCCCCATGTTTCCAGTTATTAAGCTAAGATACTCATCTCCTGGCTGTAGCTTAGCTTCCAGATATGAGAGTGGACTTGATGAGAACCAAACAAACGTACGTCCAACATAAAATGTTGGGCTATTTCTCAGTGTCACCATTTAGTGTGTAGCAGCAGTAACAAGGCAGAGACAGCAGAGGGAGTCTGGTAGGCACCAGTGAGTATATTATCAGTTTCCAATCATACGGGACAATTACACAATCCACAGAAGCATCTCTCTCATCCAGAACAATTTGTCCAAATATCTCTCTGATATAGAACTCAATATATACGTATATATTCTGTCATATCTCTCGTTATGTCACTATTGATTCGTCACCATTACCATCATCACAGTAAGCGCTCGCGTTCCTTTTTTTTTTCTTTTTTT
Organism: Argyrosomus regius; assembly: GCA_946959425.1. Taxonomy (NCBI): domain Eukaryota; kingdom Metazoa; phylum Chordata; class Actinopteri; family Sciaenidae; genus Argyrosomus; species Argyrosomus regius. The sequence goes on from OX336883.1 coordinate 12,102,505, forward strand.
TTTCCCACCTAGCAGAATCGTCGTCTCGATCAGCGAGCATCTTCGTATAACAGACACAAATCTGCGATGTCACCATGCCACCACCTCCCTTTTTTGATACGAGCTCAAAGAACAAGATTTGACACGTTTTCACTAACCTGCATCGTTACAGTTACAAAAAGGATAATACAACCTGCCTCACAATGAAACACACGTCTTCTCAGACAATTCATTTTGTACATGAAAATGACTTTCCAAGGGTATTGTATTGTTGAAGAACAGATAAGCTATAATGCATATTCTAATAATTATACATGTACTGCAAAATGGCACAAGATGGCTGCCCTTCGTCACAGTTATTGAGGACACACATCCTCATGATTCTGAACCCTAGTTTGGCACTTTTGGACATCCTCTTTTTATAAGCTAACAAACTACCAGCTTCACAAAACTCAACAGGGCTCCGTCATATGTAAAAACCTCCCAAAAAAATGGTTGTTTACAAGCTAAGAAGATATGTTCTCTGTTATTAAAAACACAGTGTAATGTGGTGAATGTTTTCAGTAATAAATCAGGAGAAAAAGTAATGAGCTTTAAGTCAAAAATCACTAACTAGACGCAGACTTACACTCTTGCAGACTGCATGTATGAAGACGTCTATTCTCTGACTGGTTAAAAATGAAATCAGCAAAAAAGTTTCAGATAAGCTCACCACAACACTGACTGAACAGAAAGTGTAGAAGTATTTGGTCCTATAGACAAAAGTAAAGTCAACATTAGGAAACTGATTAGTACTCAAACAATCAGAGCAAAGCAATTGGTCAGTTTTCACTTACACTGTATGAATATTACCAATATGTGATCATAGTACACTCATCAATATTACTGATAGGTCATCATAGTCAATATGCAATTACAGGGAGGGTGACACAGAGACAGAGCAGGTTCAGGTCAGCCCTGAGGTCGGACTCCCAACATGAACCTGCTGGTGTGAGCGGCCGGGCGGCATTCAGGAGCAACATTTCTGCACTAAAGATAGAAATACAGCCAGTAGAGCTGACATGAGAGCAGCAGTGTAACATGACGTGATAAACCAAAGTGAAAACAGTGTCACCACTGGAAACAAGTCTAGTCTCCTACTGGCAACTTGACACATGAATATCTGATTATTTCTCCTGATTGTTAGCATTTGAGCACCCGTCTGCATTTCCATCTCAACGTTATTTAAAGAAATTGTTTGGCATGTTGAGGAAATACGCTTATTTGACTTCTTTCTGAGAGTTAGATGAGAGGATTGATACCACTCTAATGTCTGTACATTAAGTACAGAGGTGGAGCCTGGAGGCGATTAGCTTAGCTTAGCATTAAGACTGGAACCAGGGGGAAATAGCTAGCCTGGCTATCCTAAAAAAAAAAAAAAATGCAGCTTACTAATTAAGACAGTTTATCTTCAACCAGCAACTGCAACAACCTGCAAGGCCACGCTAAACTAGCACTAGTGAGCTAATCTGTTAGCATGATTCCTGCTGGTTGACTACTACTGGTTGTGCAAGCTCTTTTGCTAGTCAACAGACCGTCACAGTCAAAGCCACGTTAGCGGCTCTATGAGGATACATGTAGGCACAGTGGTGCTCTAAGCTAAATGCTAACATCAGCATGATGTTTAGTAGGTGCTGACCATGTTTACCATCTTACTTTGGCATGTTAGCATGCTTTTTCTTATTACTACAGTACAGCTGAGGACGATGGGAGTATTTGTTTCCTTATTCAAATCACAGTGATAAGGTAAGCTAGGTAGGCTAGTTAAGGAAGGCTTCATAAAACCTAAACAGAAAAACTAAATGGGTTGATTAACAAGTTGAACTGGGTTTTTCCCTTTGCTGTGGAGAGTTTTACATTTCATGCAACGCTAACAAAATGTAGTTTACGGATGACTTCAGCTGTCTGCATTTATTATTTACTTTATTATTAAACAAACTAGATACATGTTAAGTGATCATCCTTAGAGGTGTAAGTAGGCATATTTTTTTATCTTTGGAAAGAGCCATGCTAGCCGTTTCCCCCTGCTTCTAGTCTTTATGCTAAGCTAGGCTAATCGCCTCCTGGCTCCACCTATGTACTTTATACAAACACATGAAACTGACATCAATCTTCAGGTCTAACTCTAAAAAAGTGTATTTCTCAAAATGTTGAACTATTCCTTTAATGTTTCACTCGAATGCAGCCTGGATATGACATCATGGTGATTTATTTTTTTTGTGTTTTTTAATGTACGTTTTCGAGGAGTAGGGGATTACTAGTGCAGCCCAGAGATATGTGGCATGGTCAGTGAGTTGTGTGAGGGTACTCAGGGTTAACAAATGAGAAGCCTTCGAATTCTTCCTGGTCCAGGTTGGCTATAAGCTCCTGATCTGGGGGGGTCAGCTCTGGGGGGTGGCGCGTGAAAAAGCGATCAAAGTTCTCCGCATCACGCCCACACTGCCGTGGAGAGGAGAGGAAAGAGAGAGATGGAGGGAGGATGAAGTGAGTTTGATGATGAGGTGATGTGGAGAAAAAAAGGACAACAAACGACAAAGAGAAAAAAGAGAAATACAACTAAAACATGGCATCAACCAATCAAATCGCTCACAGCCGAAACTGTGGATTTCCATTGGTCCGTATGTGAGCCAGTGACATTTCAGCTTCATCATTGGTGACTACACTCACAAATTTCAGCTCATTTGCATTTGTCAGAGTAGTGAACAATGGCAGGCGATGGTTGGGTTCGGGGGATGAGTGATCTAATCGTTTCTATAACTTACCTTCAAAGTTCAACTAAGTGTGTTATTTCCTTCTATCCTGTGAGTTAAGTCTAACATAATCAGTGACGTTCAGGTGATATTCAACAGCGGAAGAGTGTGTGTGTGTGTGTGTGTGTGTGTGTGTGTGTGTGTGTGTGTAATGTACTCACAGATTTAGGTTTGAAAGGCGGCTGGACCTCTTTATTCTCCAGCTTTTCCCAGTCTATATAGCGGAAGAAGGCGTGCTCCTTGATGTCTCGCTCCCCCTCTGGACCACAGCCCAGACGCTTACCTGGGTGTTTGGTCATGAGCTAAAAACCACACACAGACATACAACATGAGAAGAAATGGAAATGCAAATGTCTATGACCATTTTACAAACCAATCCCTGTTATGGCTGGACAATAAACAAAGTTTAGAGAGTTTAGCCTTCAGATTAGGACGGAGTCTCTGTGTGTTTGTGCATGTGTGTCCTTACCCCCTTGCAGATAGCAACAGCTTCTTTGGACATGGATTTAGGGTAAGAGACGTGATGCTCCATGATCGACTGGAACAGCTCATCTTCATCTTCCCCGTCAAAAGGCGGCTGGACGGACACAAATATGCTTAATCACTTTTAGTTCTCGTCGCAGCTGTGTGTTCTCAATAACACCAGTGAATGCATACAAACCTGCCCAGCGAGCATTTCATACAGCAGGACTCCAAAGGCCCACCAGTCCACAGACTTCCCATAAGGCTGATACGCTATGATCTACAAGACACAATGTTAGAGCCCAATGCAGAAGTTTAAAATGTGAAAAAACACCAATCGACGACCTCGCAACACGTCAACACACCTCTGGAGCGATGTAGTCTGGTGTCCCGCAAAAAGTCTTTGTGGTTATTCCATCTAACATGTTTTCTTTGCACATGCCAAAGTCTGCGATCTTTATATGGCCTTCAGAGTCCAGCATCACGTTGTCCAGCTTCAGATCCCTAAAAACAAACACACGCAGGTATTACTCACATCTGTAATCTCAAGTGACTGTGAACTGCATACACAGACTCGAGCTGATTCACAAACTGACTCACCGATACACGATGCCTTTGGAGTGAAGGAAGAAGAGTCCGATGGCGATCTCTGCAGCATAGAACCTACAATGAAGACAAACAAGCAGTTTATAACCTCATCTGTACCACATCAACATGGAAACACAGCGCGGTGTGTTACAGATGGATGATACGAATAAATAAGAATTTTCTTTTTCTGTCATTTCTGCTTTATTGGATAGCGACAGCTGGAGAGATGGATAATAAATTCAGTGGAGAAAGAGGGGGGGTGACATGCAGCAAAGGACCCACGCTGTAATCAAATCCAGGTTGCTGCTGTAAGGACTTTTGGCCTCGATACATGGGGCGCACACTCTACTAGGTGAGCTACCAGGGCGCCCCATTTTTCTGCCACTTCAATTAAAATAACTCCTTTGATAAAGTTTGAGGTTACGTTATTAAGAATTTCAGTTTCAGCACCACAAAGATGTGGTGTGTGATTACTGTAGTGCTGGGTAAATGCATGTAAAGACCGTTTATGTACCTTTTTCAAAGTAAAAATAGCATTTATTCACCTGTCTATGATGGTTTACTGACTCCTGAGCATTATATGACAGTTCAGAGCACAACCTGACCCTCGTCTGCCCCCTCCACTCCTCTCCTCTCTCGCCCTTTCATCCAGAGTGGCCTCGCTTGGCCGAAATACATGGTGTTATGGAAACAGTGCGATACGTGCTGCGTTTTGACAAGTGGACCTGACCTTGTAATGCGGCAGCAGCGCAACCAGGAAATCAACATGTTGCACAATACAGAGAAATACTGGCTGACTGATTAACTGCTTTAGTGGCAAGTACTCTGTTTTCTGCTGGTGTGATTCTTATTTTTTTTCAGTTTGGGGATGATTTAATAGTTTTGTAACGAGTTTAGACAGTTAAGATTTGAAATCCAATGAATAAAATCATGTACAATTGAATACTGATTGTTGATTACTTAGCCATAATGATTTGCACTTCACACCAGTACACCTAATAAACAACGATAACAACAACGATAATGATAATAAAGATAAAATGAAATGTTCATAGGGATATATGATTTTGTTTCAGTGGTTCTAGTCTTGTCATGGAAGTCGTGTAAGACTAAAATTTATAGTTTATAGCACTTTTCTAAATTGGCATCAGAGAGCAACCACATACATTTATAGTTTATCCAGCTTTTTTTTAACCACTACAGCACGACCACGAACACAGACATATCAGCAATGTTACCACCAGCATGAATAACAACACTATTTTTGCATCCTGAGAAGAATTGCTCTGTTTTTCCATTAAAAACTTGAGTTTAGTTAAATGCAAAGAAACTTATTAATTATTGGATTACTGCAGGATTTTTACAGCATGAGACAAATACATGCACGGGGGTCATGCTAGCAGCTAACTGCCAGCTTGTTGTTCGATAAGGATCAATCTAAATGTCTGTCAAACTAAATTACTACATTCTTCAACGTGTTTTGTAATCAGATCAGCTGAAAATGATCCAAGGGCACAGACATCACCACAACTGACAAAGGAGCAGAGTAGACGAGGAAATGTATTAAATTACCAGTAAGAAGAGAAAAGGAAGAGCGACAGCAAGTATGATAATATTGTTACCATTGTATAAAATCTCCTATTATTCAACTCTTGTCTGGGTGTGTTTGTGTACTCACACAGCATGAGGCTCCTTGAACTTGCCGACCTGTTGGATCTGGTACATAAGGTCTCCTCCGTTTATATACTCCATGACGAAGTACAATCGGTCCTAGACAAAGATGAAGTGGTAAGGAAGGAGAGGAGAATAAGTGATCAGTTGTCAGTGCTGTTACGAGCTGTGTTTATGCATGGGCTCGTCTTCGTTACCATGGTTTGGAAACAGGAGTGCAGCTGAGTGAGGAAAGGTGGTTTCCCAGACAGAGCGAGGACTCTCTTCTCCACCATGGTGCACTCCACGTCGTCGTCCTGGATCACCACGTCCTTCTTCAGGATTTTGATGGCGTACAACTCGTCTGTGCCCTTCCTCTCAGCCAGCATCACCTGAAGGGAGTCAGGTGGGAGTGTTGTTTTCTAGCCACTAGCTCACATTTAGCACCATAAAAAAAAAACGTACTAACTCTACGAATGTGCATCACCTTGCCAAAGCTCCCCTTGCCCAGAACCATGACGAAGTTGAAGTCCGAGAGCTTGACCCGGTCTTGATTGCCATTGCTGTCGTACTTGCACACCGAGGAGGAGGAAGAAGAGTCTGTGGGCTTCCCTGGACCCACTCTCGCCCTCTAGAGAGAGAAGATTATGAGGGAAGTATAAATAAGCCTCATATTTAAAAAAAAAACAAAACAAGCAGCACAAGTTAAACCCTGTTAAATAATTAAACGCTGTCATTTTGTGTGTCTTACCTCAAATTTTTGTCGCAGCTCCTCGTTACCATCCTCTCCATCTGGCTGGACAGGAACATTAAAGTATTCACCCTCCTCCTGGGACAGCAGCTTAAACCTAAACCCCAGAATAAAAACAGAGCAATGTCACATAAGATCCAGGATTATTACCAGACTGTGACAATAAATCCCTCTGCCTGTGTTATTTCTGTCTACACCTGTGCAGTTTTCTCCAATTACACACCATCTCCCGTTCCCTCATCTTGGCATCTTACCATCCATCTACGCCTTGTTTCTGTAGCTCTGAGATCCCAAAGGACAGGGATCCCATGAAGTCGTTCCTGCTGGTCAAATCCCAGTCCCAGACCTCCACTGAAAGACGGCGATCCTTGTCACTTTCTTTTAGGCTACTAAAAAACGAGAAAAAAAAGGCGAGGACAGTCAGATGGATGGATCAGATGAAGGATTTCTTAAAATAGATCAAAATGAGAACCAAGCCTCATATAGCAAATCCTCATATGTCTCTTTATTTAAACTGGTAAACATCTAAGCAAATGACAGTTTTTCAGGCCTGTGCCTGTTCTAACAGTCACAGCAACCCAGAATAGCTACAAGCAAAGGAAAATAATGGGGACAGGGTCACTCGTATGAGCTCCAGTTAGCTTTGTGCTTTTGTGACTGAAAATGGGGCCAAAAGAATAACTGGAAACCAAACAAGTTATGGTGCAACAACGGCAAAAATAAGTTTGTGGATCGAGCCTCGTGCGACCACTGCTGATGTGTCTCTTAGTCTGCACCCGTCGGACAAAGGTTTAATATCTGTTATCTCTGACAAACTGATATAAAAAGGTAAAGACATGCCCCTCTCAACAAAATTAAAAGTCACCGTCGAACGTCTTCAAGCTGGTTAATTCATCATCTCTTTGTGCACGTCACTGCCTGTTACAGTTTAAGGTGGTGCACAAAGTCAAATGATCTCATATCTACCCAGAAGTCAATCCCTTACGTGACAAATATAAGAGAGGCGAGGCTTCACTTATCCACATGTTTTGTGTTCCAGCCTAGAAAAAGTGGAGAGACGTTTTCCAAACCTTGTCCCTCATTCTTAATTTTGAAGTCGCCCTTTTTGGCACCACTGGAGAGGATGACATGCTGCACACTCTCCTTCGCCTCTCCTTTAGCTACTAAGATGGAGAGATGCTGCCCCACCCACCTACTGCTCAGTGACTAAGGGACGTTTTGTCCTGTCTAGACCTTGAAAAGATGTGCTACTCAGTTAGTAACTCAAACAAGAGGTTTCAGAAAGTGTGGGAACCTTTCCTGAAATACTTCCAGTCAAAACTAATCTGTCCCTTTCTCATCTGTTTTGTTTTTGTTTGTTTTTTGTCAGTTATACAGTCTGTACCAGTCAATTTAGTTATTTATTTATCCTGCTCTCTTTATTTACTTCCTATCCTACAGTACTCCAGGAGCAACATTCTTTTGGACTTGTGGTTTGTAGATGTGGTTAGTGGGAAGGGAGGGATGTATGAGATAAGATTGCATAAGATGCTCCTTTTTCAGAGATATCTACTCTGTAAATTAGTGTTATATGTTTGACACTCTGCAACAAGTGTTTATGCTGTATGAAAACGTGTGTATATGTGCTTAGAAATTCAATAAAGAATATCAGAGAAAAAGTGTGTGAAGCCTCAATACTAATCTAAGATATAGTACAGAATGAGAGATGTCTTACAAAGTGAAGGTTTCATTCCAGGTGGGGTTGAGGCAACATTTGATGGTCTTGGTCTTCTGCTTGCTCTCGCTCTTTGGATCTGGGACCAGCTTGAGCTTGACGTAAGGGTCTGACAAGCCGTTGGGGTCCATGGGCACCAGGTTTTTAGCCTCTTTGACTGTGAGGGGTTGAGGACATGGTTAAAAAAAAAGTGTCAGAAGAAGAAGAGAACATCCCAGGACAATACACACTTTTAGACTGTTTAGTGTTGAAGTCTGGGATTTGTCCTTTCTAGAGGACAGCAGGACGTGAACCTGTGTGAGTCCTCTTCTGTCCTGCCCTAAATAACTCTGGCTACATTTGACAACACTTAACAACAGTTTAGTTTCTGTTCCATAATCAATCCACAGCTGTCTGAGAGAGAGGGAGCTGGCACGTGGATGCACGTCCCAGTGGCGATGTGGGTCAATCGTTGGATCATCGATCGACTAATGGACTTTCCAGTTTTAGTCTCAGGCTGATAGAGAGCTTTGAGAGGCGCTCGGTGTGTGTGTGTGTGTGTGTGTGTGTGTGTGCGCGACAGAAGGAGAGCGCACTCACTGGTGACGGTGAGCGTGCCCTCGGTGATCTGGGCAGAGATTTGGATGCGTCCTCTCCTCTCGGTGTGATCTGTCCCACACAGACTCGGGACGTTGGCAACACACCGCTTGTGGATGTTCATCATACAGTCTGAAGACAGACACACAAAAATGCACAAGTCAAGTAAAGTTCATTTTATTTAAAATCACAACTCTGTACAACGTTTGACACCTCAACTCATCGTAAAGTTGGGGAACTCAAGAGACAAACTGAAAAGCATAGACAGAGATATCTGGACTTTAAGTCCCCAAGATTCCAGATCCTACACTACCCATTATGTAAACCTTTCTACCTCATAAACACCAGTTTGCTTTCCTTTCCCTGGGAGAACCTTCCCTGACTAGTAAACAGATCTTTAGGTGTAAAACTGGTGGAGTGCCCTTTCAAGGGCAAGTGCAGACTACAAGACTGTATTTATTACAAGATTACTTGCTAGGAGATTGTGAGAGTCAATGAGAAAACATGTGAGACAGACAAACAAACTCGCCCATAAATGTCGAGGGACAGAGCCTCCCTTCTGTCGCTTGTGTCCACACAATCAGCTACAAGTGCTTCTTGATTCTGGCGACAATTAAATTAAAATGTGTTTGACTTAAGCTCTGGAAGAGCTTGCAAAGTAACCACTCGAAATAGAGGTTGTGATCGACACAAGCGTGAATTTTGTGCTGATTTGAGGGTTTTTGTTTCAGATCTTAGAAAATCTTTAGGACAGGCAAATTGTGGAAAAGAATCTTGTAGTCTGCTCTGACCTTAACTGGCACACAATCCATGTATTTGTTCATAAAAGGACACACCTTGTAGTACAGTTTTACAATGAAACGTTATGTCACACAGTTTATTAAAATCTTTTGGATTACTACATCTTAAAATAACCTCGCACATTTTAATATTCTGCATACTGTGAACTTTTGCATGCAACCTGGTGAACACTTTGCATATTCCTGCACAAACTGCACAGCTCTTTTCATTTTTCAAACACACTGTACATATATTCATATTGTCTAGTACTTGAGCTTCCTTATATATTTTTACTTAATGTACGTTAGGCACCAAAACTCCAAGACAAATTCCTTGTATCTGAAAACCTACTTGGCAATAAACATAAACATTTTATTGATTCTGATTCTGAAACAACAAATTAATTTAGTAAGAGTAAGTCAAACTATTAAAAGATCTACAGCCACAGTGCAGACGAGCAATCAGGATACAATTTTACTTGCATCTTATATTGTTTTAAATTAATTTTCATTGAGCACAGCTATGCAGACAAACATAAAAAACAAGTTTATTTCTTCATGGTAAACACTGACATAAAGCATTATGTAATCCCTCAGTCTGTCCACTAGATGTCAGACTGCTCTGATGCACAAAGCTCCACATTTTACTCCACTCACTCGAGGTGGTGCAGAGGTGGAGACTGAGCAGGTAATCTTTTGGTGTCTGTATGTTTTCTACTCCACGGTAACTTCTTTTGATTAATGTATTTCATACCTCCATCAGGTGGTTACTACCAGACTCCACTCAGCTACACTCTGCATTTAAACTTTATAAAGAGGGATGACCCAGAAAAAAGAAGCATTGTGCAGGGCAGGACAACAAGTTTCATCTCATCATGGCAGCAAATCCATAATATCTAAATCCCTTGCATGTGTCTTGTAACCCTGTTTTAGGTCCTTCAAGTACAAAACCAACAGAGAGAAAGTTGTATGGAAGACCAATGTAGTGTTTTCACTTTGCAACTACGGCCAGCAAGAGTCACATCTCTGAAGTTTAACTGGTGCACAATAATGAGATCATAACCAAACTGCCCTTATCTCTAACCAGATATGGAGAACCTGAAGAGATACCAAATATATCACAAGTCTTAACTGTCATCATATCCTGTATAATAATAAAGATTTTCTAAAAGTTAATTATTAACCAAAGCAAGTTCATTTCAGGAACATGTTGGTGTTTTCTGCGTTTTAGTGTGCAGTTTGTTAATATGAAAATAATTTGCAAGAAACACGGAGCTTCTTGTTATATGTTGTTTGCTTAGATGGATTAATGTATAACATTTACCCCATATAACCTAAAACCACATGTATACTTGTGTTAAATAAGCTGCTCTTGTATTTTCAGAGTAACAAAACCATCCTCCCGTTTTCTTTTACTTTATGTGCGCATATAGTGACTAAATACGGCTGCAAAGACCAAGTCAAAGTCCATCAAACACTGTGCGCTGCACACAGGTACAATGAGGAACTGTCTACCTACTAAATAATGTTTGTCATGGCTGGAGACAGCATTGCAGAGATGTAGCCCACTTCCTGTTTGTGTCTTTGTTGCCACCAGCAGTTTGCCGTTTGGTGCTTAGTGGGTATTGTACAGTGGGTTTTTAGAGTATTTTAGATGAAAGCGGCTGCCGGCTGTAGACAAAGACTGTGAGAGCTGTTAGAATGAATCAAAACAGTAAAGTTGCAGCCCGACAGCTAAACAATGAGCTGAAACTCGCTGTAAAGCTGCATAAAGCAGAGGGGAGCTGTAGAATGAGGTGATAATTCTCTGTAGGTTCATCACAACAAGTGACCCCTTTCACACTGCACAGCCGCATTATACAGGACAGAAACTTTTGACTTGAGTTTACTGTAGTCTGCAACAGCGACCAGAGGTTTGTGGCACATGCAAAAACTGTTTTAATCACATACAAAGAGTTATTTGTATACGTACGGTCACATTTCATGCCCTGGTGAATCAGCCCGTAGAGGAGGGAGCCACAGTGGTCACAGAAGGTCGGGCTGGAGTAAGTGTGGACCTTAAACTTGTGTTTACTACGAGGATCCTGCAGAGGTAGAAACACAGAGAGGAGAGGGGACACACTCTTATTTTCAATTGAATATTTTAGTAATCCAGCTGGTTTCAGTACACTTCCCGCATCTGCGGTTCTTGAATCAGTTATTTAAAGGGTCGGTTCACCCACATGGCATGAAAAAAAACAAAACATTCTCACTCAGTCAAGTGGTATCTAACTATAGTTTTGGTTTTGTTTGCACACGTTATATCGCCATAAATGTGTAACATTTTAGCCAAATGTGATTGCACTACAACCATAATAAAAACGTTTATCATCCACTCTTCTGGGGAGGCTTTTCATGACACTTTGGAGCTTGACTTCAGGTTTTTGCTCCCATTCAGTTAGTGAGGTCGGCCTCTGATGCTAGGTGATAAGGCCTGGCTCAAATTCATCCCAAGGGTGTTGTTTGTGGTTGAGGTCGGGTTAAAGTTGCATCATGGCAGTGAATTTCTCCCACAAAACACTGAGAAAAACAATTTTTGTGTGCAGATGAACTGTTATGTCGAAAAAAGAAAAGGGTCTTCTCCAAACTGCTGCCATCAAGTAGGAACATCACTAATGTCTAAAATATTGGATGCAGTCTCCCTGACATCTCCCACAGGTTTCCGAAGAGCCGACGCCATCTTGGCAGTCCTGGCTAATCCAAAAACGGACAAAGACGTGGAGCGTGGGTGGACCTGAGGCGGGCTGAATGACAACTGATTGCTGAAACCAGCCATCTGTGATGGCAACCACCTGTCAATCAAAGCGGCCGCACTCTTAATTATGCATAAGTTTAAGTCGTAATATAATCTGAACCTCAGTACAGTTGTCATGAATGTGGAAACAAGCTACAGAGACCAAAACATTTTTTTTTTTTACCAGGCTGTAAACATGTTAAACAAGCGAAGTTGGACATTTTAACAGGGGGACTTATGGAGACTGACGTGTTTTGTAGCCAGCCTCAAGTGATTGTTTGAGGACCTGCAGTTTTTGGCACTTCCGCATCGACAGCCACAGAGGTTGCCGTATCATTTTCTCCTACAGTATTTGGGTGAACCGATCCTTTAAGTATTGGCTGCATTATGACAGAGGGCAAAAATAAAAATATTGAGAGGGCGAGAGAGAGAAAATGGAGTCCTGATTGAGTGAGTTTAAAGGACGCTCAAAAATAGGAAACAACTAAACAGCTTTGGTGATATAACAAAAACAAATGGAGAGAGGAGTAAGAGATTAATAAATATCAGTCATGTCAAAATCCATGCTGACTCACAAATTGTGTGTGTGTAGGTAGGTGTGTGTGTGTGTGTGTAGGTAGGTGTGTGTGTGTGTGTGTGGGTAGGTGTGTGTGTGTGTGTGTAGGTAGGTGTGTGTGTGTGTGTGTGTGTGTAAGTGAATGAGAGATACTGGCTCATTAACCTGAGGCAGCCAGGCGGCACTTTCTCTCTTTACTGACATGTCTCAGTGTGATTTGGGGCTGACAGCTCAGCAGGAGAGAGGACAAGAGGTTGTGTGGTTTGTGTGCGTGTGTGTGTGTGTGTGTGTGTGTGTGTGTGTGTGTGTGTGTGTGTGTGTGTGTGTGTGTGTGTGTGTGCACCAAATACAGGAACTACATGGAAGTACACGAACAACAACAGCCAGTGTGCTGACCTTGTGAAACAATCACTAACCATGTGCATAAAAAGAAACATTTACCTTAAACACATGATCTGTTTCACAGTGGATTCATGTTTTTTTTTTTTTTAAAGGTGAATTAAGTGAATAAACAGTGAAAGGTTAAATAAAGTAAGCCGTGCAGTGTTTTCCCATACATGTTTGTTTGTGTACTTACATCGGAGGCAGGTCCCTTGTCGGCCCCCGGACATGAAAAGGTGACAAATTCATGACAGCGCTTATGGACCACAAAACAGCACACTGTGGAGGGAGAGGGAAAAAACATAGTCAACTGAGGGTTCCTTGTAATGCCAAATAAGGCAACACAGAAGCAACAAAGAAATGAATCAATACGTCAAATTATTTGACGTTAGCCATTGCACAATAGCCTTCTCATATTTCAGCAGTTCCCATTCGCTCCTTCCTTTCTGTCGACATCTATATTAGGTTTAAATACTTCAGTTTAGAAGATTTTATCTGTACGTGCCACGTGGTGGGATATCTCATAATCACATCAATCAAATAAACATCAAAGCTGCCACAGGAAACTTCCCACAGAGGCACCTCCAAATGGCAGCGGGCTTTAACGCCTGGTGATTTGACTGCTTGAAGTTCTGCTGAAAATCATTCATTGTGCAGTGACTGACTGAAAGACTGACAGCCTGCACACACTCAGCCTAATGTCACCCATGGTTGCTGATCCTGATCTTGTTTAGAAACTTAAAAGACAAAAAAAAATGAAGCTTAAGATCGTTGGATGGACGCTCACGCACACAAATGATAGGTAGGTTTTTGGAGAAAGCATGAGACAAAGTGTAGTTTTCTCAGTTCATGACCACCTAAGTCTGTCAACAGAGGGGAAATACGTCAACACTGTGACATTAAAAATTCCTCTGAAGATGGATGGCTGGTCGAACTGAATGTTTATAAAATGACTAATGTCCCAAGCTGCATTCTTGAAGCTGATGATTCAAATCATTGGTCAGGGAGCCTTGAGTTTCATTGTTTCTTAGCCGAAGCATCAGACCACAGTAAATTGTGTGATGAGAGCTGGCGGGCTACAAAGTTTAACAGAGCAAATCTTCTCTCCGTAAATGGATGAAAAACAACTAAAGTTTGGTGCTTTCTTACAGAGTAGACGGTGAAACTTAAGATATGATAGATTCACACAGTTATGTGTGCTTTTCAGATGTTTTACGATGAACACGATAGAGCACAGACACGATACAGACACGATAAAGCCTCATGTGGTTGTCAGACTGTTCGTGAGATATAAACTGTAAAAACAAAATGCTTCATTTCATAAAAGGGAACAAAAAAAAAAATTGTGTGGGGATTACTGTTCATTTGCATTTTACATGTTTTACATACTTTTTATGTGGACATTTCGCATTTAGGTATCAAAATTTAGACCCTGAGTGAAAGAGACAGACAGGCTCGTCTAATTAAGCCTGGATATAAACTCAGAGGATAGCGGAAAATGTACAACACAATTTCCCAATGCCTGAGCTGATAACAACAGTCCAAAACTCAAATAGACTTATTTTGCTCTGATAGAAAACAAAGAAATCAAGCAAATTATTCATATTTAAGAATCTAAAATCAGTGAAAAAGTTTCACATTTTTGCTTGATGATTATAAAAATTGTTGCCATTTTCTGTGGATCAGATAATCAGCTTTACACTTCAGTGAAGTTCAAAATGTTGGAGCCCTTTTCTCATAACTGCAGGTTCAATCTATAGATCACTGTTTCTCAAACTATGGTACGTGTACCACTGATGGTATGCGGCCTCCCTGTAGTTGTACTTGGAGGAATCTTTAACAACATCTAATACCATTAAAATACTCCAATATGTGGAATTAACTAAACTATAAGATCGCTGAAAAGTGTCAAAATGCTGGAGAGCCGAATATTTTCTGAGGTGGTACGTGGTGTAAAAAGTTAAAGAAAGACTGGTATAGATGAAAAGAAATTACATTATTTTCATTTATAATTTTGAATCATGGATAATTTATAAATAACAAATACCTAAACCTAACAAAGACGATATCAGTCGTCTAATTTACACGTGCAAACAGCAGAAACTATATGTAGATGTTGATAAATACTAAAGTAGAGCTGAAACAATTAGTTCAGTCAGAAAATGACTCAATCATCAATTTTGAGTCATTCATCAAAAACACCAAACAAACATTTCCTTGTTCAAGACTGTGAGGATTTGATGCTTCTCTGTTTTACACATTTTTAAATTAAATATTTTTTGGTTCTGGACCGTCGGTTTGACAAAACAAAATGACGGAGAATGTCAAACTTTTTCGATGTTCTCTGACATTTTATACACCAAACACTTTATCAAGAGAATTAATCTGCAGCTCAATAAATATTGAAAATGATTGCAGCCTTCAGTACAAATGAGTTTAAAGCCTTCAGTGGGTGGAGAACGTGTGTTTGCCATCTGCTATTAGACATCCTGCAACAGAGCTGAACTGAGATCCGATCATCAGCCAGTAAACCTTTAAACTGCACACACATCCGTGAGTTTGTCTTACTCTGGGTCAGATGGACCACAGAGTACAATCCATGCCTTTAAAATTTTGATCAGTCACTTCCTACAGTCGAAGACGTGAACATGACCAACACAAGAACTCCATTTAGATATATAGGGCAGATCAGTCTTCTCTCCTGCAGCCCGGCTTTGTGGTTTAGCCTCATATCACTGGTGTATTTTTAGCCGCGACCAGCAGCTACATAGCTTCTCGCTCTGTCGGTTGGTCAGTCGGTCGGTCCACATAAATTTCCCCTGCTCTTTGTGGCGGCCGCAGTTTTTGCCCTAGGAGCCTGAAATTTGCCATGGAGGTCAAGTGTTTGTGAGCTTCTGTGTGTGTGTGTGTGTGTGTGTGTGTGTGTGTACGTGGTTGCAGCAAATTTGAGCTTGTTAAATGAAAATTAAGCGCGGTGCTGATTTAAACCACTTCCGCTGAACAATGACTTGCATTTAAATTTAAATTGTGACATCAGTGTGATTTCACTGGCCGACATGATTGTAAAACACATAAACACACATGTCGCAACAGCAGCCGAAAACACACAGCAGCAGAACAAACACACACACACACACACACGTGGACACACACAGGGTGACATTACGCTCTGGTTTAATCTTAATTATTCACATTCTCGTTACATTTTCATGAGGCAGTGTGGCAACTGGCTGCACTACGGCTGGCTCCACTGCTTTCTAGCAGTTAAGCAACAGAGTGCTTGTGTTTGTTTACGTGTGTGTTAATTTGTGTTGGAGAGAGGGTGGGTCACATCCGTGAACACACAGACAACCTACACATACAGTAAATTTGCAGCTTTAAGTCGCAATGCCGACAGATACCGACACAGCAGTTACTCAGCGTGAAGATTGTTGTAACTCCTGTCCATCTGTAGCGCTGCACAAATGAACAGACAGACCGTGAGGAGAGTGACCGAAGAACAAAAAAAGGGAAACGCAAAGAGAGAAAGAAGAAAGAATGAAGAAGAAATGAAGTCAAACAGAGAGACGGAGATAGACTCTGTGTGTGTGTGTGTGTGTGTGTGTGTGTGTGTGTGTGTGTGTGTGTGTTTGCGTGTGTGGGCAGGAAGGGATGGGGGCACAGCTGGGTTTGAGGCAATGTGAGGGGGTGGAGAATTCATTTGTGTGTTTGCAGTGTGTCAGAAAAGACACGAATCAGAGAAGTGGAGCAACAGAAAACACGGCGAAGGATGCAGTCACACTTTTTGAGCTCTTTGTTCATAAATCTGCTCTGTCACTGACACACACAAACACACACCTGTGCACGTACACACACACACACACAACTGAAAAGAAGAAGACAGGCCTAGTGACCTGCCGAGGAGGTCTTTGCTCTGTTGCCTAGCAACCAGGCTGAGCCCTACAGTGGAGTCCACACACACACACACACACACACTTTTTTTTTTTTTTTTTTAGTCCGACTGACAGCGATAACGGCGAATCAGAGCCGATCCAAAAAAGATCCACCGCGACTGAACTGCCAAGGACGACAGCGTGGCCGACAGTTTCACATCAACAGGATCATAAGGAAGTTCCCTCCATCTTGGATGATTACCAGTCCAACAAATCACAGACGGAGGCACTTGTGATCATCGTTCAGGCCTCAACAAGCCTGAATAAACTGAAACACTGAGATTCATCCCTGCTACTCAAGAGCTCTTCAGAAGACTAATGCAGCGTTCACGTCACGTCTTTTAGACCGTGATTACAAGCAACTGAGGAGTGAAAAAATAAAAGGATACATCAGGAACATCGTTAATTTCTATAAGTGGCAATATCTCCCACTTGGTGAAAAGAACGGTCAATAAACTGTTGGCAAAACCTCCATCCATCTCCATCATTATGTCTAAATAAAATCCAATATTAACACTAAATCAATCGATTCTGCTCATTTAAAAAGGAGCTATGAACAGCTTCTTTGTGACATAACATAACACTGAAAAACAATTTGAGGTTACTTAAATCAAAAATATTAATATGTTGTTTTTAGCCACTTGGCAAACATTGACCTTTCATCACCTTTTAACTTGATAAGAAACATTTCTATTTACACATCCATTCATGTGGATTCTTGTTTGTATCCACCAATATTAACTCTCTTTAAGACTCTTTAGCCGCTAAATGCTGCACTTTGTTCACCAGCTTGTTGCTAACTTTGTCTGTCTATGTGCTGAACAGGTAGTGTGCGTCAGGTTTAAAGAGCTTTAAGAGAAAACACACACCTAGACTATCGGTACCAAAGACTTCAAGTAATTAGATCACTGACGTCCACTTGAATAATCTGTTTCAGCATCGACACAACAGAAAAGTCCACACACTACATCTCCTACTCCTCGTGTTTGTGTTTGATACCAGCCTGATATCTGATATCAGCTGCTAGCTAGCATTAACTACCCGGCAGGTAGCAACAGACTGAACAAAGTTACACAGTGCTGGGTCAACCTCCTCTTGATAAGCTGAACAAACACAAACCAGCAGCTCAGATCAGTGTGCAGAGTCTTTTTTTTCAGCATGCCCATCTGTAGATGTGATTATTAAAGTCATGCCAAGATAGCTAGAGCCGGCTAGGGTAGATACAATGTTGCAGATAATGATGATCCACGTTACTATTTATTACAACCTTTTTGTGAGTGTTGTAATAACTCTGATTTTATGATTTGATGTTTTACACATCGTGCAAAAATGAAAGTTAACCCAGCCCTACTTCTTTGGAAAAGCCCTGTCCAAACTAATCCAGACTAACATCAGTCTTTCATTGTTTGTTTTGGACAAAGCAAACTTAAATGGTGCGCTCTTATTTTGAAATGAAGGCAATAAGAGTAGCGCGTTGTGTGATCAGCTACATGATTGGCTGATGTTCAGGACTGCATCCATGGCTACAGTCGAAGAGACTTTTCGAATGTATCGTTAGTATTTTTATTGCTAAAAAAAGAGGACGAAAATGTCTTTACATCTGAAATGTGTGTTTAACCGACAACTAAGCAGTTTATATCTGACTATTCATAATCTGAGAAGTAAACAAGCTGTTAACTGTAACTTTCAAGCATTTGACAGATTTGTTTTTACTGGTGGTGCTTTAAAAAAAAAACCCCACACCAATTATCATCTTAAACCTGTAAAACCTGAAGACGAGCTGAAACTTAGAAAGACAGGACAAACCGCGTGTTCCACATTTCCACAGCAGTCAGAAAGGGGCTTAAACCTCCTGACTGAGTTATTATGTCAGAAAACACACTGAAAGAGTTGTCGAGTTCCCTGCAAGAACGCTAAAGGGTGCTTGTTCGTGTGGCAAAACAAAAATGGACGACAACCAGCAGCTTGCGCTGTTTATATGACGTGCAATTTGCACTGACAGAGTTTGGATGAGATCCTGGAAAGAGAGCCTGTGTAGCACTATATAGCCTACAAAGAGAAATGAGGGTTAATATACTTTGTAAAACGAAGCAAAGCTGTTTGTTTATGGGGCAACACAAAGGTGAAGTCATCCACCACCTATAAAACGTCTCTTTAAAAAAATGTGACGATCTAAAAATCTTTGCATATCACACACTAGTGACCATCAGAGAGACCCGGTCCAACTTGGTCCGATTAGTCCGTCACACCCAAATCATAATTGCCTCAACTGTCATAAACAGCGTCCCTGCGTTTAAACATAATCTGACTACCTTGTCGACACTTCTCCTCACAGAACTGAGCTGCATACAGTGAAGAGGATTAATACGACTTTACGATATATAACATGCAAAGCGGTTGTGACTTTACCTGGGACATCAGCGAGTAAATCACTGGTACTGATTACTGAGTGTAAGGAAACCATTTGCTTGTTTTTATTGGTTCAACTTGTCAATTTGTTCATTAATCATTGATAACTCACTTCAGGTAAAAATAGATCTATGAGCTGGTTCAAGCGTCCTGTGTTGAATTGTATTTTTGTAAATTAGTTTTGGTTTTTGGACTGTAGATAAGACAAATTAAGTAAATCAAGGAAAAAAAGAAAAGATTATCATTAGTTGAAGCCTTATCGGTCAGTAAACTGACTGATGTGAATTCATCCTATAGACATTTAGCTTCAGAGATCTTGTGGCTGTGACATTCATGTGGTGAAATAACCTAGTTCTCTCTCTGTACTTACTAGCTTGCCGGCCTTACAGTAAATATGGTTCCCATGTGACTTTACAGTTATAGAGCTTACTGTCACAGTTACATATAAAGTATGCAGATCGCATTTAGGGTTTTTAAGGGCCTTTACCTAATGCTGGCTTTTAGTAAAAACTCAGATGCGTTTCTGTGTTTTACTACAGAAACTAAACTGCTACACACCGCGATGCTGCACTGTTTGCCAGTACAGAGTACACTGATGACTGTGTATTCTCTGACCGGAGTCCTGTTTCTCGTCACACCAGGGTCCAATACCCAACACCGATAATCTATCTCATCCTAAAAATGATATCCTTTTAAAATCATACTGGAACCCAGAAACTGCTTCATTTATTCAGCATCAATCTCTCCCACAACATTCTGCATAGTTTTCCAGATAAATGAACATCCGGTCAGCCATCGTGTCACAATCTGCCATTTTTAGATCAGTACTGCCGTCTTTAAAATTCATTGTGAAGGAGCTGAATGAGTAGCAGCCACTGCACTGTGGAGTACACACATATCTGTGTTTGTTTTCTTGGCCAGTGTAACCAATCTATCTTATAATCAATATCTTAGACTGGCATGCCTGTAGTCCAATCAATAACAAAGATACTACAGATCAGTCTATGGTCAGGATTAAAAGTCAACCACACCCCACAACAATCAATATCAATAACAGACTTCAAGCTCTGAGATTATTTGTCCCTTTAGTCTTTAAGGTTGTAACAGTCTGGACACAGAGGGATGATAAGCTCCTACAGTTGCTCAATATTGGCACATGTGATCTTTCTTATTTCTGCTGTGAACACTGTTAACAGGCAGATTATGTCTGTTCTGAGTCGAGGTTAGCGGGGCATTAAGTGGAAAGATCAGTGAAAATCACAGGCCTCCTCAACCAGGCAAAGAAATGTCTCGCTCTAGTCAACTTTTGGTGGAGTTCTGAGAGCAAATATAGGTCAGAAATGACACACCTACAACAGCCCAATACGAGGATACAGTGTGATAAAACGCTTTCAGCTCAGTTGAGATTATACATGCAAGTCACTACTTACCACAAAATCTTTTGCAAATTGTGAAAGATCTACTGAACAAGGACAGAAAAAATATACTATATTGTTGTGACTTAACGCTCTGTGCTACTACACTGTAATGACAGTAGACTGTCTGGATGTGGAAGAACTGAGATGTGTTTAAAATGTTATTTTTTTTCTTAAGATTCAGGCTGGTCATCATCCATTCGCATGTAATGATGGTTCAATAATTGTGAACGTTAAAGAAAAGGGAACACTTTGTTGTTATTTATAGGTTATTATGCAGTGGTTTTACTGGTCTGGCCCACTTGAGATCAAACTGGGCTGTATGTGTCCCATAAACTAAAATGGATTAGATGAACAACACATGAAATAGGATCACTTTGGTCTCAAGAACTATTGGATGGATTACCATCATATTTGCTGCAGACATTAATCGTCTCTCTACTGACTTCGTTGACCCCCTGACTTTACTTAAGTTTTAATCTACTTAATGTCATTCTCATCTGTCTCAGCTGGACTTTGTGCTTATTCTTAATTAGCAAATGTTAGCACGCTAACACGCTAAACTAAGACTGAACGCGGTTAACATCATACCGGCTTAACACCAGAATGTTAGCATTGTCAGTGAGCGCATGTTAGCATTTAACTCAAAGCGCCACAAAGACGGTTAGCGTGGCTCTTGTTACAGGTGCTTGGACAAATCTAAAGTATCGGACAACTTTGTGATTTCTGCTCTGATGCAAAGACACTTAGAGGCAACAGATATTTTATAGAAGACATTTTGACATGTTACAGTAGGAAAAGCACAGGTGTAAATAATAAAATGCATGATGATTAAATGAAGCGACAACCTCTATGCCCAACTTCACAGCAGAAATAAACATGTTTACAGCCTGGTACAAAAAACAATTTTGGTCTCTATAGCTAATTTCCATATTCAAGACAACTGTACTGAGGCTGAATTTTTTATTATCTCACCCATTCAAATTATATGAAGACTTAAAGTTATGCATAATTAACAGCAAGGCTTCATTTGGTCCACCTCAGGACCTCCGATGATGTACGTCTTTGCCCATTTTTAGATTAGCCTTAGTGGCGGCCAGAGCCACATGACTCTGAGCTTCAAAACGGCTCTTCAGAAACCTGTAGGTGACGTCACGAATATATTTTTTATACTGTCAGTGGGTTGAACTCTTATCTGCTTTAGTTTCCTCATATTGTGCATGCTGGCTCACTGCCACAGCTTCTGGGACACTTAAATATAAACAGAGTCATGATTAATGTTACTAGTAACTCCTGTGCTTTTCATACTATGACAAGACCTTTGTAGAGATGTAATCCTGCTACCAAAGGCTAGTTTCTTGATTATATGTCTCTTTTCAGCATCTCTTTAATATCTAATAATATTTAATTTGCTGAGTTTGTTTTCAATGTGGAAATAAAAGTGTAAAATCAGAAACACTCTCTTTCTTTCTTTCTTTCTTTCTTTCTTTCTTTCTTTCTTTCTTTCCTTCCCTCGGCTTATCTGATATAACTGAATAAGAAAATCGACCTTAGTCCAAACATTGATCAGACATCTGAATCTCTCCATAGCAGGAAATGACATGAGGGTTACTTCCTCTTGTTGCTGTCAGTACACACACAGGTGTGGACACACACATACAGATGAACACTAATGAAAGAAAAGCTGAAGGCAGGAAAGAAAGAAGAGAAATCTTTACCGGCAGAACAGGTATTCAAACACACCCACAATGCGGAGAAGACACCTTTGTCACACAAACACACATGCATGTTCAAAATAATCTGCCCTACATGCCAGAACAAGTCTACACCAGATTTCTGACATTCCTTCTGACCAAGTAAAGAGTGACTCGTATGGAAGTTTGAGCACCTCCCATTCGCACCGAACTGCATCTACACCCTTCTTGTTTCCCTAGTTAGATTTAAGACACCACTGTTGCCATAAACCTCGCTGTTTCTTTATCATAACATTTGTTTGTTTATAAATCTTACTAAGTTTAAAAATAATAATAATAATAACTTGTCTTACACTGTATGTAAGCAACCTTACAACCTTCTCTGAACTACACGCCTTCGGCCTGCTCCTCATTAAATCAGTGCTTACTGTGTATTTGAGGTGAAGATTAGTTTGATCCATAGTTTAACTGAATTTACATAATTCTGTTTATAGCTTTGAACTGCTTCCCTTTTCCCACCAAAGCTCACCAAAAAAACAACCAAATTTAGCCCAGTTTTAACCCAGAGTTTTGTTTTACTGACTTGGAAATCACCAGTGAAGATTTGTTTCACATAATTTCACATTTACTAATTATCATGGGTGGAGGAGGGATCAAAATGTTTAGGGGGGCTTATAAATACGAACATTGAGACAGACAACAATTTGAGATACAATCATCAAGATGTAATGGTTACATGTAATTTAAATTACTTTTCAACCACCTTTAGATAAATGTATTCAGTTAATTTTATTGCACTTGCATTTATTGCGAGCTGAACAAAATTTAGAGCAGCAACTAACTATTTTGTTAATAATTAACCTGCTGATTATTTTCTCAGTCAAGCAAAAGTAATCGTTTTGTCTATAAAACATTAGAAATGAAACGATCTACATATCGTAAATCAAACAATATTCTAGAGCACAAAGTGACTTTATCAACTGTCTTTGGACTAACAACAGCAACAAACCCCAAAAATATTAAATTTATTATGATGCAAGACCAAGAAAAGCAACATCTGAGACACAAACTTGCTTGAAAAATGACGATAAATCAACTGTGATTAACTGACTGAGGACGCCTGTGTGGACGTCCACTGCGGCACGACAACCCAGCTGTCCTAGAAAAGTAAAGAAATAAAGTGGACGCTTGTTTTTTGCACTTAATGTATGTACATGCTTGTATATCCTGTCCTTGTTAAGCAGTCACACACACACACACACACTGTGTTCCGTGAACGCATGAACGGTTGTTGAAATACAAATGAGCTCCTTTTCTTGCTGTCAGGTCACCGCCACGTTTTCTAATGCGCATGTGTGGACTGTGTCTACATACTACAGTACGCCAGATTGTAGTATTTGTGGATAAGTGTGCAAATCTGCTGTGTGCAACTGCAAGACTGTTAAGTAATCTGAATTTAAACAACTTTAGCCTCATTTATTCTCCAATTTAGCTCCATGACAACTGAGCTGGTAAGTGCTCAAAGTGTCAAAGCTCAGCGTTAAACTAGATGCCTACCTTTTGACCTGTAAATCACCAAATCAGTGCTCACAGTGTAGTTTTTTTATTGATTAACTTTCTATATATTCGATGTGAACAATGATCACCGACTCACAAACAACCCTCACAACACTTTGTTGTATAAGAGCCCGTCTTTGAATTTAAGAAGTTACCAGTTAACTGTTGGAAACTGACCACGAAACCTGACCTGACAGCAGCTCTACCTGTGCAAAGCTCTGATTGGTTAGTGTGTGTGTGTATATGTGTTATCAGCTCAGGGTAATTCACCACACACAGACTAGCTCACTGTAGTCCAGGAGGCTTGTGTGCGCTCACTCAAGCATATAAAGTGTTACATTTTCTCTACCCCCAATGCATTTCCTGTATCACCACCAGAGCTGTCGACAAGCATCAGGAGATGACTTTTTTTCTCTTTACAGCTAATATAATTACACAACGTTGCAAAACTCTTCCAAATCAAGAAGTCTTAAGCAAGAGTGAAATGTGGAAACTTTGGCCACCCTTAGCCTCAAATAGCTGGTCACATGACCGGAGCCAAATAAGGTGAGGTGGGTGTCTGAGATGGATCAGTGAAGAGGAGGAAGTGATACTGCTAACAGAAGGACAATATTTGCTGCAGCACTGTAGCATGCATGTGATTGAGGGATGTCACTATGTTGCA
Organism: Argyrosomus regius; assembly: GCA_946959425.1. NCBI lineage: Eukaryota > Metazoa > Chordata > Actinopteri > Sciaenidae > Argyrosomus > Argyrosomus regius. Next base: position 12,127,174 of record OX336883.1, read on the forward strand.
GCAACGGCCTTTCTGTGAAACCGTTCTGTGCAGAGGTCCGTGTCTAGACACCCACCCGCCACCAATCACGATCGGCCGCCCACCCACCCGCCCACCCACACACAAAAAACCACCATTTTACAACTCAAAATCAGTTGTCAGGCTTGAGAAATCTAACTTCCTAGTCTGTCTTCCTCCCATTTCTCCTTGGCCAAAACCAGACATCTCAGCTTTCAGCACTTCGCCGACTCTTCTACTCTTACATCTCCTGCCTGAGCCTCTTCAGAGTATTCTCACTCTCATTTATCACTGTTGGCAAGCACCTGCTTTGAGTTTGACACCTGCCTGCCAACACCAACACACTGTCAACGAGAAAGAGCCAACAGGTCACTCTTAACAGTGTGCAGACCAGCAGCGGCCCCTTGAATACAACAAACACACTCCTTCAGACAGTGAACATCCGTCCACACACCCACAGACATATGCAAGCAGAGGGATTTATGAATGAGCCGCTGCTTCTTACCTTGGCACTGGAATCCCTGTTTCCCAAAGCCCCTGTGGACAGAAAGCAGAGATGTGAAATTTAGGGGGGGGGGGGGATGCACAGACAATGACGCCATGTACACACACACACACACACACACACACACACATATCAAATCACACATGAACACCTTCACACACACACACACACACACACACACACACACAGCTGCAGCAGCAGCAACAGTGGGGCCCTGTGTCTCCAGCTGCATTCCTCCACCAGACCTCCAGTTTCAGAGATGGGTGTCGGGGGGTCGATGCGGTAAACGCCGAGCAGAAGCGACTGCTCTGCGGCTACCAATAACGCACCCACCCCCTTCTCTCTCCCTCTCTCACTCTCTCCCTCTCTGTTAGGCCTGGTTATGTTGTCGCATTGTGGAAAACTGGGGGGACGGCGCGTCGCAGTGTTTTTGACAATGACAATGAATGAAACACTGCGGTGTCTGAGCGTTGACACTGAGGGAAGGAGGCCGATTAGACCCGCAGCAGCAGCAGCAGCAGCAGCAAGTGAATCACCTGTGTCCTTTCCCCTCACACTCTCTCTCACACACACACACACACACACACACACACACACTCACACTCACCAGATGAAGTCCGTGCAGTGGCTGCAGAAGGTTGGCTGCTTGAAGAAGCGCGCGATGAACTTGTGGTTCTTCACCTCGTGCACATTCTTCTGGCGGAGGGCTCCCTGACGGGCGAAGCCGCGCGCACTCTCCGGTGCCTCTCCGTCGCTGCTGGGGTCAGCCATCTTAACGAGGAAGCGGCGGCGGCGGCGACGGCAGCGGCAGCGGTCCGAGAGGAACGACGCGCGGGGTGAGGAGAGCCAAGTGAGATAGGAAGAGACGATGGAGGCAGGCGGGGGGAGAACGAGTTGCGGTGCATGTGCCTCCTCCTCCTCCTCCTCCTCCTCCTCCTCCTCTTCCTCCTACTCCTCTCCTCTCCGCCCCGCTGACCGCCCTCGGTGTCGCTCGTGCTGCCGGTGTTTTTGTCGGTCTGCGTCCGAGCTCGCGCTGAAGCTGCTGCTGCTGCTGCTGCTGCTGCTGCTTCTTCCGGCGGGTCCCCGGGCCGCGCGCCTGCTTCCACGCTCTCACCAGTGTGTTGCTGCTTACAACTCTCTCTCTCTCTCTCTCTCTCGGTCTGTCTGTCTGCCTGCCTGTCTGTCTCTCTGTCTCCCTCGCTCAGCTGTCAAAACTACCACATGTGTGTATGTGTGTGCGCGCGCACGCAGTTGTTTACGCGTAACACCTACAGCACGAGTTAAACCACAGCGGTATACTTTCCATAGATTATGACATCAGCTATTCAAACACATTTTCACTGCCCTGGAGATCAATCAGGTTTATGTAATTTGATTTATTATTTATTGGTCCTGTCAAAATAAAGTTGTCTTAATTTAGCGTGTGTACCGCACCCAGATTTCGGCATTTCACTGGAAATAAAAGAGTGACCTTTTGTGAAAGAGTTACAGTACCAAAAAGTCAAAAGTTCATCTTCTCATTCTTTTTTGTTTTTCTCAAACTGTGGTACACAAGTGCCTGTGGGTGGCATGCCAAGGAATCTCTGAAATATATATATATAATTTTTTTTTCATTAAATAAATTAATTTAGAAACATTTAATACTACCTTAAAGGTCCAGTGTGTTTAAATAGTTGAAGTGGAATCTAGTGGTGAAGTTGCAGAATGCAGCCGACTGAATACACCTCACCGCACCCTCTCGTTTTAAGCCTGAAGGAGAAACTACAGTGGCCCTGAAACTGGTGACGGACACGAAAGGTCCTATGTAGAGCGAGTGTTTGGTTTGTCTTTTCTAGTGTGAATAAGTGAATTAACATGGAATAGGACCCGCTCCCTCTGTAGATATAAAAGTCTCATTCTAAGGTAACATAAATATAATAATTCTTATTTTCAGGTGATTGTGCACTGATGAAAACATAGTCGTGAATATTATATTATATTATATTTCTGTCAATAGATCCCCTTAAATGTTACACAGTATCTAAACTAAGTATCTAAACTATGAGGAATGTAATTTAAGTTTTGCATTTCCTGTAATATTTTGTTTCAACATCAGGCTGCTTTGTTGTCACAGTCATGCAGGTAGCACATGGCATGCTTATGAGCTCAAATGTGATGGTGAGATAGTAAGAGGAGGCAAAAGAAAACAAAAACACTTATGTTCAGCTAACTGGCTGCTGACTGCATATTTACCCGTACTGACTTCACAGCAGTTGTTAGAACGATCAATCAGGTGGAAAAACAAGTAGTGGATTTGTAGTAGTAGTAGAGTAGAGTAGTGTAGTAGTATTCATGTAAACAATCACTATACAGTTGACCTGATACGATATGAGGTTTTACGTACTGACATACGTCAGTGTGTGTGTGTGACGTAAACAGTATGATTAGCAGAGGTCTGGTCAAAGTTAATAAATTAGTTTAAAGGTCCAGTGTTTAATGCAGCTTGTTACCCTTTAAATTTGATTTAGTAGAAAATTGTGTTTATAAAGAATGTTAATTTATGTGTGTATCTGTCCATCCATTCTCTTCCGTTTATCCGGGGTCAGGTCGCGGTGGCAGCAGGTTTAGCAGGGCACACCAGACGCCCTTCTCCCCAGCAACACATTCCAGCTCCTCTTAGGGGATCCTGAGGCGTTCCCAGGCTAGATGGGCTATATAGTCCCTCCAGCGGGTTCTGGGTCTTCCCTGGGGTCTCCTCCCAGTTGGACGTACCCAGAACACCTCCAAAGGGAAGAGTGTGTATTTGTATACGCTAGAAAGTGTTTAGTAGTATATTTAGTAACTTCAGGACCTCTTTCTCTGTGTGACCAAGAAAATATATAATACATACAGAATATTAAAGCCAATGTTTCACCCTATTCTTGACTTATTTTGCTTGTTTTTTTGCATTATTGTATTATGTTTTGTCTTATTTTGTTGTATGGACTATATTTATACAGAAACTTCTCAAAAGCTGATGTTATTTTTTTGTGGTTTGTTTCTATCTTTGAAACAAGACAGTAAACACTAACAAATAAAAACAACACTGTGGCAAAATAAGAAAGTATTCAGTTGAGTTTTCGATGTCAGTATTCCAGGCTTCACAAACAAGATATAGAGTTTAAATAAGTAAACGTTAAAGATGCTGATTTACCTTTAGACAGAGCCAGGCTAGCTGTTTCCAGTATTCATGCTAAGATACGCTAACTGGCTTCATATTTATCATACAGATATGTCTGTGGTATCGACTGCCCCATGTTGTGTATGTAGATAGACTTAAAAAGTTGTGTTTCGTAAACCTTAGAAATACACGATCTGTTGTTATTTTAGTTTTGTGCTAACCTGTTGCATAATCCTAGATTGATTTGTGTTTAATTAAAATAGCACACAGAAAACCAGGACTGTGTGAAATTCCAGGACAGAAGGCTAATTAATGAATGCAGTCTTAATCACTGAAGCTAAAAAAAGACTACACTGACACATTTGTCTTACAAGTGAAAATTAAATGAAACAAAGGCTTACATTTCAGGAGACTCAGAGGATTTCTTGCTGATGTCCAGAAAACAATAACAGAGATGTAGTTAATCTGTGTATTACGCATCTGCCAGTCTATTTAAAATGTAGGTGTTGGGGTGTCCTCTTTGAAGGACTGTGCTTTTCATCTCTCTGCTACGGTCATGTTATGTGTAGGAGGTTATGTGTGAATAACAGAAACGGCCACCTCTTTTGAATATTAGAACATGTTATGTTACAGGTTTAATGTGAGAAAGGGGCTTAAAAAGATCTGTCACCTGTCACCAGTGTCACAGATGATGGTGTCAGAAATCAAATGCTAAAAGTTTGACTTGGTGCACCAAACACACTTTTACACATTTTAATCAATGCTGTGACTCTAAAAGGGGTTAGACTTCACAGACAACCTTAAATTTATGTGCAGTGCTTAACAGACACCCTTATCCATCCCTGGCTCTGTGTACATCCCAGTTAAAGCAACACATTTTAACTTTTCTACCATAAAATAACAGATTTGTCAGATTAGTCACTTGATTTGTCATCAGGCACTGAAATCAGGTGAATGGTGTCTCTGTTATTCCATCCCAGTACTTGTTCTTGCATAACGTGACTTTGTGCTCCGTGTATGATCATCTGTGGGAGGTACTTAGCGCTTTACGGTACTAAGTCACAGTCTAGTCTGACATCCTCCGACTGCTGGTCGTCAACTCTCTGTGATTTACAGAGTTTCCTGATGGACAGTATAGTAATCTACTGCAAACTATAGCTGCTGTTAGCTAATGTTAGCTCAGTTTGTTAGCCGGGCTGCCCAGACTGTGAGCTCAGAGCACCAGGGGAGTGTTAGTGTTTGTACTACAGATGTTTTGGACCACCAGGAAGATGAGGAGGTTTTCAGCACTGCGGAGCAGGTGAATGCTGACAGGGAGTGAAGCTCGTGTTGTGCCAGAACCGGAGCTGGGCAAGCAGGCGATGTAACCAGACCTCTATGGACACAATGACAGAGGTGAAAAGACCAAAGGGGACGATGATGAAGAGGAAGCTAAGAAGAGAACAGGAGAGAGCAAGAAGCTGCCGGACGAGAGTAAATCTGGGACTGACCTTCAGTCGTTAGCGAGAGCTTGGTGAAATAAAAGGCTGAAAGACAGACGCCGAGCTGGGCCTCTTGCTGTTGGACTAGTAAGTAATATTAGCTGGTATGTCTTGTGTTGTTGCACTTGCTTGATGTTTGGCTGTTAGCAAAGTTGTCAACTTGCTAGTGTTTGATTGTAAGCAATCTTATAATATAATCAAAATAAATGCACACCTACAACTGCCCATATTTATGACAGTGGTATTACAATACTACATCGCAAACATACTAAATTCTATGCAATGTTGCTTTTAAGGAACAAAACACAATAATAGAGAAGCCCTGAGAGGCAAGGGAGGAAAAGATGTTATATTATCTGTAACATTTACTACCCACATAAATTTTTTATCTATATTTGACATCACTTACTAAAACCACTTCCTGTACATCATAAGTAAATGATGCACAAATGGTAGCACACAACATATAACACTAAAACCCAAATAAAAATCAATTGGCATTATATTATAATCCTATTTACCAGAATCATTTTACAACATGACAGAAATATTATAATTAATAACAGACAATATACACATTGCGTTTAGAGTGCATGGAGAAAGTAAAACTGAGAAATGAGTATTACAACAACAAACACTTGATCCTGACAAACAAATCTTACCTAAGAAATTAAGCTAATGTGGAAGTGCCAAAAACTGCAGTTCCTTGAGCAGCCACTTGAGGCTGGTTACAGAACATTTCAACCTCCATAACTCCCCATATTAAAATGTCCAGCTTCACAGCAGAAATAAACATGTTTACAGCCTGGTACAAAAAAAACAGTTTTCTGTCTCTATAGCTAATTTCCCCGTTCATGACAACTGTACTGAGTCTGAATTTTTATATAACTCACCCGTTCAAATTACATTAAGACTAAAAGTTATGCATAATTAACAGCACGGCTGCTTTGTTCAACAGGTAGGTGCTGTTACAGATGGCTTGATGGCTTGGAGGCGGAAGAAGTAGTACAGCCAACATGGTGGTGGCCAGCACTACAGATTTTCAGCTTCCAAATGGCACTTCAGAATCCATCACTCATGCGCTGTCCATTCTTTTTACTGTCAGTGGGTAAAACATTTTTTTATCTGGAAAAACATTTTTCCACCTGTTTCACAGATCAAGTTTAAGGAACCAATGGGGCTTTCACACAGCAGCGTGGTAACTCCCCACCTCTAGTCATTTCAATCAGGGGAAGTGGTTTTTATCATGGTGGTAGGGATATTAAGCAACCAGATATTGCTCTGCTCCCCATAGTTCACCATGGGGGGGGACCTTCCAGAAACCTTCTTGCTGCGAAGCGACAGTGCTAACCACTGCACCACCGTTCCGCCCTTATTAAAAAACAAATAACCTAAAAAGTGGTGCAGGTGGGTTAGAAATGGCCTTCAGAAAAGTTAGAGCCTTCTTTGGAAACCTGATGGTTTGATCTGAAAAGTGCAACTGAGTAAAGAAAAAACATTGTGCAACATGTCATCCACCTGGAAAACAGGGTCTAAGGAGAGAGGTTGTTACATGTTGTACAGATTGTAAGACATCCATGAGGTAAATTTGTGATTTGGGATTACTTGACTTGACGAATTCCAGTTTTTGGCTAAGATACTGATAATCAAACGTGCACCTTGAGATTTTTCAGCCAACAAGTCACTGGTGTGCTGGAGTGGAACTGTGTCCAAACCTGTCCAGATTGGTTGTTGTTTGTTTTGAACTACAGTCACACTCCTCCTTTTTACTCTGAACACTGCACTGCACACTTCCTCTTCACTGCTGCCAGGTGACAGTACAGTTTTATCAGTCAACATGACTACGGCAGAATAAGTAGGAAGATGGATTTGCGTAGCACTTTGCAAATTCATCCAGTTTTGCCAGTTTTCATGCCTGTGCACAAATATTACTATTACCCTATTCTGTAGAAAGTGGGTGTGCTTTTACAGTCTAAACCGTGACTCTTTTTGGCTTATTTATCTGGCTTCAGGCACTGAGGACAAAACACCTTGTTAGGACAACAAGTCTTGACCTAAAGCCCAATGTTCATCATCACATAAATAGCCCTAAAAGTTCTGAGCTAAGGTGAGTTCTGCCTGGTGAATTGTTTAATTAGACCAAAAACATAGAGGTTTGGACTGACATGCACGTAATTTTAGGAGTTTCTTCTAACTCGGCCAGTTAGGAGCTGCTTTAAACCTGAGGATGTTTTCTGAAGATGGCTCCTCCTTGCTGCACTGTTTACAACATGTTTACAACCCCTGGTTACAGACTTATTTTAGTTCCGGAAGATACAAAAAAAACAGTGTAGACAAGTACAAGTCCTGCATTCAAAATTTTACTTCAGTAAAAGTACAAAGTATTAGTAATATCTCATAATAATTAGAGGCCAAAATATCACAAACAGATATATTTAGTCAGATATGTGCCAATACTTCTTTTTCAGAACATAATGCAGATGCTTTGGGTAATTTAGATCTATTCATTATGTTATATTTGTGTTTCATGTAGTTATTTCTAATCATTAAACTCAGAGTGAAGTTTATTGTTAAACTGTAAAATATCCTGACTCCATTATACAATTTTGTCAGCGTTTCATAACCGCGTTTGAGGAATCATTGCAATCACTGTGTGTTTATTAAAATACACAAAGAAATCGCTATATGGATATCAGAATTGAAATTCCTAATATTGGTACTTTTATAATCAAATTTAAAAAGTACCACAGTAGGTAGAATTGTTAATGTTGCAGCTGGTAGAGGTAGAGCTTGTTTACTTTTACTTGATATGCTGGGGTGCTAAATCCATTAAAATACATTATGATTTATTTGTTGATTATATATAGTCATATTAAATAATCAGAATCTGAAAAGTAACAAATATTGTCAAATAAATGTAGTGGAGTAAAAAGTGCAATAAAATCTAAAATGTAGTGAACTGGAACTATTTAAGTAGCATAGCAAAACTCAAGTGAAGTACAACTAACGGACATTTCATTAAATAGGAAATGTTTTTGTTACTAATTATGAGACAAATAAACAAGGTGTTACGTTGATAGTGTGTATTAGTCATCGCATCCTGTTTGTATTTTATTATTGGATTATCACATGACTATGTAAGCTGCACCTTAATATTATCAAGGTGCAGCTAATTTTAAAACTGTTGGGTAGTTTAGGCGTTTACAGGTTCAGTTTAGACGTTGTGGTGGAGTATAAAGTATGCAGTAGCATGAAATGGTACCTCAAAGATTGCACTTAGGTCAGAGTATTTGAGTAAATGAGTGATGTGTTGCGATGTGAATTCATAGCATTTGACACACAGTGAAGAAAATCTTGATTTCAGTTTTTTTCTTAAAATTTGTTCAGAAAACAAACGACTGCATTTGTACAAACCCATGCTGTGTTGACAATTACAAAACTGTCAAATAAATTACCTTCATCTCTAGCGATGAGCTCTGGAGTATCACACAAGTTGTCCCCGTTCAATACTGCTAACTGTAACATCCAACAACAACAAAAAAAAACTATTGGAGTTTATGGTTGTGTTGTCAAAACGTCACTGCAGTTTCTTCTCACAGGCCATCACTGTGATGAACACACAATGTCAGGAACATTATCTGTGCAATGGCCTTTATTCTCACTGTTTACACATATATATTTAAATATATACCTTCTATATGTACATAGTTTGTATGGTTATGTTTACCTGTGTTTATTTTAGCTGTATTTATATCTATATCTGTATGTACTATAACGTGTAACCAGAGTCAAATTCCTTGTGTGTTTACACACACTTGGCCAATTAAAGTGAATCTGATTCTGAACCTGTGTATCCTGTGTCATAATGTCGATCAGTTGCTGTTGTAAGATGGATTTCACCCACTGTCCAATATGAAGTCATTTCACTGGCACTTTTACTTCCTTAAAGCTTCAGCTCCACTGTGTTTAGACCTTGTGGGATATCCAATTCAATTCAGTTCAGTTTTATTTATATAGTGCCAGATCATAACAAAAGTTATCTCAGGACACTTTCCATACAGAGCAGGTCTAGACTGTACTCTTTAATATGTCTTACAGAGATCCAACAATTCCACCATGAGCAAGCACTTGGCGACGGTGGCGAGGAAAAACTTTCTTTTATGTTTATATGCTTACTCTTCAAACTGGCTAAAGTTCAAAGATCTTCAAGTTTCAAGTTTCTGGTTTATTTGTCATGTGTAAGTTAACACAGGGTCAACAATAATATGAAATTTGTTGGACAAGAGGAACCGGTCAGCTCAGCATAAGAACAGTGTAACAGCATTTACACATAAGAATAATAATAAGCTAAGAAAATAAATACAATACTATAAAATTTGAGGGGGAAAAAAGAACAATATGGAAATACAAAATAAAGATACAACATATAAAATATACTGAAATAGAATACGAAGAAATATGTGCAAGTGTATCCTCATCAAACAATGCAGATTACTTTAACTTGCAGATAATTACACAGGTGTGTACCAGCTTCTATCTGGAAAATAATGAAATTTCCCAGGAAACATTGGGACATAGTGTACAAGTTCTGACTCAACCTGTGTACAGGTGAACTTACCTTGTCATAAACTTTAATCTTGCGCCCTCTTGTGGCCGAACGGAGGAAGGACGGCTACACGGATCTGCTGTTTGTGCACCTGAAAGTTCCGCCCACCAGACCACATCCTATTGGTCAGCGCTCTGCCTAGAAACATATGATTGGACTGAATGTTTCGTAAGTCACAGCTCCCGGAAAACGATTTTCTCTCCTCGTGAAAATATTGCGTAACTGTCCTGTCTCTAACCAACAAAGCCGCACAGTGAGTATCAGTTTATGCTATCTAAATGTTAGCTTACATGAAAGCTGAGACTGTGGAGTGAAGGTGGGCGACATGTGAAACAATGTGCTGCAACATTTTCATTCAAACTGTCTCCAGTTATGCCGACGTCTCCTGTTAAAACGCGGATCCCTCTCACCAGTTTCGGTCATCTCATAACGGAGGTGAAGGTAAGGACAGGGTTTGACTTCTGCACGTCCTGTCCTGTCATGGGATGACATTTAGACTGTTGTTTGGACTAAATAAGCCCTAAAGGACACGAGTTTCTCTGATGAATTTGATCTATCCAGTGTAAAGATGTAAGAAACAAATTATATAAGCGACATAAAGGCAGTGTTTTAAAGGAAAAAAGATAACACTAGATAGATTGGTATTCTGGTAAATACAGCCATTTTTACACAAATGATTAAAATATTTAATTAAAAAATAGGTTAATCAATACTAAAACATCATGAATGCAACAGACCTGGACTGAAGTCCTCTCTGAGGCCAGCATCCCCTGATAGAGAGGTCAAGTCATTCATATATTTATGACCATAGCCTGTATAAAACATGGACGTAGTATCCGTGACGATCCGTGAAGAAGCTCAGTTTGTGGTGGCTCTGGCAGCAGCCATCTTGGCAGTCCTATGTCTGCCACCTCCCTGCTAAAATGTGGATCATCGGTAGACCTGAGGCGGCCTGAATGAAGCCTGGGTGCTCAAACAATCCATCTGTAACGGTACCCAGTGTCAGTCAAAGCGACCATACTGTTAATTAACTTTAAGTCGAAAATTCAGTTACAGTACAGTTGTACAGTTGTTATGAACACAGATATAGAGACCGGGCTGTAAACATGTTTATTTCTGCTGTGAAGTTGGACATTTTAACATGGGGACTTATGGAGACTGACTCGTTCTGTAGTCATTCTCAAGTGGACATTCGAGGAACTGCAGGTTTAACGTTAGGTGTGTGTCAACAAAGGGGACTGCTGAAGAGGGTTAGTAAATATGGCACTAGCATCAGTTAAATCAGATATATCAATTGCAGAGTTATCCTGCATGGCTGACTCCTCACTCCTCGTACCTGGCCAGTAGGAGCTGCAAGTTACCAACAACTGCTCGCTCACCAAGTCTGTTAGAGGCCACTCATGGAAACATTTGGCCTCAGCTTGAACCGGACCATCTGCAGATCTGAGATGTATATCTGAGATGAATAAGTGCCTGTCTTATCTTAGCTTCACTGGAAGGGCGTCTTCTGTTTCTGTACATTGCCACTCTGTGTCTGAGAGGTCGAGATCCTCTTGTAAACAAATACCATGTGTGTCATCAATTGTTTTTTTGCGATAGATGACAAGAGGAATGCATTAATCCTGATCCTGATATTGAATATCTGCCGATCAGTGGCAGATCAGTCTTGGCATTCCTCGTATTCTTTTCATTGTACAAGTCCTGAGCTGTATTTATTTATTTTTTTTAGATCTTTGTCACTGTAAGCACTTACCTGTTGATACTGAAAATGACAGTGAGATCAGTGAGAGTGAACCAAAACATCAAAGTGGAGGGGTGATGGTCAGAGTTGGTATCTTTTGTAGTTTTTGGATCTATCTATAGCCCAGTTTGAAGCAAATATGTGAGTGATGCCCATTTGATTTTAGGATGAGTCCTTTCTGTGGATATGAAATTATTCCCCGGGTTAAACCTAATAACGTAATTTCAAAGATTCTTCATTTTCTATCAGGTTTTTCTTTTTTCTTTTTTTTTTTAAACAAAAAAAGACTTTTCAGGTTGATGATGAAACAATTCATCACTATTTTAAATCTTGTTTAAATCTATTAGACATTGTGATAACAACTACATCTACACAGAGGCCTCGTCCATCAAAGCGCTCCACCATAGTGACAGACGTGGGTGTTAAAGATTTGTAACAGAGGTGTTTGATATGCTCATTATGACATTTCGAGTGCCTGATTCAAGCTCCATCTTAAAAGGAGACGGAGTCATTGTGGAGTATCCATGGTAACCAGACAGTCAATTACTAGTGTCAAATAATTTTAAAATTAAATGATCCCAGCATATTTTAAAAATGCAGCAGAGGATGGAGCAACGACTGTATTTCAACCAATTTCCCAGCAGTTTGGTTTGTTACAAATGGCAGACATGTATTTCTGATACAGACTACTTTAAAAAATGACAATTAAAATGTGTAATAGTTCTATAATATAATATTTTTAGATCATTTAACCATTCACAATCAGTTTCTAAGTATATTCTTTTTTTCTTATTGCCTTGTAAAAGTTCTGCTATGATCTAATTGTGGATGTCTGACAGGTTTCAAAATTGACAGTAAAGTAAACTGCTGCAAATTATAACTGCTGTTAGCTTATGTTAGCTCAGTACAGCACACTGTGAGCTCAGAGCACCGGGGGAGTGTTAATGTTTGTACCGCAGGCGTTTTGGACCACTGGGAAGAGGAGATTTTCAGGCCTGGGGCACAGGGGGAATGCTGACGAGGAGCGGGAGCCGGTGTTCAGTGTTCAGTGGAGCCGGTGTTGTGCTGGGCAAGAACCAGAGCTGGGCTAGCAGGCAATGTGACTATAATGTAAAGCAGCTTTTATGGACAAAATATGAGGCGAAAAGGGCAGAAGGAGATGTTAATGGAAGAAGCTGAGAAGGGAAAAGAGAGGGTAGAATATTGTAAGACAGCTTGTTTTGTCATTTGGTTTTGGTATTTCCTTCATTGGAACATCACAGCTAGATGGAGCTTAGCTAAGAACATGTATGACCTTTTAGAGTCATTGTGTGTATATCTTTTTATCTCTTAGTATAATCAAGAAGACTCATGCTAATACCAGTTGCACAATAAACAAGCATCCCTGAGCAGAGCAGCCTCGTCAGCACTCTGTCCTCGTCTCGCCTCTGGCACATTTCATGCAAGTCTAAAGTTCATAATGGAAATTATTTCTTTTTTCATATGAATCCTTATATTCTGCATTCCCCCCTCACATACTCTGAACCTGATGTTCCGGATGAATACTTAATTTAATAGAATTTAATGCATTTGAATTAAAAGTAAGACGCCATGAGGGGATAGCAAGTGTCCAAGATCATTTTGAAAGAGAAGGACAGATTTTTACTGTCATGTGGCACACATAGGGATCCTTTTAAAGAAATAAAAAAAGTTGGAGTATGAAGCAATACAGTTAGCTTAGCTTAGCATGAAGACTGGAAGCATTGGCATTAAAATACAGCCCTGCCCATCATCTCCCTGTAAAACCACAACATTGTTTATCTTATGCTTTGTTTTTTTTTTTATGTATTTAACAAACCAGATGTAACGTGTTGATCGATGACCTTTTTAGATGTGGTGGCAGGCATATCTGTTACCTTTCGACAGAGCCAGGCTTGTTGTTTCCAGTCTTTGTGCTGTAACATTTGCTAACAGTGTCACGCCTGCATATTTACTGTTCAAACATGGGAGAACCTACTGTAAGATAGTAATTAAGTATATAACAATAAAATAAAACTACAGCCTGGAGAAGCTTAGCTTAGCTTAGTATAAAGGCGAAGCAGGGGGAAACTGCTGTGCATGGGCATACCGATGATTCAGCACAGACAGAGAATAAATATCTGTGGCCAGATCGAGGCGAGATTTGTCTGCACAGACAAAGTAAATTTTCTCCTGATTTATCAGTCTGGAAAAATGTTGTTTAGTGTCAAAATGTTCAGAAGATATCGGCTTGTGAAAAATGAGTTCAGTGTTTATTTCAGTGACTATGCGAAGAAAGAATTGCTCATAACCTGAGCTCATGTTTACTTCCTCCAGTAGAGTCAGGAGACTCAGGAGCTGCAGTACTTAAACCCATGGGATACAGACACAGGAAATGACTGATGTTCAGTGACGCGTCTCTTTTCTAAACAGTGTCTGGCATAAGCATGAAGCATGAACAATTTTTATTGACATGACTGATTATAATCTGTTCAGCATCAATCTGTCGGCAGTTATGAAAAAAAACACTTTTATGTGTTTCAGTATGAATCTTGATTGATCTTGTTGCAATTTTCTGCATCACACATCATCAATTATGTCACTGATTTTAGTCAAACTAAATATTTTATGTAGAAATACATATTTTACATATTTTATGAAGAAATTGTTTTCTAATCTTCCTTAGAAGTCCTCCGCCTCAACTCTCGATGATTTACAGACTTTCAGGACGGACAGTAAAGTTTTCTGCTGCAAACTGTAGCTGCTGTTATCTGGTTAGCTCAGTTAGCCGTAACATTACTTCCCGGACTGTGTGCACAGAGAACCGGGGGTGTTTTGGTCTTTACATTGAGCTTTGGCCCGCTGTGACGAGGACTTTTTCAGGCCCGGAATGGGGAGAGTGGCACCGGTGTCATGTCAGAACCAGAGCTAGGCAAGCAGGCAGTGTAACTGAGCTCAGCAGCTTCTATAGACATAAGGCAGAGGCGGGGAGACTGAGTGAGTAAGCTAAGAGAAAGTGAAACTAGCTGTATTATTAAGTAAAACTAGCTGGCTGCTATGTCTTGTGTTGTTGCTTGATGTTTGGCTGTTAGCAAAGTTGTTGATTGGCTAGTTTTTGATCATACGTAATGTAATCTATGCATGTGTACAAGTGCCCTTATTTATGTAAAAGTGAATAACATTTTGAAACTGGGGCTGCCAGATCACAAAAAGATACCAGCTGATACATAAAAATAAAAAAAGAAAAACTTAAAAATCTTCATCCAAAGGGAATGACAGCTTTAAGCTTTTATCGCACTGATCAGCTCTAATGGCTAAAAGACTGTGGTGGTGAGTGAGTGAACAGATAATCAGCTGGAGATCCAGTTAATTGAATAATTAGGTTTAATCTTATTTAAAGGGTGTGTTGACTGTGACCTGCATGATACTAAAACCAGTTTGTCATCACATTTCTGCCTTGTCATTCCAGTCAAAAAACTGCCTGTTACAACATGCAAAAGTATTTTGGCCTCAACTGTCTGACGTTTGTCAAGAAATTGCTCAAGTTATTGTCACACTATTTTGCATTTAGTAGTCGTGTGTACAAAGAGAACAGGTTCTCCTCTTGAGTACAATGAGACTCATTCAAAAAAAAGAGTTATTGACATCTCATTGTGTTTATAAGACTAAGTACTTGTTCCCATCATTTTTTGTTTCACATTCATTTTGACTCAGTGTAGCTCTCGAGCTATCTGAGGCCACATGGTCTGTGTTTACTGGAAACATCAAATTTCAACCTTAATGGACAAGGCACTTAACACTTAAGTCATTCACACGCAAACTTTCACATCCTGACTGCAGCAGAGGTACCATGGAAGATGCTGGCGTGCTTATCAGGAGCAGCTTCAATGGCCTTCAGTGTTTTTCTGAAGGACAACAGCTCGGAGATTAATGGACGACCTGCTGAGCCACAGCTGCCTGTGTTTCATTGATGTCACTTCTGGTCTTGTTGTTCATGTTTTCATATCCACATCCTTTTTTTTTTTTTTTTTTTTTTTTTGATTCATTTTGTGCCCTTTAATGCACATTGGGTTTACTTCAGTGAAATGCTGTTTATAAACTACATTATTTTGTCAGTAATCTCCTAAACTGTCCTCCCCCTACATTTTAATATTTCATATCATGACACAATCTGCTTTCTCTTACTGTGTGTGTGTCTGTGTGTGTGTGTGTGGTTTTTTTGTGTTTCAGAAGCAGCTGTTTGGTATTGAGGCCCCAGCTTCTGTGGAACTGACTAGTTGGAGGAAGTACTTTAATAGTTACACTCTGCAGGGCCGCCGTAATGTACATAATACACATACACACCACACACACACCACACACACACCACACACACACCACACACACACACACACACACACACACACACATACACATACACACACAAACATATTAATAGTAATAAGTTTTTACATCTCAAGTCCTCTCAGTCAGGTGTATGTCCTTCTCTGCTCTCTTACAGTGTGTCTTGGTTACTTATGGGATCTTTGTTGTAACAGCAGCTGCTTACTTGATGCACCGACAAAACAAAAAAGAAAAGCAGGCGTCCGGCTCCACAGAGTGAGAAATCCATCTGAAGAAAGTGAAACAACTTCTACCTCAGAGTGTGAGAGCGTTTGAAGCTGCACTTTGTTAATAAATGTGATGCAAAAGCTCGACGCTGTCTGATTCATATTCAGTGATTATTGTGAGAAATCACGGACCAGAGTGTGTGTGTGTGTGTGCACGCAGTAAAATAGTTTCCCCACAAGGTGTCTATCTTTCTGCTGAAGACATCACAATCAAACCTTATTTTTATTTTAATACTTTTCTGTTACTAAATCTCCAGTAAAATGTATTTTTAAGAATCAGGCCAATTACAAAATCATGCCATCAAACATTTTGTAAGACTTGTTGGTTGAGCAGGAGCTGTTGATCAAAGGGCGTACCCTTTAGGTTTTGATGGACAGTGCCCAGCCTCTTGGTATGACAGCATCTTCTTCACGCAAACCGAATGTAAAACAATCACTACACTACACTACAACACAGAGTTACAGTTTGAATGATTTATGAATGCAACCGAGATCTGATGTCTGAGCTTTAAGACGATTTAAATTAAGACGAGGTTTAAATTTAATTTATCTTTTGCGTGATGTGTCTTTGTTGAATTATATTCTAAAAATGAACAGCATTTTGAATTTAGCTATACATATTTGTGCATTTTAAACCATGAAAGACCTCCATAAATAACTTATTAGCTGCATGTAAAAACTATTTTTTTGTGTTTGGCGTTCAGTTTCTTGTCACAGTTACCAAATTTGTGCAAGCATTAGATTAAACTTAATGTTTAACAAGTTTTTATATACTGAAGAAATGTTCCCATCATTTAATGTTTCACATTCAGTTGATCTGAAAGTGTCATGAATGAAACTTAAAACTTGCACATTGTGTGTATTTTACTTTTAAACTTGGTAATTAATTAATAATGTAATTAGACCTGCCAGAGTTCACTGACAAAGTGAGTAAAGCGAACCAGACGCGCGCACGCGCTCACACAAAAATGCACGCGCTTGACTGTAGATCACGTGACTTCACAGAAGTTGCCTTGATGAAAGTGAAAGTACATCTGATGATACCGTAACATTTGAGGGTTTATTGTTAAGTTACTTTTTTTTTTTTCCTTGGTAGTGTGTGCGTAAAGAGGAAGGAGTGCATGCGTAGCAGCCATAGGTCGAAGTCTGCAGCCCTAAACGAGTCCCTCATTGTAGGACCGGTATCATAATAACAGCTTTGCCGTGCAGCATATCAAAACGTTTGAATCAGCGACTCCTCCTTCAACTGAGTCCAAACTTTAACCGAAAGTAAAACGTGTTTAGTGTAGAAGAGCTGCGACCTTCGTTTGGAGACGATCTGACAACAATCCACTGCAAGCTAGACTCAACAAGACAGTGACAGTGACTTATTATAAGTAAGTAAAACAGTTTAATTAATGCTTTATTAACTACAGTTATTGCAAATGTTTTTTTTATGATCATCCGATTTAACAGATGCAGGATTATAATCCCAGAAAACACAGAAATTAATCCGGATTGGACGCTCATGCTGTGCAATTTAAATCATAGTGGAAGATTAAAAACAGGAATTAATACATTTCCGTTACATGTGTAAAGTTATGACAACCCTTCACTGTCACATCAGCTCAAAAAGAAACCATACTAATCCCAGTTTCATTAGCACATTTCTTAAATCCCATAATATGTGAATATGTTTTGCAGCTCCTGCAGTGCAGCAATATTTAGACATTCTCACTTCTTTGTGGTGATTTTTATAAAGTTTAATCTCAAGTGAAACTTAACTATGAGGTTAAAATTATGATTTTCAGCTTTAATTTCAGGGTTTTAACATCCACTCTGGTCCAACATTTCAGGAATCACAGCCCCGTCTCTGCACTGCTATAAGTGTGTATGAGACTGTTCACCCAACATCAATGCGTAACCCTGCAAACTGAAAGTTAAGCCTCATAGTCATTGTTTCAATTCATCATTTCAAGAATTCTTAACAATGGGAAATGTCTCCGTATACAACAGAAAAAGATCCACAAAGCGGAATGCAAACTGATTGAGCGCAGCCTCTCTCTGCAGAAATGGGAAATCAAACAAGTTTGTATGATTTGGGCTGAGATTTAGAAAATAAAATGTTTGGTGAAGCCGCACAAAAATGTTGTAATCAGTCTAGTCAAATTACAGCTCGGTGTGATATTTACATGCAGTCTTCACCGCCGGAGAGAAGAGCAGTAAATGAAAATAAAACAGACTTTAAGTATCACATAAAAGGGAAAGAACTAGAACAACACAAATTTTCTTCTACATACACAAATGTATTTTAAAAACAGAAAAAGCCAGAGTGTTTGTATTCACACATTTCTATTTTAATGCTTTTATCTTTTATTTAGGATTAAATAAAGTTATTTACAGTATGTGTAACTAACATGTTGAAATAATCTTACTCTTATAAAAGGATTAATTTTTTTATGTCTCACTTGATTTAGAAAGTGAAAGTGTTCTTTTGTCATTAAACATCTAGTATCTGCCCTTCGCAGTGATACAGACATGTTGGTAATTGGCAGAGAGAGAGAGAGACTGGATTACATGTATTGCTATATTATGCATTAGAGTTAAAGCAGCTGTAATAGATATTTTTCTAATAACAATGTAGAAAATTAGTGTGAAAGGTTGCTTGTACTTATGACCCTGCACAACTTTACCGTACCATTTACTCTCACAACGCTCATAGCATTATATTCAACCCCAGCAAAAGCTCCAAAAAAAACACTGTACTTGCTGACTTGCTGGTGAACATAGTATAGTACATAGTAGAGCATTTCGCAGCGATGAAGATAGACAGCTATTTCCTCAGGAGGTGGTGGAGACCAAAAACAGAGCTAAAACAGAGAGCTTATTGGACTTATATTCATCAGGTGGCCAAAAACATGACTCCAAATGAATGATAATGTTGTTCCATAACTGCTAGATGTTTAAAAAAGCAACTGCTTGCCAACAAGTGATAAAGGATAAAGGATAAAGGATATGTTCACAACTTGTTTCTGTTGCCCACAAGTGGCAAAAAGCTATCAAATAATGTGACTGACTGTGTTCACCTCTCTGTGTTTCAGCTTCATCAAATTCTTTAGATGGTTCTCTGACAGATGACAGAGAAGATCCAGCCTCTGCTTCCCTCCAGCACTTTATGGTAATGCTGATAAGTCTCAGTTAAAATCTCAACAACATGAAGTCTCAAAGTGGACTGAGCAGCAGATGACGCACCGGAAAACAGTCAGTGATGGAGGATCTGCTGGTAAAAAGTGGAGGAACTGGTGCAACAGGCGATCGAGAAGAGGATTCTCCCTTGTAGGATGGTCAGAGACAGTCTTAATAGAACAGTAGTACCAAGTCCGAAACCGAACCAGAGTCAAGCCCCTGAAGAACCCGCAGGACCTGAACACAACCCAGAGAGCACAGAGCCGACAAAGAGCCGGCTAGATTTACTGCAGTGGAGCAAATTCAACTTGGAGGAAGAACCTGAATCCTGGTGCCAGGTTAGTCCCAAGTTTGCTCACTGTGGAGCACAGATTGTGGATTTTATTGCTTTGTGATATTGATTTTTAACAGATGGCTGGAGCAAAACAAAGTCAGAAATCAAACATCAGGATTTCATTCTTAAATGCTACATCCAGTGAGGGAAGAAGTAGTGTACAAATACTCTGTTATGAGTAAAAGTCCTACATTCAAAGCACAGAAATATGAGCATCAAAATATGCTTAAAATGGGGTGTCGTTTAGCTCAGTTGGTAGAGCATCCGCACCATGTACAAAGGCTCAGTCCTTGCCGCGGCGGCCCGAGGTTCGAATCCGACCTGCGGCTCTTTCCTGCATGTCATTCCCCATCCCTCTCTCCCAGCATTTCCTGTCACTCTTCAAGCTGTCTCTGTCAAATAAAGCTCAAAAAAATGTTTTAAATATACTTAAAATACCAAAGTAACTATGCAGAATGACTTAATTCAGAATAATATGAATTACATAATTTTATGATAATTGTTGATGCATTCATGTGTAAGCATCATTTTAATGTTTCAGCTGGTGCTAATTTTAACTACTTTATAAACTGTTGGGTAGCTTATCCTATAAAAACACATCATAATTTATTTGTTAAACAGATTTTCTATTAATAATCTAAATCTAAGTGACTACAGCTGTCAAAAAAATATAATGGAGTGATAAGTAGAAAGTACAAATACCTCAAAATTGCACTTAAGTAGTATAATAGAGTAAATGTATTTAGTTATTTTCCACCATTGGTTATCAACTACATATATATTTTTTAACATCTGACTTAACTCTTAACACTTTAGTTTGTTTGTCATATTGTTATGAGATGATCCATCACTTCATTAGTGACAAATAACAGACTTTCCACATGAGATTGGCTCAGCATGGGTTTTTTTTGTTTTTTTGATCATTTATCATATTATTTTGTTACATGTTATTGTGTAGGTGTGCATGTGCAGATTTTTGTTCACGTAAGAGACTAATAATAACTGTAATAAAATAACCACAAATGAACCACAGACCTGTTCTCACTGCGTCACTGGAAACTTCAATTGGCAAAGTTTACCTTTGGACTTTGAATGTTTGCATGGAAACATAACAGTCTCATTTTTCAAGTCTGACATTAGGGGCTGAACACAGGGCCTGTAATCTGCAAGATGTGTATTACAAAGTGTTCAGACTACAGATTATTGTCATTATCACTATTTATGCACCGTATAGCATCTGTCAAAACAAACATTACAAGTTTTTTATAGACTTTAAAACCAGAAGAATAAAACATAGTTAAAAATAACCCTAAAGCAAGAAAAAAAAATGTTTTCAGTTGGTGTCTGAAATAAGTCTGAGCTACAACAGCCTGTTGAATTTATTTTGCAGAGATGCTAATTGCACTTCTTCTCTTCTTGCTGTTTGTTTTAACACCTTGCAGCATTTCTTTCATGCTGCATATAGCAGGCTTCATCAATAGAGCAGCCTGTATGTAGCTGAGAGTCTGGACTTTATTCATAGAGACTAAGAGTCCTTTAAGAGTTCTCTGGATGCTTGAGCCTCTGAAATCTGCTGTATCCTCCACAGAAGAGTCTGATCTGTTTGTCACAGAGTGCATATCAGGTACGACATGTTGACAGATTATTTCTAATACCTCTCTGCTGTAACAGGTGACTGGAGCTGATGCTGAGAGCTTGCCCACACACCTTCGTCCATTCAGCAGCGCGGCAGAGTATAAACTAGTGAAACACACTTACCTGCAGCTCCAACAAAGCGGCTACTACTGGGGATCGATGACCATGGAGGAGGCACATGAAATACTCGCACAAGCATCGTTGGGCACCTTTCTCATCAGGTAATCTAGCACTTTGTTGTTTTATCTGTGTCCTTTGCATAAAATGGCAAAATTATTAATTAAAAGTCTGCTGCTGTGTTGGTGCAGAGACAGCGGCCAGCGGGATGTTTTCTTCACCCTGAGTTACCAAAGTGATGACGGCCCGACTAGTGTTCGTATCCAGTTAAACAACTTGTTCTTCAATCTGTACGGCAGCCACAGGACTTTTGCTTCACTCTTCACTCTGCTCACTTATTACACGAGCTCTTCCTGTAAGCTGACAGTACCCTATCGCAAACAGCGTCCGGAGTGCCTGAAGCAAATTTGCAGGAGGGCTCTTATACGTACATATGGAGCAGAAAACATAAGCACCTTACCTGGACTCAGCAATCAAGATAAAGACTATGTTCATGTGTACCCCCATTGTATATAGACACACGTGTGGACAGATTTGAGATGTTGTTTGTGTAACAGATATTATGTTATTATAGAAAACATGCATATTTTGTTATTACAAATAACTCAAATATAGTGAGTATTTCATTTGCACACATGATCAAAATGGTACATACCATGGTACATGTTATGATCTGACAAAATGGGGAAAATACACACAGTTATACTGGGAGCAACATAGTAGGACATGTTTTCGACAGATCCTGTGTAACTGCAGCATCACTGTCTCCATGATACATATCAGTATGTAACATCCATAAATTTGCTGCTCTTTAAAGCTGCATTAATTAATGTTTGGCCAGTAGGGGGCAGAAAGATTAATTGGTATATCACCAGCTCAAAATTATATGACTAAAATATTAGCAAACAATTATTTGTTTCTGGCCAAATTATGAATGAAAGTCTACTATTCTCCTTTCTTTTGTTTTGAATGGGAGTCATTATGGTAGCAATTGTGTTTTTAATCATGTTATTTCAGGAGTTGTTTTCCGATGATAATGGATTCATTATCTCATTATCTCGAGAAAATAATAGGTCGATTTCTCTGGCTAATCGGACAAATACCAAATTTTCATGAGAAACAGGCAGCTTTGGTTTTCTTTTAGTAAGTTATGGATGAGATGAGGAAGGCCGATTTAAATGTTATTGCAAAAAAAGATCTGCTTTCGTTTTCACCAAATAAACGTTACGAGAAAGCGACTTTACTATCCCGAGATAACAAGATAACCACATCCACTTTCACTTTTGCTCTCTACATAAGTGACAGGCTGCAGAGGGAGGCTGAAGAGAACAGCTGATTTGGGGGATTGGTGGTTATTTTCTGTGGGATTGACAGTAAGAGTGACCTCTTTCACATCATATGTAGCCATAGGATATTTGTAATATAACAGTATTGATTAATGCAGCTTTAACTATTCATCAACACTTGAAATAATTTTACATCTGTAGTTACTCTCTTTAGTCGTGTGAAAATATTGTACAGGAGTGTAATGCTTTGCAAAACTTTGTTTATGTTGAATAAATTAAAATCTTAAGTTTACACTTTATAATGTGTGGGAAGCCATGACCGAACCACTGACCAGGCAAAGTGAGGCCAAAGGGCTCCAGGCTCTCAGGGATCCAAAAAGCCCCGGACTGTGTGGGAAATACTTTGAGATAATAAGTTATTATTAATTATTTTTAAGCCATCCTAGCAGGATGGTAATGTTGATCTGTAACCGAAATATCTTAACAACAATTTCTTTCTTTTTCTAACTCCCTTGATTTTACCTGTGGTGTCATCTTCAGGTCCAAATGTCTAAAAAAAACTTTATTCTTTAGCCTCAACGCTTATTAGAAAATGTTACCATGCTAACACACTAAACTAATTATGTCTGCTAAACATTAGCCAGGATGAATGAATACACCATCACCTTTATCTGTATCTGTACTTGGAATGGGCGCAGCTTAACAGATGTGGGTTGTGCTTTAACTGGAAGTGGGCAGGCTACACTGAAATTCATATGGTTTGATCAGAAGTTGCTATGGCAGAAATACACTTCAGATGTTTTTAAACACAGGAGTAAGCCTTATAAACTTAAATGAACTTCAGTAAATCAATGCAATGCAGGATATTATGTTTTTATATATAAAAAGCACATCATCTGTACTGGACACTTGTTTCAACTGAAGACTCATTCAACCCCAAAACGCATGTTAGCAGTAGCATGTTAGCTGCTGACACGAAGCACAGCTGAGCTTCACAGAGCTGCTAGCATGGCTTTAGACTCGTTGCAGCATGCACCCAATTGCATACTACATTTTTATAATATAATGTTTTTGGACATAGCACATAAAAAACTTTATTGTTTTATTTTTTTTGCAAATCCTCCATTTTCTTTGTGCATTGCATTGTAGGACAATAGTGCATATCTTAGTCTTTTAAAGTTAAAAAGACTTTGTATGCACACTTGTTTTTTGTGTTATCACTACATGTATCGAGCTGCTTAGAGTTAGTATGCAGTATAGCATTGAGACACAGCTCTATTTTAACAAACTAACTATCTCAGTGAATTCAGCACATGGTTTCAAATTAATTTCTGTTCCCTTCTCTGAAAGTCGTTTTGGATAAAAGCGTCAGCTAAATGACTAAATGTAAATTTAAACTTTAAGTCTCTTTTGACGAAACCAAAACTATTTTTTGTACCAGGCTGTAAACATGTTTATATCTGCTGTGAAGTTGGACATTTTAACATAGAGGCTTACGGATTTTTGACTCGTTCTGTAGCCAGCCTCAAGTGGACGTTTTAGGAACTGCAGTTTTTGGCACTTCCACACTGGCTTGACTTAACAGACTGTCGCTTAATTGCAACCAAACAAAATCAATGCGGGGGGTCTGAGAGGGGGCCCAAAGCATTTTGGGGCCCTGGGTCCGCCTGGTATTTTTAATCCGGCCCTGTATGAAGTTAACTCAACTTTCATCCCATCAGAGGCTTTGTGTCAGTACATAAGCACAACTAAAGCACGTACACAGTTTTAAGTCTTCTATCATGTGTTCTACTTCCTGTCCTAAATCTGACTGGCAGTGGCCCCTTTAGTTTAAATTAGCCCTGCACCAGGGACACACACACACACACACACACACACACACACACACACACTTACCCTGCCCTCAAATTATCTCTGTCTCATTAACCTTAAACATATTGACGTAAAACACCATCACCACTGTGACACATATGTACCGTTCAACAACAAAGCAATTAAAAGAGGTTTAAACATAATAAAGGTCATTAATAAAATATAATAAAGTGATAAAAAAGACGGATTAAAAAGATAATTTGAATAACAAAATAAAAGCGGATTAAAAATTAGGATACGGTACATGATGAATGAATAAAAGCAGCTTTGGTTGAATGAAAGGCGGAGTAAATCCTTCTCATATATCCACATTCATCCACATTCAGAGGCAGTCCTGTGCGTCTCGGGTCCGCGCGATCCCGCACTCTGCCTCCCACTGTCCCGCGCTCTGAGTGCACCCCCTGCACGCGACAGAGAGCACATTATTATTACGATGTCAAACGACCTCCCTTGACTTGTCCGCTCGCACGCACGCACTCAAACACGCGGACCGGGATTACAACAACTGGAGTGGCGCGCGCGCGCACTAGTAGCTCGTGTTTATGTAATGTCATATGTGACTGTCAATGCGTGTGTGCGTGCGTGCTGGCGCGAGCTGGTCCTGCAAGCAACCGCGGTGGCGACAGCGGTCATACGTTAAACATCAACGACTCGTGCGTGGTTATTCTGCGGATTGAGGGCTCGTGAGATTTCAGCGGTGCGGATTTGACCCAGCATATAGGAGGGCGCTCGAGACCCCTTAACGTTTTTAACGCACAGCACGCACGTAGACCCGGTGAAATCGTCACGCGGATAGAATCTGGAGAATCTGTCGCGAGTGGTCCTGCGCGGTCGGAGAGCATTCCGACAGGAGAGAGAGCGCGAGGTCCGGTCCGGTCCGGTCAGGTAGGTCGCTTGTGGGTCGGTAGGTGGGACGTAGAGCGGTGGACTTGGCGCTGGACTCCTGGCCGATTTGGAGCATCCCACTCCCGGCAGCATCCATCCCTCCGCGCCTCAGCTCCAGAGGGAGGCCCGGAGAGGCGGCAGGATGTAGCAGCGGATTAACGGAGGAGAGAGGGGCGCTCAGAGGAAGAGAGCGGGACCGAGCGGACCGAGGCGGGACGGAGGGGACATGGGGAAGGACCAGGAGCTGCTCCAGGCCGTGAAGACCGAGGACTTGCTGACAGCTCAGCGGCTTCTACAGAGACCTCGGCCAGGGAAAGCCAGTCAGTATCCCTCCATGCTCCTGTCACACACACACACGCACACGCACACACACACACACACACACACACACACCAACACACAACCCGTCATTACCAGGGCAGGACAGTGCAGGCCAAATCTGATGTGATGCCATTTAGCCTAAATGGTGCACTGTGTGTGTGTGTGTGTGTGTGTGTGTGTGTGTGTGTGTGTGTGTGTGTGTGCGCTTTCCAGCATGCAAGCCTGTTTATGTGTGTGTGTTTGTGCTATGACGTTGGGTGTGTGATAGTGATGACGTTGCACATGTGTGAGAACAGTCATCAGATTGTAATTAGAAATTAAGAAATGGTTGTCACCCATTACTGTGTGTGTGTGTGTGTGTGTGTGTGTCTCTGCATGGATGCACAAAACATGTGTGTCTGCACACACCAGAGAGCATGTGTGTATTAGTGTGTGTGTGAGGTGAAAGTACACAAAGGTCCTACACTGCTCTCGGGACGGGGGATTATTGGTGTGTGAAGACGCCAGATGTTCGTGGTAAAAATGTGATGATCGTACACGTGCACACATTTGCATGCGTGCACACGTGTGTCTCTCCAGTGTTCATGTGTGTGCGTGTGCTTGACGTGGAGTCAGCTGGGACTCGAGGTGATAATTAGATTTCAATTACAGCCTTGAAACTGCTCTCCTCCTCTTCCATTTCATCCTCTCCGTTTCTCTCCTCCTTTTGCCTCCTCTTCTGCTTCCTCTCCTCTCTTAGCGTGTCCCCTCTTTTCTTCTTGTCTCCTTGCCTCTCCTCCTTCCCTCCTATTTCTTTTCCCACCTCCTCTCTCCTACTTTCCACTCCTCCTGTTTCCTTCCCTCTTCTTTACTATCCCCTCCAGTCTCCTCTTCCCTCCCTCATATCTACTTTCTCCTCCTCTCGCCTCCTGTTTCCTCCCCTCTCTTCTTCTCTCCTCTACTCATCTCCTCTATTCTCCTTCCTGTCTGCCTCCCTTCTTTCCCTCTCCTCTCCTCTCCTCTCCTCTCCTCTCCTCTCCTCTCCTCTCCTCTCCACTTTTCCTCACCCCATCTCTCCTCTCCTCTCCTCTCCTCTCCTCTCCTCTCCTCTCCTCTCCTCCCTATCCCTCTCCTCTCCTCTCCTCCCTATCCCTCTCCTCTCCTCTCCTCTCCTCTCCTCTCCTCTCCTCTCCTCCCTATCCCTCTCCTTATCTCCTCTCCTCCCCTCTCCTTCCTATCCCTCTCCTTATCTCCTCTCCTCCCCGCTCCTCTCCTCTCCTCTCTCCTCCCGTGTGTGTTTGTCTCTGGACATTCCAGCAGTGCCATCGAAAAGAAAAATGCTTCTCCTCAAATGCCAGAACAGATCAGCTCTGAGCGCTCAGTCCACTGCACACTGACAAAGAGAGAGGGGGAGGTGGGTAAAGGGTGAGGAGGGTGAGGAGGAGAGAGGAAAAGTGTGAGAGTGCAGGACAGAAGGAGGGAGGCATCGAGATGTGAAAGTAGGGAGGTAAAGAGACAGGAAGTGATGGAAAGAGGTTAAAGCGTGAGTTATGGAGTGTGCGTGTGCATCAGTGTGTGTCGTACTGCGTGAATCCAGGTTTATATTTGAATAATTGAACAGGAAGCCGGGTTTCTCTGCTGGAGAACACACACACACACACACACACACAGCTCTAACACAGAAACACACTCGACACGTTAGGTGTTAGTCATGTGCCTGACTGCGTTTGTATTATTAACAGTATGCTAATGAGGGAGGGAGTCGCTGTAGAGGCTGTTTGCGCCGTCAGAATGTCACAATTTGACGTGGTGGATTAAAGGAATTGAAGTGGTGGCAGGACCATGTGAGCCCGTTACACTTCACGGCCCTGAAAGTAATTAAAACAATAGATGGACATTGTGGAAAATTTAGCTTACTTGCTTTCTTGCTGAGAATTAAATGAGAAGATCGATACGGCTCTTGTGCATGTATTGTAAATATGTAGACGAGCTAAGCACGAAGACTGGAAACAGGGGAAAGAGCGAGCCTGGCTCTGTCCATCCACCTTACAACATCTAAAACGCACCAGTTAGCATGTCGTATCGCACTTGTTTAGTTCATGCAAAAATTATAAAACTGGTGAGAACTTCCTGGACATCACCGGCTGTAAAACAACAAATTAATTAATTGTTTCCCTAACTTAATGTACCACTATTAAATTACTTAATTACTTTTTTCCTGTGTTAATTATATTTACTGTTATATATAGATATATATGTGCATGATACAAATAATCCAACATGCATTTCCGTATACTTTAAAGGTGTATATAGTGTATATAACTTTCCTATTTTGAGTATATCTTAGATTTTTTTTATATGTATTTCTTATTTATGAGTATTTTCTCATCCGCCTTGTCTATGTGAGCTGCTGTAACACGTGAATTTCCCCAGTGAAGGGTCATTAAAGTCTATCTTATCTTATCTGATCATAAAAATAATAAAATCAGCCTTGCCTAAAATGATATGCACTTGGATCTCATAACAGGATCTCATAATCTACATAAAGTTTATTTTATAATTATAACAAAGCATCTCCAAGTAATTACAGCAATAGTTAGACATTTTGGCTTATTTGCTTCTTCATTCCTGTCATTTCTGGTTCCCGGTTACCTCAAAACAGTTTCTGGGAAAAGAAATAGTCCAGCACATAACCCTCCATAAAACAGCAATTTTTTACATTTCTACACTTCTACCAAAGAATAATTTGTTGGTTTTATTTAGACATACTATGGATTTATAACTAACATATCTGGACGTTCAGCGGGTGAAAGTTAAAATTTTAGCTTTAAGCTACAGTATGTCTGACTTTGGGTATTCAGATAATACCTGTTAGAAGAATCAACTCATCGTTGGTTTTGGTCTTTCTCTTTTGGGATTTGTTGACAATAAGAAAAATATAGAATATCACCAGACTTATCTTTACATTTATAGTCTGCTGTTTGAAGAAATCCTCAAACGTTTTAACCAGTCAGCTCAGGCAGACAGATGTTGAGCCTCCGGTACTTTTTTTTTTTTTTTTTTTTTTTTGGATGAATAGATGACATTAAAAGCCAATGCCTACTTACTCAAAGTAAGATGTATTTCTGAACCATTTTGTAGTGGTTTGGCTCAGTTGCAATAAAGCTCTTTATCTTAGAGATACGAGAACATCCTTATCATAATTGTATCTCTTTCATGTCGTAGAAAGAAACTGAAACAGGCACTGAGTAATTTATGTACGATATATTGGCCCGTATCAAGATCAGGGAAGAGCAACAACACAGACAGCTTTTTGGCACAGTCACATAAAGTGCAAAGGTCTGGTATTCTCATTACATCGAGTAAACAACTGTGTCTAAGCTCAGTTCTGTGATAGACCAGCAGAAATATTAAGGAAGTACATGCTGCTGTAGTACACTGGGGAAGGAATATTTTTTTAGCTTGAGAACAACAGGTGTTCTCAGTTTCCTCCTCAAAACAGAACAGTCAACTTTAAACTATATACTTAGGGGCCATCCAATGATCCAAAGTATAAAGGTACTATATGTATAAAGTGTAAAATAAGTCAATGTGGGAGAAATTGAAATCATTAATTGTGTTTCTCTCTTGAACAGTGGCCACACAGAAATGTAGATGAAGGGTTAAACTAACAAGATGCCAAAGATATCACTGTCCTCTGTCACATATTTTATTTTATCTTTATCTCTTAGGAAACAAGTTAATGACTTTAACATACCACAGTCTTACAGAGTCCTTCTATTAGAGAGGTCATGTATGAATATAATATTTCTTTATTAAATATTTGGTGTGCTCAAATTTTTCTTTGATGTATTTTGTTATGAATTCAAGGCTGCCACGCTGTCACCAAGACATCAATTTATAAAAAGGACTTCACAGTCCAAATCTTTTAATGTTTTTTAATGAGTTAATGCCTATTAAATCTCCAGAAGTGTGGTCCAGTGTGTAAGGTTTGTGGGGATTTATTAGCAGGATATAGCAGAAATTGAATATAATATTCATATGTATGAAAATAAGAATCATCAAGAATTTGGTTATGTTAGAATGAGCATTTTTTAGTACAGTAGCCCAAAAGGGACAAACCAAACACTTTTTCAGTGTTTTTTTAAAGCCACTGTAGATTCTTCTACACGCTTGGAAGGGGAGAGTGAGGCCAGGGGTATTCAGCTGGTTGCAATCTGCAACTTTGCCACTAGATGCCAGAAATCCTTTAACAAGTTCCCGCTCTTATAGTCTCAGACTAAGCATGAACATGATGCACCTAAATATACTGTACATATGCTACAACATTAACATTTGCAACCTCAGTTATTAAACACTCAATTTTCCAAAACAAATAATAACACAACTGATAGTAAAATGTTTCTGATTATGATATTATAACATATCTGTATATCTGCCTGTTACTTTTCTGATTGTGCCCCTTACAGCACTCCTATCTCAAGCTGTCATTTTGTACTTTTGAGGAAGAGGTCATATAGTTCCTGGTCTATTAGCATATCGTGACCCCGCGTCCAGTTACTGTAACATATGTGTGCAGTCGTCTGAGTACAGAAAGACCAAAGTCATGTCAGCGATGGCATTTGTTTTAGGCTACACGTTACACTGAAACACTGAATGCATTATGACAGGCAAAGTCAGAGGCGACTGGACTTCAGAACATGTCTGGTAATGAGAACCCCTGAGAAACCCCCTCCACTTCACCTCTCCTGGTGAAATCTCCTCTGGTACTCTGAAGTTTGCTTTGCCAGCAGCTACCAGCTCGTTGGAAGTTTCCATTAAGATTGAAGGGCTTCAAATTAAATGCGAATGACATGTTTCATGTCAAAGAAACTCCAAAATAGCTACAATTTGAGGGAGATGCTGCAAAATAATATCATAGTAATCCCTGCCAAGTGATTGACAGTCTCTGAGAATGGCACGTCGAGGGGTTACCATGGCAACCGGGGCTCGGTTGCAGTGTTATGCCTAAAATTATCATAAAAAAATATGAACCCTGGTCCAAGGACACCATCAGAGAAACATTATGGTAATGCTCTTAGGCAAACAGTTCATGTCAGAGAATGAAAACACATAAATCATAAAGTATCTGATACAACAGAGTTTTATGTGTGAAATAAGAGCGAGTTTCAGGATGAAAATCTGCTTTGAAAGCGATCTCTCAAAAAGAAAAGACGAGGGCAGAGTCATACCCTGTCTTAGACAGCTGCATCGGAGTATTTGATTAAATATACATCATGGTTTTGGGTCAGATGCGGAGCATTATTAAGTAATGCCGTGATCCAGACTTTGTGGAGTGAAAGAAGGATAATCTATTGAGAAAAACATAGTAGAATAATTGTGCATGTGTCGGATGTCGCGGCTCAGTCATAAATTTGTGGTCGGGGGGTCTCTAATAGTCTGCTGGTGACACAGATATCTGTACTCATTGATTCATCTGCTGGTGGAGGGAGGGAGGGAGGGAGGATGGTTCTTATTTTTAATCCAAGATAGATCAGGGGGAAACTACACGTGCATAAACACACAATCATCATGAGAATGATGTCAGCTTCAGAGTGTAAACAGAAACAGCAGAGCTACCAATCAGCACACGCTCTTTAGCAAATTACAGGGAAAATTAGAGTGTGAGAGCAGGATGAAGGGATGAAGTGCAGATAGAGCTGCAGAGAGAGGGAGAAGCTTTTCCCCAGATTACAGAACAGCTACAGATTACGGCCTGTGGATTATCAGGGTTTGACCAAAAAAAAAAAAAGTAGAGGCAGAGAGACAAACGAGCCACTCTATCTGCATCATTTTCAGGGTGTGTGTTTGTTTTTGCATCTATGTGCTCCTTCCTGCCAAAGATCAAATGTTATCACGTTCACACTTGTGCAAAGTCACATAATCACAAGCACAGATGCAAATATACACCCAAACATACTGCAAACATACAGAGGTGAGAGTGGTATCAATGTTTCCTCTAAGTCTCAGGAAGAAAGCAAAGAAGCCCCAAGAAGGTTGAAATATTCCTTTAAGTGTGTTTATTTTAATCAATGCAGGGCAAAATTAACTTTGAAATGCATTAATAAACAAAGATACATGTGTGTGGTGCATAATTATAGCTGATTATATGCATTTGAAATTCACATGTAAATGACAACATTAACACGTAAAGTCAGAACACATGTTCGAAACCTGCTCTCTAAGGTCCAGTGTGTCAGATTTAGAATATGACAGACATGTAATATAATATGCATAACTATGTTGTCAGCACCTGGGGGTACCAGAAGTTCAAAACAAGAGTCAATAGCAACAGCAAAGAAAAGCTGTTTGGCATTGTCAGAGAAGATTTGGCAAATTTTTCATGGGCGCAACCCACATACTCAGCTCTGATGCTCATCCTACAAATGCATGCTCCTTACAAATGTGGCACCATTTGAAAGGGAAATAATCAGGCTTTCCGATGGTATAAGATTTATTGCCAAGAAGCATTGTTACAACAAAGAAATAATCTACCAAACACAAATGTCCTTACTTTTTGTGCGTAGTCTCTCTCGCATGTGAATATACCGACTGAGCTTTTGTAAGTTCCTGGTGATTTTCCAGTACTGGCTGCTCATTGTCTTTCTTACCTTGTCACTTCTCCTTGACCTCCGTTGGTGTTGTTGTTGTTGGAGGGAAGAAACTGTTCTAGAGCGTTCACAGGTATAAAAGTGTAGCGGTCAACTCTGCCTGCAGGGAATAAAGTATTAGAAAATGTACAAGGAGAGAATACATTAATGAGGGAATTTTTTTTTTTTAAGATTTTTTTTTTTGGCCTTTTCAAGCTTTATTTGATAGAGACAGCTGAAGAGTGACAGGAATGCAGGGAGAGAGAGACGGGGAATGACATGCGGGAAAGAGCCACAGGCCGGATTCGAACCCTGCCCCTGAATTTCTATTTTTTAATCTAATTTGTAATGAGTTTGTAATTCCCCTCTCATTCTTTGTGTCTATGTGTGATTCAGAGCTCCTCGGTGCAGCAAAGCGGGTGAACGTCAACATCCAGGATGCAGATGGGTGAGAGACTGCGACTAATTCATGTTCTCTTTGCCATTGTTCCACATCCTTTTAAGCTTATTCCCTCAACTGTTTTATTGTTTTTTGTTTTTTTTTGCTTTGTTCCTTCACTGACTTCTTGACATCAACAACAAAAGTGTTATGAAATTGAATTGTAGCTACAGAGTTGAATCCCTGATTCATATTGCGTATCTGATTTATTTAGATTCAAAATGGGGCATTGTATTTAGGGCAATGTTTGAAAGACAGCTATAATCAATATGTTTTTTGACAATGTGAAAGGAGTCACTCATATTGATGAGCCTGCGGAGAATTATCATGTGAATCTGCAGCTACTGTTTTCATTCACTCTTGTCATCGTGTCATTTCAACATCAGGCAGCTGTTATCAATGAAAAAGCTCCAAAAACTCACTGTACACTACCTGCTTAGCAGCAAACAGCAGACAGACAAAGTTAGCGACTAGCTGGTGACAATAGTTCAGCATTTAGCAGCTAAAGAGGCAGTTATTTGGACTTCGTAACAGCTGGATGTGTAAATAAGCAGCTGTTCACAATATTAACTTAAAGAGTACATTAACACCAAGCGTGGCTGTGAAGTGAAGCAGATGCGGAAGTGCCAAAAACCGCAATTCCTCAAATGGCCACTTGAGGCTGGCTACAGAACGAGTCAATCTCTATAAGCTCTCCACGTTAAAATGTCTTCTTCACAGCAGAAATAAACATGTTTACAGTCTGGTACAAAAAACAGTTTTGGTCTTTACAGCTAATTTCCCCGTTCATGACAACTGTACTGAGTCTGAATTTCTTTTTAACCGTCTTCAACTCAGTTAAATTTATAATAAGGCTTAAAGTTATGCATAATTAAGAGTGTGGCCGCATTGATTGACAAATCGGTGCTGTTACAGGTGGCTTGTTTGAGCACCCAGGCTTCATCCAGCCCGCATCACCTCCAACCACGATCCACGTCTTTGCCGATTTTTAGATTAACTGGGAGGTGGCAGAGGCAGGACTGCCAAGATGGTGACAGCCAGAGCCACTACACTCATCACGGATATGAAGTCCATTCTTTATACTGTCTATGATTAACAACCCCTGAAAATTTAGTTTTTGCTGACCTCCAGTGGTTTAACTTCTCACCTTGCTGAGGTGACGTATGACCACATGGCATCACTGTCAAAACACCAAACTCTTACAAGCCTCTTAGTCTTTATTGTCACGGACACAAGTTTTGATCTTCCAACTGACAGGATAAATCTCAGATTACAGATCAATATACTATTAACTGTATCATTTTACACATGCGTTCAAATCTAAAGACTGTAATTACCTTAAAGAAAAACTCTTCTCTTATCAGCTCTGAATGTACAACTATGGATTTTGGCTATATTTAGACTTGATGATTGGTTTATGTGTGTACATGCTTGGTTTGCGATTTTGTTCCATTTGGCTCCATCAGATAATAAAGATCTTTTTATTATGTTGATTGGAATCAGATAATTGGACTCAGCTCCTTTTGTAATGACTGATGATTCGTTTATTTGACTCCAGGGCCCGGCCCTGATAGTCACCAGGGATCCATTAGACACACACACACACCGAGAAGCGCTGTGTGTACGCTCGGCTCCGGGGTAGAGAGATTGCTTATTAATGGAAGTAGGTCATTTGCCCCCTCCCGTCTCTCACACAGAGCTGAGAGGCGGAGCTGCTATACGCTAAAGATTATTTCAGCTAAGTTGTGCTCTGGTTTTTACACTACATCTTTGAATATGTGTATTTTTATACATAATCTGTGTCTGCGTGAAGGTTGTCACCGCTGCACCATGCTGCTCTGAGCGGTAACAAGGAGCTGATCGCTCTGCTGTTGGAGGCCCAGGCGGCAGTGGATATTAAAGACCATAAAGGTAAAAATACACACAGAAGTTCACAGACTACAACTCACTATGTTAGCACGAAGCAGGCCCAAAACACAAAAGGCTGTCCAGCAAACAAAACAACCATAAAACACAGAAAAACAAATACATATTTGTGTGCACAGCCAACAATAGGCAATAGAAGAGGAATGCTTCATGGCTGCAGGACTGAGACCCAAGTGGAAGCAGAGCAGCAAATATCTCCATTTCATATCGGCAGATTCAAGAAGGAAGAGGAAGGAATCACAGGGCAGATGGGAGATATAATCCCTCCCGGATGTAGGCCTACTGTCTCTACGCTCCCAGTCATTCATGCCCAGTATGTCTCGAGATAGAGGTATACAACTGGCAGGCAACCTTACCAGGTGGACACAGCTGATTTCCCTCCATGGAGACGACAGGAAACCCTCAATCATTCATCCAATGCCTACCAAGCTACCTTCTGTGCACGAACCTGCCCGCCACCAAACAACAGACAGACTAATAAAGTTGGCGACAGAAATAAAGCGAGGATGAGTGTTGGACTTTATATTCATCAGGTGGTCAGAAACACGACTCCAAATGGATGATAATGTTTCTGGATGTATAAATAAGCAACTTAGTCAAATGTGCCTCTGACTTTGAAGTTCTTCTCCTCTCGCAGACATCATCACACACGTCTACAAAATGTTCTGACGTTAACTTCAGGTTGCTGACCTGGACATCCTGCAGTTTTTGGCTTCTGGACTTGATATCCTGTCCAAAAATATAAACAGAAAAAGAGGAAAACGACTGTATTCAGGCTCATATGACTTAGGCAATCCTCCAAAAGAATTGAACTGAGGCCATTACATCAAGAAATACTGAGTTCCGTGTCTCTCTTTCTCTGCACAGTCTGGGTGAAGTCCTCCCTTTTCTTTGTGAATCACCAAAGCAATGGTTGAAGCTCTTTGAGGCGACTTGAAAGTAATCTTCCATCACAGCTCTTCATACACTCAGACTTTAACTTTAACTACTACAGCCTGTGTCTCTTTATCCTGCCAGCGCCTCTCTTCTGAGTCAGGACTCCCTCATGCCAGCCAGACCTGGAGGGGCTTTTTATTCAGCTTGACGATGTGGCTCTTATCTAGACTGGTGGTCTTGGGTTGTTGCCATGAGAAGCATGCTCACCGCTCTTTGCAGCCACTGCTACAAAGTGGTTCTGCTTAGAGGCACTGGGAATGATTCAATGGTGGATTGTTTTTGTGCTGTGCTCATGTGAAGTTGGCTGTAATGTCCAGTTTCCTGCAAAGTTCTCTTTGGTCTCGTTCAGCACTTCTTGTCTTTCTCTTTATCTGAAAGCAGTTTGTCAGCAACATCCCCAGAGTACGATACATGCACAAACAATACTTTCACGGTCACAAAGGGTCACAAGCATGTCAGCAACAATAAGATGCATTTCCAAGAGGAATACTGGAGGTCTGTACTTAAATCTGCTGCTACAGTAAAACAGAACAGAAATGTTTGAACTTTAACTAATGATTGGTGTCATTATTAATTAATCTGCTGATTATTTTCTGGATTAATCCATCCATCATTTGGTCTATAGATGGTCAGAAAAAAAGCAAAAATATCCATCACAATGTGGTCATCTGAAAATGTTTTGTATTGTCCAACCAAAAGTCCACAACCCAAAGATGTTTAATTGATATTTGAGAAGCTTGAACCAGTGTTGAATATTTTGCTTAAAAATGCCAAACAATTCAACAATTGATTACCAGCATCAGTAGTTGCTGATTATTGTTCTGTCAGGCGACTAATTGGTTCAGCTCTCTATCGTTTCAATTTCAGTGGCAACACTTCAAGTTTAAATCGTTCTCACAGTGTAATTAGCACAATCGAGTAATTAAGTGAGTTTAATAATTAATTTGAGTGAGTCTCTACTGTAAAAGGTATGAAGATGGATATCCGTCAGATGGATGACCACTGTGAAACCAGTCTGTCCATAAAAATAACAATAACCGAGTGTGTTTGCATGCGTTCATGTGTTATATTCTGTTCTTTTGTACGTGCCTGTGTGCATGTGCTTGTTGGGTCTTGTATGTCTGTATTTTATTGTGCTGTCATCTTTGGCTGTGTGTGCGCGTGTGTTTGTGTGTGTGTGTGTGTGTGTTTTGTGTAGGGATGCGTCCTCTGCATTATGCTGCATGGCAGGGGAAGACTGAACCAATGAAAATGCTGCTGAAGGCAGGCTCATCAGTCAACGGACAGTCAGATGAAGGACAGATCCCTCTCCACCTATCAGCTCAGCATGGACACTATGATGGGGTAACGGTGTTGTGTGTGTGTGTGTGTATGTGTGTGTTTTGGTGTGTGTAGTGACTGTGTGTGTGTGTTTGTTATCTGTTATGTGTGATGCGATGATGCATGCATGATTTGTGTTTGTTACCAGCTCGTAAATTCAGAAGCACCATTAAGATTTGTGCATGTGTGTTACAGTCGGAGATGTTGCTACAGCACCAGTCCAACCCGTGTATCTCAGACTCAGCTGGGAAAACACCGTTGGACCTCGCCTGTGAATTTGGACGTGTTGGAGTGAGTAAATTTGAGAGAGTCCATAAAAGATACAATTTAATACATTTATTGAACCTTTATATGACCTCAGAAACCTCACTTATGATGTCTGCAACAGCTCAGCACACTGCAACTTAAGAAAACACAATCAAATACAGAAAGATGCTGCAAATAAACCATAAAAAAAGTATGACTGACCAAAACAACTTAACAAGGCTAACACACGTAAGAGAGAGCGAGAGAGACACACTTTTTCTGCAGCAATGATTTGATGTGAGTCCACACAGTGGGAGTAGTTTACATAGTTCACTGCATACTTTGGGAACTGTTAATAGACATGATTTCATTTTATTTCATATTCATTGTGTCTGTCTGTTTTTAGGTGGTCCAGCTCCTGCTCAGCAGTAACATGTGTGCAGCCATGCTGGAACCGAAACCCTCAGACCCCAACGGAGTGTCACCTCTACATCTCGCTGCCAAGAACGGACACATCGATGTCATCCGGTCTGTAAAAAATGTGCCCTTTCTGTCTGCCTCTCTCAAGTCTGCCTTTATAGTCAGTCCCTCTGTCTCTTACTCTAATCTCTTTATGATGATGATCCACGTAGTTTTCTGTCCAGTTAAAGTTATAGGTCTCGAGATTTTGTTTTAGATTTACTTACTGTTTTTTGTTCATATTTCATATTAGCACTGTGATTAAATGATTAAAGATGCTGTACATAGAGGTTAATATAAATATTTTGTGCTGTAGGTTGCTGATTCAGGCTGGTATAGATATCAACAGACAGTCTGAGTCTGGCACAGCGCTACATCAGGCAGCCCTCTGTGGGAAGACAGAGGTAGTACGCCTGCTGCTCGATGTAAGTTTATCAAACAGTCTGTCTTGCCTGTCTGTCTGTCTGTTTAATGTGTTAGCTAAAGCGACTATTGTTAAATAAGCCTGTGTTGAAGTTTACACCTCAACACTTGGCATTCATCCACCCGAGCTGTGTAATGAAACCTGTGGGATGTATGCTTGTTACATAAAACTGTAGCAGACAGGCTAGTTTCGTTTTTTTTAATCCTTTTGTCACCTTCAAATGAATTTTAATGTCATTGCTGAGGCAGCACACACAACACGTTAGCAGCAGGCACGTTGACGCCAAATGCACAGTATGAACGCTTTTAACTCAGTGTGACGTGATTTTACATTGCAGCTTTAATAATTTTTCATTTCCACTTACATTCAGAGTGGCATCAGTGCAGGAGTGAGAAACACTCTGAGTCAGACCGCCCTGGACATCGTTAACCAATTTACTACGACACAGGCCAGCCGGGAGATCAAACAACTACTGAGAGGTGAGTACATGAGTGCAAACACACGCTACCACTTAATTTAGTCACAGTGCAGGGCTGCAGTCTCTAATATTGATCATTTTAATAAGCCTATAAAAGTGAGTCATGGCCTCGTTTAATTGTTTTTTTAAACAGGCTATTTCTGAATGTACTTTCATCACCACCAAGTAGTTTGTTAAACGCTAAGGTAAAAATACAGGACATCATACACTCAACATGCACCACACCCCTACTGTCTTCTTCTTCATTGTCTTTTGTTTCTTCCTCATCTACACTCTCAAACTACCTGAAAATCTCTGCTGTGCTCTTGTCCACCGCCTGACTCATCTCGACTGATACCAAACTCTTGTATTGTAGATGCTTCGGCTGCGATGCAGGTGCGTGCACTGAAGGATTACTGCAACAACTACGACCTTACCAGCCTCAACATCAAAGCTGGAGACATTATCACGGTACATAGATCTAATATTAGTCCCCAAAGCACAATACATTTCTCAGCCTGTTCTCAACATCTGTCTCATGAAATTCATGTTGATGAAGAAAATATGCAGTGAAGTTAATTTAGCTTTTGTATAACTCTCACTTAAATATCAAAGTCCTGTTTATATGATTTCATATTATTTACATCACTTTTTACTGAATGGAGCTCCAGGTGTTTCCCAGCATTTACACATTACTGAGGTGTTTACTTGGATGTAGTATCGGTGACGTCACCCACAGGTTTCTGAGGAGCCACTGTGAAGCTGGTAGTCGTGATTTTGACAGTCCTGCCTCTGCCGCCTTTTGGCTAATCTGAAAATGGGCAAAGACGCAGATCATGGGTGGAGCTGAGGTGGGCTGAATGATGCCTGGTTGCTCAAAAAAGCCACCTGTAACCGCACCCACCCGTCAATCAAAGCGGCCACGCTGTTAATTATGCACAACTCTAAGCCTGAACAGATAAATTATAGAGAAATTTCCCGTCAGTATAACTGTTACTAACAGGAAGTTTATGGTATTTCTGTGTTGGCTTCACTTCACAGCCACGGCTGTTGCTTTTTGTCCAAGCATTGTTTTGAAAGTGTAAACAGGTTCTTTGTCAACTTCAGGTGTGCATGTGTGTTAACAGGTTCTGGAGCAGCACTCTGATGGGCGATGGAAAGGCTGTATTCACGACAACCGCACAGGAAATGACCGCGTGGGCTACTTCCCCTCCAACATGGTGGAAGTCATCAAGAGGGCAGGTGACCACCCACATCACAGCTGTGTGTGTGTGTGTGTGTGTGTGTGTGTGTGTGTGTGTGTGTGTGCGCGCGCCGCTTGCGCACGTGCTCACGCCTGTTTGGGAGGATGTGTGTGCTTTCGCATGTATGTGAGTTCAGCAGCTGTTCTGTAGCTATAGGTGATCATTAGTTGTAACTAAGTGCTGCATCATCGGCCCATCCGTTTGTCCCAACCTGTCAATCATCTCCATCCGTCTCCTATTGGCTGTCAACACTCCTCCCCTTCCTCTATATTTCTGCTCCTCCTGTCACCTCCCTTATTAATAAACCCGTCTAACCGACCTGCTTTAGATTGTGATGCTTTTGTTCATATTGTTTGTTTGCTGTATTGCTATAGTGATATTATATTTTAATTTATCTATACAGTATATATTCCCTGTGGATATATGGATGTATTCTGTTCTTATATTTTGATTTTAATCAGTTATTATTTTATATATTTTCAGATTTGATTAGATTTGTTTTGTTTCAAGTTGACTGATCAGTTGTTGTTGTTGTTGTGTTGTTGTTGTTGTTTTGCACCTCCCTCCTCCTGGCTCGTGTCCAGGTCACTCCCCCTCCCAGCAGTGCCACACCCTCCTGCTTCGCAGGCCCAACCCCTGTCCCATCGCCTCGGTCAACGGACACTCATACCCTCCCTCCAAAGTCCTCCCCTTGCATCTGCCTCCCCCACCTCCCCCTCATCACCCCAACACACAGTCCCTCCCTCGGTTCTCCTCCTTTGGGTACGTTCCTCTTCCCATCTCTCCGCCTTCTCTGTCTTCTCCTCCTCTGTCCACTCCTCCTCCTCCGCCTCCTCCTCCTCCTCCTCTCTCCACTTCTCAGGAGCAGCAGAGTCAGACAGGTACATACTGTAGAAACACTTTAAATCACAGATAAGAATCCTTTCCACGCTGTTTGACAAGACCACACATAGAATATATGATCTATCTGCTTGTTCCAGCACTTCACTGCATCTACATATGTTATATATATATGTGTGTGTGTGTATGTGTACATGTACATGTATGTAAAGTATGTATGTATACATATATTAAAGGTATAGGTCACCCTAATGACAAGAAGGTAAATCTTTACAACTAAGGCCGCATTCAGAATGGATCCGGGGCTGTGACGCAAACACAGATTTTTCCATTAATTTGAGTCGTGGTAGTCCGTTTTGGCTGCAGCGGCGCAGGCTGCAGGGGTGTCCACCAAAAAACACAGAGACCTGTGGTGGAGAAGTTGAGCCAGATTTAACTTTTGGAAAAACGCAGCCTGATGTCACGCTGCAGCCGCCAATCAGATGCTGAGATCGGGCAAACATCCACAGTCAGCCTGAAATGTCTCTGAAACTGAGACTATCCAGGTGGATTCATGGACTAAACTCTGATACTCTACCTGTTGTGTTTTGGCTTTGTTTATTTCATGCACCCAGCTTCGAAGTCTGTGTCTGACTCACAGATTAAGCTGAAAAATACTGATACGGGAAGTTTCCTTTGGTTTGAGAGAGAGTTTTGGACAGTTTGGAGACATAGACAGTGAATGAGAGTGAGCGAGCGCCAGCCTCGATAAAGCCGATTCATTAGTGAAATAAAAAGTTATTTCCTGATTGTTTGTGCTGAATTGTTACATTCAGCACAAAAAGACACACGCCCAGCAGCCCCCACACCGCTACGGCAATTCCCCGCAGCGCCTGATCCTGTCTGAAGGCGGCCTTACTCTTAGTGGTGTCGATTAATGCCGACAGATTTCTGCAACCTTTCTAACATTTGATCTCATTAGGAGCTATTTTCTACTTCAGGTTAAAAAACAGTAAAAACTCTCCACAGATACTTCGATTGATTATCCTAAGTAATCATTTCATGCAGCATCTATTCACTTCAGTTTTACTGGAATAGCTTTCTTGTGATTTCAGTGTACTGACCCTTTAACATAAATATCCAAATTAATGAATTAATTACATTTTATATAATTTCACAGAAAGCTGAGAGGCATTATTCACCATTTCATATGTAGTACATTGGATTTTTTATTTTAAATGAAGTCATTGTGTCCTGAAAAGTGCAATATTTGTTAATATTGTGCAGACAAGCACACAATGATGAACCTGCCTAAACGTCTGCGGGGTTTGGCGAGTCTCCAAATTATTAGCACTTAGAGGTGGTGCAACCACTTTGAGTAATTATGTGTTTATCAATGTGTAGGTGAGTGAGTGTATCTTTGTGAGTGTCTGATGAAGTTCATTAAAGAGTTTAACAGATTTATATACTCTTATATATTTATAAACTATAATATATTACACATAATCATTTGGGTGTGTGTTGATTACTGCATTTTTAGTTGTAAGAACTTTTTTCAAAAATAGACAAAAGCAGTAACGTGTGTGTGTGTGTGTGTGTGTGTGTGTGTGCGTGCGTGTGTGCGTGTGTGTGTGTGTGACAGGTTCACGGACCGCAGAACCAAGTCCTCAAGGCTCTCCGACTCTGGGGCAGCAGAGCAGCACCAGTGAGGATATCTGGGTGCTACGCAAACCGTTGTCAGGTAAACACACTTGTGTGTTTTCGGGTAACTATGTAAAAGTAATATATGTCCTCTGTGTAATACTGAAATGTGTGTGTTTGTGTGTGGAGGTGGTGAGCGCAGTGGCAGTGTAGGCAGCATCGGTAGTGCTCGGTCATCAAGCAGCTTGCAAAGCTCTGGAAACACACATGTTCTGACCACCCCTGCACCCAGTCCACACCCGGCGACCACGCCAGGAGTCAACACACACGGCCTTAACGCCCCAGGTCTGCACGCACAAGCCGAAGGGGTCAAGGTAAGAGAGTCTTTGCGTTTATTTGTGTGCATATGCATGTCGCTGCTGGATATTTTTTTACAAAACAACAAGCACGTCATTTCTGGGAAACAGCAAAACATTTTCAGGAAACAAAGAGTCTACTACTTACCAAGTTAACCACAATTCTGTTTCCTGCACACTTTGTTCTTCCGTTGGAGAGATCAGCATCACCTTCTTTTTCAACAGTAGACCAGGTGCATTAAGATGGAGGCCTCCTGACTTTTGATCAGTCACGTAGTAAAATCAAAACCTGTACATGCCAACATCAACCTTTTCTGTCCTGACAAACTG
Organism: Argyrosomus regius; assembly: GCA_946959425.1. Classification (NCBI taxonomy): domain Eukaryota; kingdom Metazoa; phylum Chordata; class Actinopteri; family Sciaenidae; genus Argyrosomus; species Argyrosomus regius. The sequence continues at coordinate 12,170,070 of OX336883.1, forward strand.
TAACAGCTAAACTCATCTGTCTCTGAATATCTTTTTGCACCTCATTTTCTTGTAATTTGTGTTGAATTAGTTTTGTTAGATTTTGTAATCATCTCTGGAAATTACCAATTTTAGCACAGCCGTGTGAGTTCAAAAATAAAAACAAACATAATTGGCTCGGCATCAGCTACACTGGATTTAATTGTAATTTTTTTGTAACCTTAAACCGTTGTTGTATTTAGTATTCATTTGAGTCTAATATGCACCATGGAGTCATATTTTAAAGAAAACCTGGATGCGGTATACATGATATTTGTGCACATGTATATGTACAGGTACAACAGATTATCAATATTGGAACCAGACCGATGGGTGGCTGGGATTTTTGAGACTAATACCATACTGATTTTAGATTACATATATGGTGGCAGATATCTTTTTGAGCTGGAATGAAAATTGACCTTTTGTATGAGGATTTTGCACAGATATTACTATGTAAAGGTACACAGAAGGCTGCTCTATTAAACAGATTTAAGCTCAGACTTTATTGAAGAATATTTAAGTTAAATATTGCATTGTATACCTGCTTTTATATCAGCACATATCAGATATATAACAGATACTAATATGTCTGTGATAGGCCAATATCAACCGATATTATCGACTAGACAGGACAGGCTTTAATCAATATCTCTTCCATTTGTCCCCACAAAAATTTCCATCACTTTCCATCTAGAATAGTTATAATTGCTTCTTTCACTTGTATGCTTTCTATGCTATTTTTAGGTAGCACCTTGAAAATACTCAATTAGCAATTAACCAAATTAGATAGTGTCCTGTATTTATGCTGAAGGGACATCATCTATTTTAAGAAGTATTTATTCTGCTATATTGGTAAACTGCAGGAAATACAGGAGGAAGCGGGTCACAAGTCTGTTATATGTGCACTTAGTCCACTGAACTGAGTCACAAAAACACCTCTGGGATTTGAATGATTATGCTCGAGTAGCTGTTTCATTTTGTGTGTGTATGTGTGTGTTTGTGTTTTAGCTCCTGGCCACAGTGCTGTCTCAGTCGGTAAAAGCCAAGGAGCATCTCTTGGAGCAGTCGCAGTCTGTTGAGCAGTCAGCGAGTAAGCACACAAACTCACCAAAACACAACATAAAAAAAAAATCAACAACAAAAATCTCCCCAGCCTCTACTTGAAGTGATAATTTGTGTCATTTGTTCTAAGTTAAAAGTCTGCCGTCTGCCCCTTATTGATCAAACACAGCTGTGATTTAAGAACACTTGTTGATAAAGAAATATATACCAGAGATCTGTTGATTCTTTGTTCAGATTAAAAAAGATCAAAGTCATGTTCACCACTAGAAGTGCCTCAGGGCTTCTTTGGATCGCTGCATTTATGAATTATTTTTTCAGTTTTAGTCCACGCGGCCCTCTAAAGACCACCTGTCTGTTCATATCAGACACAAGCAGCATTCCCCGTCACCATCCTTGTATAATACTAATTTTAAGTTTTAAGTATTTATAAAAACTTCTCTAAGATGCTGCTCCAAACAGGGACAGGTTGCTTCATCTTAGGATAAATCCTTTTGGTTCTCTGTGTGTTTGACACTTTAGCTGCTTGTAATACGCAGAATGAAACTGTGTAATCAACCTGAACAGTAATTGCCACATCGGATGAGGAGACAGACCGCAAAAATCCAAATGTTTTAGTGTAACCGGTGACTCAACACATAAAACTCCAGAAATATGACAGGTGAGTCTCTAATTGATGTTGAAAGTTTTGCTTTCGTTATTAACCACTGCGTTCACTGAATGGTTTTATTGATTATTTTGGATCAGGGCCAACTTCTTAACTTGTAATCCTCGTTCCTGACAAAGTAAACTAACCTTCCCGTAAACAGTCGTTGGCTTGCCATCGCTCGAGTATTTGCTTGGGGCTACAGAAAGTACTACATCCATTCAATGTGTCTCTATAAAACATGTTAATGTTTATGTATCGACATTTATATGATGTCTCAGATATCTATCTTGATTTTAGATAATGTGTGCTTGTAGTTGATTTACACATCTCACTTTGGAAGAAGCATATAAATTAGCATATTTTAATCTGCTGTCATTCTACTGGTTTTAAGTGATATGTGGGAAGTGTAGTGTTAAAACAACGCCACAGATCCAGCCAAGCATGAAAGCTGTTACCAGAATTATTATGAAGGACCACATAGCAAATATAAACCTGACTTGATTTGATTTTTTTCCACTGCTTCTCACTTTCCTTTCAAAGTCTGTCCTTGATCACCAGATAACACCATTTTCTGGCTCGGCAGCGTTTTATATTTATAACAATTAAGGAACAATGTACCATTTTCATTTCCAGATTTGAGTAATTTACCAGAACAGAATAAGATTCAAGGGGAGGAGGAGTTTATAAGAAGCTCTTCATTTCTTATATAATCAACTATAAATAACTCTTCCATTTTCTATAAATTAAGTAGTACTTGTTTCATTTTCACTATAGTTACATAGTTATAAAATAATTACATGTCTCTTTGTAATCGTCAGAATAAACTCTGTCCTAAGAAATCGTAAGAAAACTCCTGGACCCAGAAACTAAAGCACGGCAAAGACAAGAGTTTTATAAATAACTAGTTTGACACATTTTCATGACATAAAAACATGTCATGTGACATCACAGTCTGGATCCTTCTGAGGTCTAATATTTCTTCAATTTAAAGTGTATTATACAAATGAAAACAGAAGGATGATGTGGTGTGTGTAGAACTTCACTGCTAAAAATAATATATTTTATTATGTTTCCTTTTTGTCCTTGTCTCCCCTTTTCACCTCCATCCCAAGGCTCTGCCAGTTGCACGGTTCATGAACAGCGGTCATTTGAACGGAAAGCAGAGGAGGATGATGGGAAAGTGAGTTTTTGGATGGCACATTTGGTTCTCTCTCTCTCTCTCTCTCTCTCTCTCTCTCTCTCTCTCTCTCTCTCTCTCTCTCTCTCTCTCTCTCTCTCTCTCTCTCTCTCTCTCTCTCTCTCTCTCTCTCTCTCTCTCTCTCTCTCTCTCTCTCGCTCTCTCGCTCTCTGTCTGGGGGCCTCCTCTTTCTCTTGTTCCCGTTTATTCTCAACCGGTGCTCTGGTTTGAAAGAAAGTCATCTACGCGGGGTGTGTTCAGCGGGCGCTGTGAGGTATCTGCCAGGGGGGTTGTGTTGCACCTGAGCGGACGGCACCCTGCGGATGGGCATGCGAGTGTGTCACCATGGAGACAGGCAGCAGAGTGACAGACACATCGAGGAGTCGGTCGCTGTCTTGCCTTCTGTCCCTCCAACCCTCCCGCCCCCCTCCGCCCCGTCCTCACACCACACTGAGACACCAGGCACCCACATGCTGCCACTCTGCTCTAGAACGTGCCAGCAGCTCTGTGTGTGTGTTTGTGTGTGTGTGTGTGTGTGTGTGTGTGTGTGTGTGTGTGTTCTGCGAAGCTGAGGGTTAAAATCTGAGTGCGTGTTCTAGGATCAAGAACTTACTGGTTGCTAGGCGACAGCACTGTTCTCTCATAGAAGTAAAAGCTGTAGTGTGTTCTCACTGGTTGATTCAACATTCTTTGACAAAGTCATTCACAAAAACATAAGCTTAAACTGCAAAAACATTGTTTCCCTCTTACCCTTAATGGTATCCAGACAGGTTTAGATTCATTTGCAGAGGTTTTGAGATCTCCTACCACCACTACATACAGTACAGGTCAACAAAATTCTTTAAATTAATAATCCACAGCCAAACATCAAGCAAGTGCAACAACACCACACGTAGCAGCCAGCTAATATTACCTAGTAGTCCAACAGTGAGAAGCCCAGCTCGGTGTCTCTCACCAGCGACTAAAAGTCAGTCCCAGATTTACTCTTGTTTGGTCACCCTCTCCCTAGCTTCCACCATCAACGTCCTCTTCAGTTTTTTTGCCTCTGTCATTTTGTCCATAGAGGCTGCTGAGCCCAGTTACGTTACCCACTTGTCCAGCTCCGGTTCTGGCACAACACTGGCTCCCTTCCCTGTCAGCATTCACTCACGCCCTGGGCCTGAAAACCTCCTATTCCCAGTGGTCCAAAACGCCTATGGTACAAACACTAACTAAACATTCCCCCAGTGCTCTGAGCTCACAGTCTGTGCAGCCCGGCTAACAAATGGAGCTAACATTAGCTAACAGCAGCACTTTTTCTCCATAAAATATGATCCAGTTTCACCAAAATCAAGTGACTTAGTGCTGTAAAGCGTTAGATACTTCTCGTGGGTGGTACCCGAAGCAAAGTTACATAGTGCGAGAACAGACGTACAGTGTGCAGAATGGGAATGACAGAGATGCCATTCACCTGATTATACATCAGTGTAGCATTAAAATGATTTTAACCCTGTTATTTTATGGTAAAAAAAGACACACAATGTTGCTTTAAACAAAGCTGTGGACAGCATGTTCTGCAAAATAGTCCAAATAACCAACAGTATATGTGATCATGCAGGTTGGCCTTTAACTGTAGGGTCATTCAGTCCTCACCTCCTTCTGTCTGCATGTTATAGCATCAGTCATCAAGATGGTTATCCCAAAAAACAATGCTCTGTGTGTGTATACAAAAAAAGTCACTTTGAAAACAAATCCTGTAAATGTAATCTGATGTTGCTGTTCCCATTACTGGAAAAACACATTGCTCTTAATGTTTTCAAATGTAATTGTAATAGATCAGAGGTAGACCCAAACACAACATACAGTACAGACAGGTAGGGTACAGTTCTTGGTGTACTTTAATTCTCACCACAGGTTCATGTACAGGCGGGCATGCAAATCCAAAACCCATTAATCAGTCAGGCCAGGCAGGGGGAAACAGGTTCACAGAAAACAGGATACAGATTGTCAGGTATGAGGTACAGAAACTACAGACAAACAATAAGCACACGGAAACATGACCTAACAATCTGGCAGAGAGTGTGGAGATCTGTGGCTTAAATGGTGACTAAGCTAATGGAAAACAGGTGTGTGTGATAGTCCTGATTGCACTGGAGCAGATTAAAAAACAGGCGGGAAAACACAACAAAGATGGAAAGTAGAAATACACAAGACACAGAGAGGGGAGAAATACAAAATAAAACAGGAAATGGGGGCTCCGGCTAGCTCAGTAGGTAGAGCGTGCGCCCCATGTTCAAAGACTTAGTCCTTGCCGCAGTGGCCCAGGGTTGGACTCTGACGGGATGTCATCTCAAATAATAAATAAATAAATAATAAACAGGAAATACAAAACAAAAATCTCAAAATCATGACAGTAATGTCATGATTTCAATACTATGAACACCATGAGTGAACTTCCATTGTATCCGGGTGGGATCTCAAAACTTATGGAAATAAATCTGCACACCTAGTAAACACTAGAAGTAAATAAGGCATTTCATATCTTCACTTAACTTGTTCTCTGATATGTTTCTTGCTTTCATAAATCATAAGCAGTATGTGTATTCTAGAGGGATTGATTTATAGTCGTATTCCTGAAAACCAGAAGTGCTCATACTGCGTTACAAACAGTTTAAATGTAGACAGTATTGTTCTTCCAGTGTGTGCTGGCATCGTGCACCTTAGAAATGCTGCAGGGTTATTGTTCTGTAAGCTTAAAGACACGCTGAACAAGCTCTCTATTTTGTGTTTCAGTACAGGTTCTCAGTCCTTTCTGGAAAAAACACTGTCGAGATTTTGTTGTAGATCCGGGTTGCACTCTCCCGAGTTCTAGAGCAAGCCTGTCCGCTGTGCTCTAGAACGGGTGTTCTGCACTCTGCGCTCTAGAAGAGGCCTTCGGACTCTTCTAGAAGCAGGCAGTAGTGTTTTGTGTTCTGTGTTCTAGAAGCAGGCAGTAGTGGCGTGGCTGGGTGAGTTTCAGCTGCAGTTCTACACCACCCACTTCCTCACCGCGGGATATGATCTAGACACCATTAGCCGCATGACCCCTGAGGTAAGGTCATGACCCCCTGACCCCCTCACGCCCCGCCCCTTGTCTGTCAAGGCTCCGCCCAGCACAGCTCTCAAATCAGCTCTCCCCACTGACCTGGATGATGTCATCATGACCCTCCTCCTGTCTCTGTCACCTGACCCCCCGGTGTGAGTCCTGAGCCTCAACCAGTCACTTCTCATACTCTGTCTGCTTCATTTACATACCTGTGTTCACACATGGCCGTGTGCTCCTGTTCCAGTGCTGTAAACGCTACTCTGTGTTTGTCCTTGAGTGTGTTTTTAGTGCCAATGTGTGTGTGTTTATGTGTGTGTGTGTGTACTGAAGCGGACACAGTGGTATGATGTAAACCCCCCTAAGGGCAGGGGACACTCATCAGAGATTATCCAAAGCAAAATATTCCTGAAGGCATATCACACGCAGCACATGTACAAATGTCAAGGGTTAGCATAAAACTGTTTACATTTAAAAGAAAAAAAAAGCACATCCAGTAGATTTGTGCTGAATTCCTGATGTGACTTAGTGTGCTTTGTGTTGAAGGACCTGACGGCGATTGGAGTCATGAAGCCTGGACATCGGAAGAAGTTAACGTCAGAGATCAGCAAGCTGCCGTCCACGGACTGGCTGCCAGACCACAAGCCTGTAAGACTCTCACATGTACTATGCTAAGTAGAAAAAGGAGAGATGTTGAGTTTTGGCAGCTGCACACACAAACAGATAGTCATGCAGCTCTAGTTTCAATCACTGACGGTATAAAGAATGGACAGCGTATCCGTGACAACACTCGTAAGTTGATGCTCAAAATCTGTTGCACTGGCCACCGACATGTTGGCTAAAAATCAGCAAAGACGTTGATCATCGGCTCAAACAAGTCATCTGTAATGGCACCCACCTGTCAATCAAAGCGGCCACACTGTTAATTATGCATAACTTTAAGCCTTAACATAATTTGAACAGGTGAGTTATACAGAAATTCAGACTCTGTACAGTTGTCATGAACAGGGAAATTAACTATAGAGACCAAAACAGTTTTTTGTACCAGGCTGTAAACATGTTTATTTCTGCTGTGAAGTTGGACATTTTAACATGGGGACGTATGGAGATTGTCTTCCAGCCTCAAGTGGCCGTTCGAGGAACTACAGGCTTCACTTCACAGCCATGAACGTTGCTGCTTGGTTTTAAATTAGGGTTGATCACCTGTATATTTGTACAGGTGTATGTGTGGCTACGTTCCAGTAAATTAACAAAATAAATTCTAAAAAATGTCAAGAGAGGAAATATTCTTACACTTATTTTCCTTCGTAAACAGGAAAATACAACCATACACCTCCTAAATTCGGGGCGGCTGTGGCTTTGAGGTAGAGCGGGGCAGCCAATGCCATCAGTGTATGAATGTGTGTGAATGGGTGAATGAGATATGTCCTGTAAAAGCGCTTTGAGTGGTCGGAAGACTAGAAAGGCGCTATATAAGTACAGTCCACTTACCATTTAAGTTTCTCTCTTTTACTGAAATAAGACAAGCTTCATTGCCTTGTTAACTCTTCATAAGAAACACAGAAACAAAATAAAACTCACTCACTCGATTAGTCTTTCCACTGTTCCAACGAACACCAACACCGAAATAAACCCATAATCCACTGAATTAGGAGTGAAAATATTCTGGCTCTACACTGTTTTTCCTCTCATTTGTTCTTCAGCTCAGTGGGTGTGTGCTGGGCCGCTGAATTAGTTTCTCTCACTTCGTAGGCAGACCATGAAATTAGCAAAATAAAATGACAGAAATCGGCCAAAAAAAAAGGACCCTGTTGATTGCAGTTTCATTCCTGTCCAATCGCCCAACCCTATAGTGCTCAACATTGTGCCCATGTTTGTGTGTCCTTGTGTGTGTTTTTAGGCCAATCTGGCAGACTGGCTGTCTCACCTGGGTCTCAGTCAGTACTACCAGGTTCTGGTCCAGAATGGGTACGAAAACATTGACTTCGTCTCTGACATCAGCCTTGAGGATCTGCAAGAGATTGGCATTACTAAGCTCGGTAAGGCACGGCTTTAGATAGACAATAAAATTATAATAATAAAGCAATTATTCGATTGTCTTTCAACCTGACACACCCATAACTCCCCTCAGGCCATCAGAAGAAGCTGATGTTGGGAGTGAGGAGACTGAAGGAGCTACAGAGAGGACAAAGTAGCTCTGAACCTCCTCAGAGCCCCTCTACACCTCCATCCAGCCCAGGCGGCAGCACCAACTCAGAGCCCCGGAGGGAGGTGAGGAAGCAGAGGGACGGTGCCCCCAGCCCTCTGGCCAAACCTCGCCCAGGTCTCACACATTCACAGACGCCTCCCCACACACCGACACACACCCCACCACAAACCCCTCCACATGCCCGCCCCCAGCAGGCCTCCCCCAGAGCTCGGCCGCGCCCCTCCATGACAGGGGCAGATCCATCGGTGCCGCTGCTCCGCCTGCCCAGCGATGAGGAAGAGCGACGGAGAACTCACAGTCTAATTGGCTCAGAATCAGACTCTAGATACGCCACTGTGTGCCGCAGCAGCTCCTCACGTACTGCCGCCCCTAATGATGTCACTGTTAACCGCAGCCAATCATCTGTCACACTCCGTCCCCGTCGGAAAGGTCGGCCCCCGACGCCACCCAAACGGTCCTGTTCTTCCATTACTGGGGGTGACGGGGAGGGAGAGGGACACGGGGACGGGCTACTAGGGCTGCCCACCTATCGGGAGCGGCGAGCCAGTGACTGTGGCAGCCTGGGATCAGCTTTAAGAACTCAGGGCTCAGCGGGTCTGGAGAGATCAGAGGGGGCTTCTGGGAGTGTTCGCAGCCTCGCTGCTATGCTTGAAACAACCATTGTGAGTGGTGCCAAAACCTTGCCGAGGAATCTGGGAGGCAGCACCAACTACCTACAGGTGGGTGTGTGTCTTTGTGTTGCGTTTGGACTATGAGAATCACATTTATAATAGCAAGCTGCATATGTAACAATCATGTGATCTCCAGGTGAGTCCACCTACGCTTCGTCGCCAGGCAGGCGCAGGAGGTCTTGGATCTGAGGATGATGATGTCTTAAGTCGTCATCGGACCATCAGTGGACCAGAAGGCCTCCCTGGTGGTCCTATTGACCTGTTACCTCGGCAACCAGCGCAACAACGTCCAGAGCCCCGGCCCCGCTCCACCGTAGTCTCCTCAGCACCAGAGATCACAGACGGCACAGCAACTCTCCGGAGGAAGCCACGTCCTCCAGCAACAGACTCTGAAGCACCTGCATCCGTGGTTACAAGTGTCGTAACCGTGACAACCGGCTCTGACACCATGCGCCGGAGACAACGCACGTCTGAGCACACAGAAAGTGTCATCCAAAGCAATAACCAATTAGACTCTCCCAGCAGTCAAACAGATAGTAGCCGGAAAAACGGAGGCGAGCCGCAGCAGAACGGCGGCGTGGTCCTGAGGCGGAGGCCGGTGTCTGAGGTCTCTGATAGGACGGAGGCCATCAGAGAGAGCTGTGAGTGGATGGAGGCTAGGAAGTCTCTGAAGCCACCGGTCTCACCCAAACCATCCACAGTCACCCTGAAGAAGACACAAGGTGACCCCCCAACCCCGACTCGCAGGGTCCCCATACCCGGCCCTGATAATACTGAGACGGCACAGAGTCCTGGTGAGACACACATAATTAAACACACACACTGAATATAGATCATGAAAAGTGAGGGAATGTTTGATAACTCAATATTACTTTTTATTTATTACCATTTATAAGAAAACTGAGCATTCTCTGTGACTCTCTCCGACCAGAGCCGAAGCGTGTCCCTCCTCCTGTTTCCCCGAAACCCCGTGGGCCTCCAACAGCACCAAAACCAGGCAAAGCAATAGTAGCTTCAGCTACCATGAGCCCGAGCCCTGCTGCTACCAGCCCTGCTGCAGCTAGCCCCACCCCAGCCCCCAAACCGTCCTCTCCACTCTCTGCCTCCACCCCTTTTCCAGCTCCCGACACCCCATCTGGTCCCTCTCTTTCTCCGGGACTCCCTCTTACTTCCCCCTCGCCGGCTCAGAGTCCCTCCACCCCTTCTCCGCACCCTGTCAAACCTCCCCGCTCCTCCATCGCCGGACTCTCCATCGACCTGATGGGAGGACGGGAGGCGGAGGAGGAAGAGGAAAGGAGGAGAGAGGAAGAGGAGAGGAGGAGGGAGCACAAGAGGCAGAAGGAGCATGAGGAGGAGGAGGAGGAGAGGAAGAGAGTAGAGGAAGAGAATCGGAGAGAGGTGGAGGGTCAAGCAGAGGAGGAAGAGCAGGAGGAGGAGGAGGTGCAGCATCGTTTGGAGGAGACCAGTGCCTCCTTGGCTGCAGCTGTGCAGGCTGTAGAACATAAAATCAAAGAAGAAGACGCACAAAATGAGTGAGTATTTCTGAAATTAGTCTTTTCACCACAGAATGTAACATTCACACCCAACAACAGCCTCTCTGGACTGCTTGTTGATGATGAGAGGCTCGGAGAATGAATGAGCTTTTCCTCACACAGTGTAGAGCTGCAAAGTGAGGACTTTTATCAGGCGTCGAGTAAAAGATCCAACATGAAATCTTAAAGAAATAGTTCAACACTTTGTTTATTCACTTTCTTGGAGAGATGAGGAGATGAATATCGCTTTGAGGTCTGTGCATTAAAGGTCAGATACTGGAGAGATCCAATATCAAAACAAATGCCATGATATAGCATGAACAACTACACAGCAAGTATCTAAAAGGTGCTATGTGGTGGGTCGCTAAAGTTGCTGGGAAAATGCAGAGCCAAGCACACCAGCTTCAGTTAGTTAGCCAAGCTTAGCATAGTGACTGAAAGTGGGGGGGAATAGCTAGCCGGGGTATTTCCAAAGTGAAAAACTGCAACTTCCTGCACCTTTAAAGGTCACTAATTAACACATGGTATCTTGAATCTGTGCATTTGCATATATTGGCATATTTGCAATGAGTGTGTGTCAAATTATATTGCATTTGCCTTTATACATTTAAAATTTTATATATATTTATATATTTGTATCATTGGATTTCTATCCTTTATAGTATTTTTTTCTAAATTTGATATCTTATGTCTGTTAGCAAGGTTAAGTATGACACACTGCAGTTCACAACACACACAGTGTGTGAAATAAAACCTACTGTAACAGTTTTTTGGGGGAATTACCGTCTGTGGTTCAGTGAATGTGTCAATAGACCTCGATGAAAACCTGTGAGCTCCAAACATACCTAGCAACAATTTTCTGATCACACCATCAGAACTGAACTATTCCTTCGTAGGAGGAAAGTCAATAATAACTCCAAAGAAACGTTAACTCACAGTCAGTTTAAAGGCAGCTGAAGACCAAAGTGTAGAGAAAACATTCTGCGTTTTAAATCACTTTCAGATTCTGGGTCAGTGGTGCAGTGTGCAGTGTTTTGTCCTCATTTGCAACAATAAACTGTTCTAAATTTACCACAACTCTGATGTGTGCCTCTGGCTGGCATCATTGCCATGGCAACGGTTGCTAAGGCGGCTGTGTACTGTGGTGTTTTAGAGCCCAAATCATAACGAACAGGCGGAAACAAGGTTGGAGTATTTATAACCGGTTGCCGTGACATTTACTTGAAGTTTTCATCCTTCAGGTTGGAGTTTGTTACCATAAATGACAAAGTGCACCACTACAGCTCCTGTACCAGTACAGTTACAGTTAAAAACTTCTTTCTATTATGCTTCTGCATGTAAATACATTTAATGGCTTTTGCATAAAAAAATACCGACCTTAAATAGTATAAAAATCTGGGATTTAATTCAAGAATATTTCAAGGATCATAACTTTTAAGTTACTTGAATCAACATTTTTCTAACAACTATCTATGAAATGACAATGTGAAAACAATGTGACATTGTGAAAGGGCTGTACTGATTATCCTATACAGAGTTATCACCTGAATCAGCACCTCTCATCGCCTTTATGTAGCTTTGAAGCAGGTTTCAGCTCATTTTCACTTTCTATTTTGGTTCACTGTCACCGTGGTTCATACAGGAGGCAGCTGTTTGTCGCAAAAAAAGCTCTAAAAACTCAATTCAACCATGTTCATATACTAAATACTATAAACTTATTGGAACATTTAACAGCTAAAGAGCCAGACTTTCCCTCAGGAGATGGTAGAAACCCAAGAACAGAGCTAAAAGAAGGTGAAAAATGAATAATGAATGAATAATAGAAGGAGAATAGTGAATAATCAGGTGGCTAGAAACACGACTCCAAATGAATGATAATGTTGCTCTATGTCTGTTGAGTGTGTAAATAAGTGGCTGTTTGCTAACAAGTTCGCCATATCAACTTAAAGGTTGATGATATGTGAATGACAATTTCTTTCCAGTGCCCCCGAGTGCCTCCAAAAAAAAACAGTAATTGCAGATTTAAAGTATTTTTAAACCTGAATCTTATTTTCCCATCCTCATTTCCTAATTAAAATGCAGCCAGTACCTGTGAAACGGTTAATCGCCACTGGCATAAAGTATAAAGAATGGACAGCGTATGCGTGACGTCACTCATATGTTTCTTCAAAATTTGTGGCCCTGGCTGCCACCGTGCTGGCTGTTCTGCTTCTTCTGCCTCCCAGCTGATCTAAAAATCCGCAAAGATGTGGATCATCGGCTGACCTGAGGCGGGCTGAATGAAGCCTGGGTGCTCAAACAAGCCTTTTGTAATGGCACCTACCTGTCAATCAAAGCGACCACGCTGTTAATTATGCATAACTTTCCGCCTTAATATAATTTGAACAGGTGAGTTATATAAAAATTAACCCTCAGTACAGTTGTCATGGACGGGGAAATTAGCTATCGAGACCAAAACTGTTTTTTGTACCAGGCTGTAAACATGTTTATTTCTGCTGTGAAGTTGAGCATTTTAATATGTGGACTGACTCGTTCTGTAGCCAACCTCAAGTGAACATTCAAGGAAATGCAGTTTTTGGCTTCACTTCACAGCCGCGGAGGTTACCGGCTTGGTAACTGCGCACCATCAAAATACGTCCATTGAAAAAGAGATTCATGTGTATATATGTTGAGAAGATCTTTAAAATGCTAATAACAATGTGTAAAATACACTTTAACCATTTAACACTTTCCACTTCACATTTCTAATCTACTGAGTGAGCCTTTTTTTTTGCTATCCCATCTCTCTTTCCAGCAAAAAGACGACAGTCTCCATTTTGGATGACATCGGCAGCATGTTTGACGACTTGGCAGACCAACTGGATGCAATGCTGGACTGATCTCCTGCCCATGTCTCATTTCCAACAAGCCCTTTTCCCTCTCTCTCCAATCATGTGTAGGTGTATCACGAAACACTCCCAAGGCTTGATGCTGGCGCTCTGAGAGTGTGCGTGCGTGTGTGTTTTTGAGCATTTGTCCCTCCTGCGTGAGTGCTTCTCATGTAGCCTTGACCAGTGCACTGAGGAGGGAGTCCTCTTCATCTGGTGCGGTAGCTCTAGTAACGCCTTCCCGGTGCGAGGAGGCCGCTCCCACACAACCTCTGACCTCTGCAGCCCAGCGAGTCATCGCCGCCCAGCCTCAGAGACGGCTGTGTGTGTGTGCATCGAGAAGCACAATCATGTTCCTCATCCTTTTATCTCTACAGACTCTGGCTAGGACAGAGATCCTAACTCAGTCAGACAGGGAGACAGACAGATAAGCATATTGCTTGCAAAAATAAGCACATAAACTGACTGACTGACAGACAGACAGACAGGCAGTTAGATAGATAGCTAGATAGACAGACGAGGTGAGATAACCAGAGGGAATTTTTAAAAGCACATGCAAAGACAGGCTGAGTCTATCTCACTCCTGCGATGTCAAAAGGATGCATTTTTCCAGATGAATCGTAGCCTCTATTTCTCTTCTGTATGAGTGGAGGATTGTGGTGGTTAGCCGGACTTCCTGACCTTGTGTGTTGTCTCTCTTCATGTCGTTGTTGTTGCTGTTGTTGTTCTTGTTGCCGTTGTTGTCGTTTACGAGTGTGTGTAGTCCCTGCTGATGCTCATGTCAATGTCCTCCCACCCGTACAGTAGTTATTCTAATGATCAGAACGATGATAATAGATGTGCGTCCATGAATTTTGAGACAAACACATACACATGCACACATGCACACATTACATTGGTTGTTATCTCGCTGGTGTTCTGCTTTGTTGGTGTTTAGCTCCATCTATGGAGGTTTGCTTGGAAATGAATCTACACATTAACACACATTAGTGCACACATTTACATGCACAAGACACATATATACAAGCACACTCATGCGGTGTATCCCTTTGTCCTGCTGCAGTGAACAGTGTTTTTAAAAGATAATCCTATATTTCAATGCTTTATATAGTACATCCAGTATACATACATAGAGTTTATAATATACCTGGGTATTTGAGCTGTTAGAGCTCCCTCTAGTGTTGGTTAGTGAAACTGCCTCTAATCGGCCCACCTTACGTCTCGTCTCCCCCCCCTCTGTGTCTGTTTTGTTAACTGCATCTCTCTGTGCCTTGGTAGTGTTCTTTCATTTATTTATTTTTTACTTTTTTGTCTTGTTTTCTCCAATCTTTCATGTTTTTTCTGGTTCTTTACAAACCCCTCGCTCCTTATGTGTGTGTGTGATGTCAAAAAGTAGCTTATAGGTTGAGTTGTGAGTCCTATATGATCCTGAAAATCAATCACCCTGTCTGCAGTCCTCCTGTAACCATTGGGAAGCCTTGTACGAGCCCTCCCCCACTTGTATCTGTAATAAATTGGCTCTGCTCCTCCTCGGCTCCCCAAGTTTTTCAGTGGTCCACCCCATGTAGGCCAGACAGTGGATCAGCCACCAGTGTTCATCCCAATAAAGAGTCCACTTGTATTTTTATGCTCTTTGAAAACAAAGATATATTTGAGAGACAGATGGTTCTATGTGAATAATAATAATAATAATAATAATAATAATAATAATGATGATAATTATAGACATTGAATTGAGGTGAGCTGATTGAGCCTGTATATTTATGGTTGAGTTCTGGATGTGTTGTGACGGCTGTTGTGCCATGGTTGGGTTTAGGTTGTGTTTCTGCTGTGACGATGCATTCCTGTACAGCTGTGATCAGAATAAATGTATAAATTAAACCTTACATGACTCTGTGAAGTGTGTGGTTGTTTTAGATCTCATACTCACTCTTCTGGGAGTCCACAACATGTTGGAATCTACTGATGTTGACCGATAAGGCCTGTTCCAGTCTAGACAGGAAAGGACCTTCCTCTAAACATAGATGGAACGTAGCTTTCCGAGCCGTGGCCAACATTACAGACAGCAGGGTCATTTGGTCTGTAGTATTTTTGGGAGGTTTAAAGATATGGGGAGTTTACATTCTACAATATTACATATACTGGGATTTACAGATTACAGACATCTACAGATTGATATTTTTTACTTTACGCAAGTTTTAAAATTTATTTATTTTCTTTTACCAGAATTACTTACCTGGCAGTGATGAAACAACATTCAGGACATAATGTACAGATATGACTTTTTATGAATTAAAAAAGTTAATTTTGAAAAAATATAATTTAGTGGCTGACAAAATTGTTTCTGCCTTGAACTCAAGACCTCAGTATTTGTAAAATATTTGCTGTAGATCGGCTCATTTTTGTCTCAGCTATCACTGTACACTGTGACACTAAGATTTGCTTGAACTGGAACTAAAACCAAACCACTGTTCTAGATCAAAAGTATGTCGGCAGGGGTGTCCACGTTTTATCTTAGTGTACCAGCTTTAACTGGTCGTATGTGGTGTAAAAAGTTTGAGAACCACATTCGTGTTAGCCCAGTGTACCTAATAAACTGCCGACTGGGTGTGTACAGTATATAAATACTTTGAAAAATTGTAATCTCTTGAGATTAGGTTCATTGCTGTAGATAAAACTAACAAAAGTACATCAATGTTTGACTTTGTACCAAAGGGATCAATTCTAAATGATGATATGCAAATAATAATTATAGCCTGTGATAAAGAAATAAAGTATAGAGCAGCATATTCAGGAAGTACGATCATAATATTACATATCCAGCAGAGTTGATGCCTACAAATATAGCCTACATAACACAGCACAAATCACTGGTAAAATATCCTGCCTCTTGTAAACTATCTTTGTCATAACTCAATGATAACCAAATTTGGTTTTTGATTAAATGTGTACTCACAAAATAAGGCAATAGACCAAAGTGTACATGGAATACTGTATATTTGGTATACAAAAATACCAAATCCATCCTAAATTTCATTAACTGTTGTGCCGTATCACCAACCATACACTGTTTACCCTGTGATGTATACAATTAAGAGTGGTGTTTTCACTATAATACTATATTTGGAGCTCTTTAAATACAAAATTCAGTATGTTGATGATGATTTGGCTGAAAGTCTACACATCTTTTTTGACTGCAGTTGCACATTTAGGTTCAGGGTTTTGAAAGTTACCCTGATAAGTGAGTCAGTGATGGGTTTCTAAAAGTGTTACAAAGTGTATGATTTCATAATGTTCACTTTAACCGACATAAAATGATGTTGAATACGTTAGCATTTTTAAAAAAAACCAAAAACAAATAAAAAACTACAACTTCCAAGAGGCTTTGACACGGATTCTGCGTCTAAGCCTTATGGGAAATGTTGTTGTTTAACGCTAACAAAATAACCGTTGCTTAATATTTGTTCAATGAACGAATTGCTCAGGTAGTATTATCCGGTGCATTAATAGGGTGCAATAAACATTTAATATAGCCAAAAAATTATTTATTTGCTTTTCAAATAGTCCAACGGATGAAGATAGCTAGGTAACGTTAGCTAACTAGCCTGCTATGTAGCGAGCTAGCCTGTTAGCCACGGAAGGGGAGGGGCTTATTAGCTTTCTGTTGGACGGAAGCCGTCATGAACCTCTTCTTCTGGGTCTGCAGCTCTTCTTCACCGGCAGCATGGCAGGAGAGATGAACCTCTTTCAGTGTTTTCTCCAAACGTTACCTCATGGCAGCACAGGTGACCCGAGTGAGTCAGTTTGGCTGAAAGAAAGCGAACAGGCCACCTGAGAGAAGGCTCATAGGTGAGTATTATACTGTGACACTGTGTGCTAACTTAATGTCTGAGCAGCAACACGTGGCTGTTCTGCAGGGCTGACCACCACCACGTGTGGTTTCCACCTCTAAAACTATCAAATGTGACCCGCAATAGCAGCTATCATGCTTTTAATAAGAAAGTTAACTTATATTAAGTTGATACACAAAATAAGTCCTCACATTTTCAGCAGAAAGTTAGTTAAATTGTCTTAAACCTGTCTTATATCAAACATTGTGTTACCTGTAAATGTTATGTTTAAATAGCAGTAAGCTCTATTCAAATCTTGTCTTCAACCCAGTGTGTGAAGCAGTTTATTCTTTATTCTTTCTTTGTAGAAACAGCTCAAATGTCCACCTAATCACACTTAAAACATTAATATCAAAGTTGTTGTGAGGGGATTAAATACTGAAATGGCTAACATTATATAACCTGAATCTGCATGCATACATTAACTGGTGTAGCTGAAATTTCTTAATGAACCTTGCTTTTTTTTCTTTCGATCAAGTCACATGGAGGCATGTTGGAGTCTACACCTTGATGACTGGTTGAGATGAAGAAAGATGAAGACGTCTCTCACTGGATAAGAGCAAATGTGAGTTAATCTGCATCCTAAACTACAATATGATTACATATAGGATACGATAGACGGCCTTGGCAGGCCTAGATATCTTAACTCTCCCCTCATTTTTATTTATCAAATATGAAACTTATAATGTAACACCAGTTTTCCCTTCATCTCTTGATAGATGAACAGAAGCTCCTAATTTTAACTCATCGTAGGCTCTGTTAGTTAAATAATCCTTTTTTTAATCATCTACTTTCCCCGTATAGTTGAAGCTTGCACAGATGAGAAAGCAGAGATTGATGGTGCAGACTGTGAAGACCCTGGAGCTGCCTGAATTCAATCTCAAGGATGAGCGCTGAGATTATAGTCAAATGCTGTTGCCGGGTGAGTTTATACTTAAGCATGTGAGACAGTTTCAGCCTGTGATGACAAACTAAAATAAACTTTTCTGACACCTACTATGAGAGCTGAACTCCAGCTCCTGATTCTAACTTTATTCTGAGGCTTATGTACTGGTGTAGCCTGCACCTTAATTTCATCACTTTTCCTCCATTTTTAAAACTTAACTTTTTTTTTACAGGTAAGAACGAGAAGACTGAAAACTTCAAACAAAGATCCAAGCTCCTAAGATCGAAGTTCTTATTGACGAGGACCTCGCTGGGTTTGAGAGCAGGTGAGTCCGTGCCGTATGTTGGCATTTGAATACCCCTCAGCCTGTGATGACAAACTAAAATAAACTTTTCTGACACCTACTATGAGAGCTGAACTCCAGCTCCTGATTCTAGCTTTATTCTGAGGCTCCTACAGTAGATATACAGTTGATATGCATTAAGTTTCTTAGTGAATTAAATCTGAGCTGCTCTCTTTTACAGATTCACGACTCAACAAATGTGGAAGGTCGGCTCTTCAATGATGGCTGATCAAGCCTTTTTTAAAAAAAAGGTAAGTGTGTGTATGTTGCATAAAGTGTGATACAGCCGATGATGATTAATAAATATTTTCTGACACCTCGTATGAGAGCTGCTTGCTCCTGATTCTAACTTTTATCTGAGGCTACAAAGGATCATAGTTTCTGTTCTTCTGTCACAGATTGTTGTAGTCTGATCTCAGTTTGTCTCTTTCAGGTAACCCAACGTTCAAATATCGTCACTGGCTTCGAGCTAACAGAACCATCCTGAATGAAGAACTGGTTTTTAATGTGTGATGGAACTTTAGCATCAAACTGTCAACTTGTATTTGGTGAATAAACATTAACTGTGTTAACTCTGTTTTCTGGATGGTCTGTTGGAAACCGTAGTATCATTTTTATGTAGTATATGGAGCATTTTCCCCCCACAGGTATTGCAGTACTTTAGGTGGTAATGTTATGGTCCACTTGCCCATATACACACTTGTATGTTTTATATGCAAACTTTACCTTTGACGTATAGTCAATATTCACCTTATGTTAGATGGACACACTAGAAGTACACCTGTTCCTCACAATTTTAACTGTGATCACAGATACTCTTCATTTGAGCCATAAATTAAGTTCCAAAGATGAATTTGTTTATCAAAAGGTCATAATTTAAATTAGAGGGCTGTTTCTGGTATATTACTAAGATAAAACTTTATTGCTCCCACACTGTGGACATTCACTTGTTACAGCAGCTCACGATATACAAAGTATGTGAAATATTAGAAACATCTCTCAATAGAATGCAGTCCAGTTTAACACTACTGCAAACTACAACCTAGTAAACATAATAGTTAAATAAATACCTCTGCTGGACACTTCCAATCGATTGCAGAGGACAGAAAGTCTCCTTTGTGATCTGGGAGAGATTGAAAATGAACTTTTTGTTGTATTCTTAAATGTATCACAACATTAGAGAAAGGCTTTTTCATAAAATGTCTGCAGAATGTTCTGATTTGTTTTCTATGTGGGATGAATGCAGACTAAAGTTCCTGCTTACATTGTTTTGCTTTGCTCAGTTTGTGTTAAACGCCTGCCAACGACGTCAGAGGTCTCTTTATGTTTAAAGGAACAGTCTGTGCCTCATTTGTCTTTGTTTTTTTTTTAGTCCTTGTAGTTGTGATGTCTAAAGAGCAGGGGTGTGTTTGTATTTCTGTTCTCCATTGTTTGTCATGTGTTGTGTATTGTTTGTTCTTTTGCTCGTATAATTGTTTATTGCCTCTGTTTGTTTATGTGCGTGGCGTCTTGTAAATCCATGGGGCACCTTTGGTGCATGACACTTGAGAAATAAATTTACTTACTTACCTCTCTGACAGTGTCAACAAAAACTTAAAAAGCTTTGTTAGAGTTTATGGCAGAGTTGTTGTATTGGATTGTACAAGTATACCTAATGAAGTGGTTTAGTCGGTGTATATAACTGATGTCAAACATTTACACTGCTGTCTGCAAAATATGCTCCACCAACCATGACTGTTGCTACTGTGCCAGGACTTGATATTTATTTTGCAGTACTTGTGTAAACACTTTATTCTGTCAACCGGGACTGATACTGCCATACCCCTGTGTACACTTATCAGTTACTGTCAATCCTCAGTCTTTTATATATTTGAAGTAGTGTAGTATATCCTATTTATATAGTACATTCATATTTATTTATGCAGTGATATTTCTTAAATACTTGTATATACTTGACATAACATTTTCACATTTATACAGTATATAGTACACTCATACATACTTAAACAGTACACATATTCTATTATTTTATTTATATCACTTTATTTTTTCCTTAAAGGTCCAGTGTGTAGAATTTAGTGGCACCTAGTGAAGTTTCAGGTGGCAATCAACTGAAAACCTGTCACCACTTTCTCTCGGTTCAAACATGAAGGAGAAACTATAGTGGCCGTGTGTTTGGTTTGTCCCTTCTGGGCTGCTGTAGAAACAAAATGGCGGACTCCATGAAAGAGGACCCACTCCCTCTGTAGATATAAAAGGCTCATTCTAAGATGACATAAACACAATTCTTATTTTCACGAATGAAAACATAGTTATGAATATGATATTCATTTTCTGTCAATAGATACCCTTAAATGTTGTTAAAATGTTATTGTATTTTATATCATAAGTTTATTTTTATCCTTTATGTGTAGTGCTGTTACCACACTTGGTTTTTATTGTACTGTTGACCCCGTGTTAACCTGCATATGAGAAATAAACCTGAAAACAGAGACTGGGATGAGGTTTCACGCCCTCACACACACTTTATAGTCTTTTAAGGCAAAGCAGATGTAAAAACTAATTGGAGAACCCAGGATAAAAGATAATATACGTCCTAATGCAAGTTTTGTCCCATCTCAGCTCGTTCTTGAGCTGAGAAAAAGCAGATTTTTTTTTTGCTCTTTATCGTCACATTTCTCATTTTCCTGGCTGTCTCTGGAGGATCTAAACACAGAAACCGACATCTTATCCGGTCATCTGAATAGAAAATTAACTCCCAGCTTGTTTTCCCTTTGGAGCACGTCCTCATTTGCGTGTTTCCTGCCTCTGCTGAGCCTCGGTGCATGTGTGGATTTCCATACAGGTCCGTCCTCGGCTCCAGCCCTCGTTTGCCTGTCAAAGCAGGGGCGGCGGGGCTCGTTTTCTCCGCCCTGCGCATCCCGCATCCAGTCGCTACCAGAGAGGAGCGCAGGGGAGTGCCCTGCGCCGCGGACACACGCAGCCTCCTCCTCCTCCTCCTCCTCCTCCTCCTCCTCTTCTTCTTCCTCTTCCTCCTGCCTGCACCGAAGCCGGACTCCTCTGCCGGGGAAACTCCACCGACTCTCAGCTGTTATTGTCGCTGTCACAGCCCCTGCCTGCATCCTCCATCAGCCGGCTGCACATTAAATCGACCAGCGCTCCTCTCCCGGTAGGCCTGACGGTAAGAGCTGTTGTTTGTGTGGGGGGGGTTTTTTTTTTTACGCGTTTCCATCCACATATAATCACGACACAACAACGTTTGGATTGATGTTGTGATGTCTTAGCCACACAGTGAGCATTTATAGTCGCTTCATCCTCCTACACACTGCTGTTCATGTCAAGAGAGACTTCATTTGGTGTAAAAATGTGAGCCTGAAATATCTCTGACTGCTGCTGCTGCTGCTGCTGAGTGATGGAGACTGATGTTACTGCAACACATTTGGAGGATGTTATAATTAAATGATGAAGGCCTTTACATAGAACAGCTGGCTCCAGCAGGATGGATGCTGGTGGAGGAAACCGGGCAGCCTACTTAGATCCATTAAAAAGATGGAGAGGAAGAGGAGGAGGAGGAGGGAGAGACAGTTTCCAATAGGGAGGACTAAAGTGATCCATGGTCGGCCTGAACTCTCATCTGGTTTCTCTCTCTCTCTCTCTCTTCCTGCCGTATTGTGGTTTGTGGCAGGGTGGGGCAGAATTTATAATATGTAGAAATAAAATAGCAGCTGGTGTACTTTGAGTTGCTCGAAGGTTTGTTTTTTTTAAGAGCCAGAGATGTAAAGACAAACTGTATTTCCTCAAGTAGTGTACTTAAGCGCAGTACAAATACCTTCAAATTGTACTTTTACTCCATTATATTCATGTTACATCAAAACAAAGTGCCCTTCCTGCTCTACTTTACCTGAGTGGTTTCATTTGGTGCTTTACTTTTACATTTATCTGAGTTACTCTGCAAATATTTAGGAAGTAAACACTCAACCGCTCTAACTAGTTACAACCAAATCAGTCAAATACAACAGTGCTGTAATAAATCAGCTGGTTAAAACTGGGTTAGAGGTGTTGAATTAAAAGGTCCAGTGTGTCAGATTTAGGGGGCTCTATTTACACAATATTCTTTGTATTCATTAGTGTATAATCACCTGAAAACAAGAATAAGAAATGAGTTACAGATGCTGTGGATCCTCTTTCACAGAGTCCATCATGTTGAACCATGATGTTTCTACAGTAGACCAGACTGGACAAACTAAACACTGGCAATTATTGTGCGCTTCACTGCCACCGTAGTTTCTTTTTTTGCGCTAGTGTAAAGCTGTTTACTCTTAGCGTTAACTATAAATGTGACTTTTACTGATTTAAATTGATTTCAGGTTGTGGTGAAGCAAAAGCAGGGCAGCTTCCTCTGTGTAACGTGGTCAACTTTAATGTCCACTTCTACCGCAGGAGAACGGAACACTGACAACGAACATGATACATCACCCCAGTGTTTTCCTCATATCACTTACATTTACATTTACATTTAGTCATTTAGCAGACGCTTTTATCCAAAGCGACTTACAGAGAAGGGAACAATCAAGGTACAGTGCAATAAGAAAGCGATAAGTGCTATGACAATTCTTAAATGGGTAGCTTTCCCATGTCCAGTTGTAGGTAGTGCTAGGAGAGAAGGTATTCTCTGAAGAGCTGGGTCTTCAGGAGATTTTTAAAGGTAGAGAGGGACGCCCCTGCTCTGGTAGGAACTGGTAGTGCGTTCCACCAACGGGGAACAACAAACGGAAAAAGTTTGGATTGCCTCAAGCGAACAGGTGGCAGAGCCAGGCGTCGCTCATTGGAGGAGCGTAGCGGTCGTGAGGTGACATATGCCTGTACAAGGGCGTTCAGGTAGGTAGGTAGGTCCACCAATCTTAACCATCACTTAGATTACAGGCAAGGTGTACCATCAAATATAGTTCCTGTTCTAAACGATGCAACAAAATACAAATAATTATTAATTAATTTACGTCACATTTCTTACAAAAACCTGAGAAAAATAATCTTTAAAATAAATCTCGTCTGACATTAGGAAAGAGGTGGTGAGGTGCCCCTAAATCCTACACACTGCTCCTTTAACTATACGATAATGTTGGAGGTTGTAGTTTGTGGTGCT